>CM028360.1:30981799-31068652 GCA_016618105.1 Dendrobium huoshanense | reverse complement strand
TCCCTTGATGATTTTGCTCCAAATGGTTTCTAACTTCTTGAAAAACCTCCAAAGGTCCTTAAATGACCTAAGAGTGATTCCCAAGTGTTGGGAATTTTTGGGATTTTTAAATATTAATAATTATTAAATTCAATTAAAAGTTAGATTCACTTAAAATTAAACTGGGCATTAACCTGCTGTCAAAATCAGCTGGGTTATAATTTTAATTAATAGGGAATCTAATTCTGGTCAGATAGAGGTATTATACATAATTTTTGGATTTAAAATGAATTTATTACATTTTAGAAGTTTTAAAGGCTTAATTAAGGGTTTAGACTTAGGGAATTTAATTAAGGGTCTTAATGATTTCCAAAGCTAATGAAATTTCTCCTAGTGGCTGTACATGTCCTAAGTTCAAGTCCTTGAAATTTCAACCCAAGGGAAGTGAATCCTAATCATTCAAATCCTTCTAAGTTTCTACACATAAGCCCTTAATTATTGTCCTTAATTGTGTCACTAATTTTTGAATAGGTTCAAATCAAAGTTCCACTAACCCTTTGAGTAGACATGGCATACATACACAATAGCAAGCAAACAAGTCCTTAGATCTAGGAGAGCCTAGGCTAGGTGGTGTGTGCACCTTAAGCATGCAATTAACAAAATAAAAGTTGATTAGTTAAGGGGTTAACCAATGAACAATTAAAATAATTGCTAATTAATTAACCACCATTCCCCATTAATTTGTTCAAGTATGCTTAATCAAAGTTTAAAATTTCAAAGGATCTCTCATGATTTAATTATCTAAGTAAATATAGTTTTAAAATAGATGTCATAATGTATATGTATACTTAAGTATATAAATATATATATATATATATATAAATATATGGTTTAAAATAAGGTAATTAAAATAATAATAATTTTAATTTGAGAGATCCTCTAATTTATATAAGATACTCTAAAATTAGAGCTTAAATCTTAGTCAATATTTAATTTAGTATTTAAATATAAATTTATTATTTAATTAACTAAATAGTTTTAAAGAATCTAAAATATTTTAAAATATTAAAAGGTTAATTGAAATATTATATTTTAAAAAATTTTTTTTTTTATAATCTGAAATGAGTTTCAAAATAAATTATTTTGAAATTATTAATTAATTTGGCTTATTTTGATTAATTACTAATTAAAAATACTAAACTTTAAAAATTTTAAAATTATTTTAAGATATAATTAAAATTTTCAAAGTATTTTAATTTCTTTTGAAAGGTTTTAAAATTCTGAAGATTTTGATATTTTAAAATTAATTTTTGGATTTATAAATAATTTCTAATTAATTTTCAAAGTTTCTGTAATTAAATAGCCTTAATTTTAAATTAAACTCACTTAATTAAAACGGCGGCTGTTAGTGGGACAGCTGGCGCGTTTTGGTTCGGCCAGCCAAAACGCGGCGACGGCGGGATGCCACATGGAAGGCGGCGGTCATCCACACGTCGGCTGCAGAGCGCGGGACGCGGTTCACTTAACCACGTCAGCAAGCGCTGCGGGCCGTTCGATCGAATGCTTAGTCGTTCAACGCGATTGAGCAAGATCCAACAGCGGAGAGTTCATCCCGCGGTTTTGAATGGGCGGTCAGGATCGAGCCGGACCGCAGCTTGAGCCACGGGATCGAGTACACGCTTGATCAATGGGTGGAACGGTGTGATCAGATCCGTTGATCGAGAGATCAACGGACCAGATAGGGCTCAGTTCATGCAGCCAGCGAACCGAACCCTAGAACCTATTCTTTGACTCGTTCTCTCGATCCAGTGAATCAAATGAGTTAAAATTTTAAACTTAGATTCCCTAAGTGAAGAGAATCAATTGGGAGTAATTTATTTTACTTAAAACGAGCTTAATAAAAAGCTAATTAAACTGGTGTCCCTAGAACTAGGGTTTGAGTTTTTCACCTTGATTTTGGACGAATTAAACCGTTTATGGATTTGTTGCACTTGTAGACTGTCCACGCTCCTTTTTGTAGAAGAGTCCACGGCTTGAAAGCTCCTGGATCGATTGCTAGCTTCCCTTGAACGGATTTAAGCTAGGATCGCCGGGATCTCGCCGGAAAAGGCCTTTGACCGGAGGGATCTCGGTGGGGGAGTGTTGAGAGATGTCTGGGGAGCTCAATGAAATAGGGGACAGGGCTTGAGAGGTCTTGAGTAGAGAGAGAGGGTTAGGGTTAGAGTATATGGCATTAAGGCCTTTTCCCCCTATTCAAACGCCCCCAAGCCAAATGGATGGCTGGGATTGACTCACCAGGTCCTCAGTTGTTGCCAAGTGTCCCTGGGACAGCCAGAAGGCTGACCCAAAGGCTGGCACGCTTCACTCCTATTGGGCGGCTTTGGGATGAGTGGGAGGGAACATTGCCTAAATAGCCTAAGCCAAACCTTTGGAGCAGCTTAAGCAAGGATTAGTTAGGGAAATAAAGCAAAAGGAGGCTTTTAGGCATGTGATATAGGGAGGAAATAGGGCTTTGACCATGAAAAATAGGGTTTAAGGGGGGGATTGACCATTTTGACCGGTCAACTGGTTAATGGTTGCTGATGTGGCATAGGAGGGAAGTAGGAGCAGCCAATGGGAGAACTTCCAAGCCTAATCTCACACTCCTTGAAGTTAAATAGAAGGTTTGACCAATTCAAGGAGGGATTTAGGCTTTGTTGACTTGGTTTGACCAGTCAACCAGGTCAAAGTTGGTGATGTGGCATTTGAGGGGTAAAGGATCATTTGGAATGATTTAATCAAGGGTTAAAAGTCAAAGTGGAGCTTAGAAGGAGTGGGAGGAAAAATGCCATTTAGCTTTCACCTAGAATTGAGGGTTGACTTGGTCAACTCAAGTTAGGTTGAACTCAAAATAGGTTTAGAAATATTCAAGGCTTTGAATAGAATGATTTCAAGGGATTGGAGATATTGACGTGATTAAACAGGTTGAAATGGTTCATTTGAAAACCCAAGGGTCCATTGGGTCAAACCATGTTGACTGAGTCAACTAGGTTGACCCAATGGGTGAGTCTGGGCTGGACAAGTTTGAAAAGTCATTTTAAGACCATTGAGGGTGGTTCCTAGGTCTGGGGAGGTCAAATTGACCAAAATCCCTATTTGAGCCCCTAAGGGCCTGTTTGGTCAACCTGGGTTGACTTGGTCAACCAGGTTGACCCAGGGTCTGGGTTTGGGCTCAACAAGTTTGAAATGATATTTCAAGTCCAAAGGAAGTGGTTGGATGGCCTAGAGAGGTCATTTGGGTCAAAACACATGTTTGGACCCTTAAAGGGCCTCTTGGGTCAAACCAGTTGACTTGGTCAACCAGGTTGACCCAAGGGTTGGAAGTAGGTTCAAAAGATTTGAAATGACATTTGAAATTTGTTAAAGGTGGTTGCATTCAATTTGGAGCTCATTTGGTTTGAAATCCCTATTTGAGCCCCATAGGGGTATTTTGGTCAATTTTGACCTATTGGTCAACTATGGTCAAAAATGGGTCTGGAAAATGCAGTTTACTGCTCAATGGGTTAAAATCAAGGGTCTGGAAGTGATTGGAGGCTTGCATAAGGGTTCCAAGGTCAAGATCTCAAAGGGGTTAGGTTCAGTGGCATAGGCTGTAAATATTTGAAGGTTTTACATCCTTTGGATTTTAATTCAGATTCTGGGGTTAGAGACCTCAGAATGAGCTCAAAGTTGGAGGGTAACCTCTAGAGACATGTCTTATCACTTTGCAAGTGATAGACCCTGAATCAGAGACCATTTGACTGGGTTTTGAAATATTTGAAAAATCTCTAAAAAGGATCTTTAGGACAAGGCCTTAAGACTTAGGATTTGAGTCTGGATTTCTGGATTTGAAATGAATTTCAGGTTTGAATAATTAAAATTGAAATATCCAAACCATTTACAATCATGTTGTGATTGTTAATGGATGGATAGGGTCAAGGCTAGATTAAGGATAGGATCAAAGTCTAGGTTGAAATTTGGATTCTCAAGTGGATTGAGTCAAAGCTTGGATATGTTTGAAATTTGAATTAATTTGGATTTGAATTGATGGAGTTTGAGATTTAAATTGATCAAAGGTAGGAATCAAATTGAAATTGGAGTGGATCAAATGTAGGATTGATTTGAGGTTGAGGTTGATCAAGGGTGGAGATTGATTTGAGTCTGGAATTGTCCTAAAATCTAGAGAGATTCTAAGATCTAGGATTTAAGGGAATCCTAGGCTCTAGAGTAGGCTCTAAGGTCTAGCTCTAGGAAAGAATCCTAAGGTCTAGAGTAGATCCTAGGATCAAAAATTAATCTGGAGTTTGGAAGGGCTTTAGTGACCTCATACAAAAATGAGGTCAACAAATGGACCCCCAATGTGTGTGGTAGAAGGAACTTCTGCTGCACACATTGGCGTTGACCGAATAGGAGTAGGATCTTAAAGAAATTAAAGGAAGGGTATCACCCAACTTTAAGTCCATTGGAAACTAGTGAAAAGCTTACACCTATTTTGAAGAGAGGACTGGAGAAACCAAGGTAGGGAATACCTAGCCTTGGGTCTAAGGAAGGGCATCACCCAACCTTAGGCCTATAGGATGCTGATAGAAGACTTACTCCTAATAGGCAGATTAACTGGAAACCAAAGTAGGGAATACCTAACTTTGGGTCTAAGGAAGGGCATCACCCAACCTTAGGTCTACAGGATGCTGATAGAAGACTTACTCCTAGTAACGGATCAACTGGAAACCAAGGTAGGGAATACCTAACCTTGGGTCTAAGGAAGGGCATCACCCAACCTTAGGCCTATAGGATGCTGATAGAAGACTTACTCCAAATAGGCAGATTAACTGGAAACCAAAGTAGGGAATACCTAACCTTGGGTCTAAGGAAGGGCATCACCCAACCTTAGGCCTATAGGATGCTGATAGAAGACTTACTCCAAATAAGTAGATTAACTGGAAACCAAAGTAGGGAATACCTAACTTTGGGTCTAAGGAAGGGCATCACCCAACCTTAGGTCTACAGGATGCTGATAGAAGACTTACTCCTAGTAGACGGATCAACTGGAAACCAAGGTAGGGAATACCTAACTTGGGTCTAAGGAAGGGCATCACCCAACCTTAGGTCTACAGGATGCTGATAGAAGACTTACTCCTAGTAGACGGATCAACTGGAAACCAAGGTAGGGAATACCTAACCTTGGGTCTAAGGAAGGGCATCACCCAACCTTAGGCCTATAGGATGCTGATAGAAGACTTACTCCAAATAGGCAGATTAACTGGCAAACTAGGATGGTGCCACGAAGGGCGTACTCCACCACTAGCGGGTCTAATCCTAAGGGAAGGAAGGACCTAACCTTAAGGAGAAGGCGAAGAGCGTTAAAAAAAAAGAAAAGACCTTAAAAAAAAGGTAGAATCAAGTTGTAAATCAAGAAAAGGAAGTTTTATTAATTGATAAAATGAGCTACATCAAGCATAGTATTTCTTAAGGAAACGCCCATTGACAGGTAGCATTGGGTGGTTCCCTTTACAATCTACTAACTGATACGAGCCTCCTTCGTAGACAGTCTCTATAACGAAGGGTCCTTCCCATGTAGGTTCAAATTTGCCTCCCAGCTTCCGATGGGCCAAGATAGGCCTCCGAAGGACCAATACCAAGTCTCCCGCTTGGAAGGTCCTAGGTCGCACTAACTTGTCATGGGCTTGAACCATACGGGATTTATACAACTCTAAACTTTGTTGAGCTTGGAGACGTCGCTCTTCAAGGCCTTCGAGTTCTTCCAATCGTAGTTTTGCATTTTGTTCATTGGTAATTTGATTTTGAACTGCAATTCTGAGCGAAGGGATTTGTATTTCCAAGGGTAGAACGGCCTCAGGATCCATACACTAGTGCAAACGGGGTGGATTGGGTCGGGGTTCTATAAGTGGTACGATAAGCCCACAAAGCTTCCACCAACCGCTCATCCCACTGCCGTTTGTTATCATCAAGGGTCTTTTTGACAATTTGCACCAAGGTTTTGTTGAAGGCCTCGGCCAATCCATTCGCCCGAGGGTAATAGATCGTCGAATATCTCCAATCAATATTATGGCGCCTTACAAAACTATTGATTTTTGTAGACTTGAATGCGGACCCATTATCGGATATGATTCTGCGAGGTACGCCGAATCGATATACAATATGGTCACGAAAGAATTTTAAGACATGGTGTGATGTTACGTTTCGTAGGGGAATTGCTTCCGCCCACTTTGAAAAGTAATCAGTCGCTGCTAATATGAAACGATGACCTCTCGCGGAGGGAGGGTCAATCGGCCCAATGATATCCGTGCCCCAACTCTCGAAGGGCCACGAGGCTATCGTAGGGTGTAACACATTAGGCGGCTGATGTAAAACCACACCATGGACCTGACATTGATGACAGTGCTTTGCAGTATTCATGCAATCGTCAATCATTGTAGGCCAATAGTATCCAAGTCTTTTAATCTTTAATTTCATTTTTGGACCCGATTGATGTGCACTGCACAGTCCTGAATGAACTTCATTAACAATTTTCTGGGCTTCTCGCTTGTTCAAACAGCGCAGCCACATGTGATCGAAGGACCGACGGTACAACAGATCGTTAACTAGTGCATATGATAGGGCACGTTTCTTAATCTGGTTGGAGAGTGATTTATCCTGGGGAAGCTTCCCTTCTTTAAGGTAATCGACTAAGGGTCGTCTCCAATCGCCTTCTTCGTCAGTTGTCGAAGAGGCAGAAAGGATCTGAAGGGGAGTCTTACTAATGTGTTCCAAATCTATAAGGGAGAGGGTCTTACGACCCTGTATCTCTATAGGGATGGAATCCTCCTCAGGACATGCAAATTCCTTTGCAAGTTTTGCTAAGGCATCCGCCGTAGAATTGCTTCCACGGGGAACCCTATACAAAGTAGCAATAGGGATTTGTTCCAACAAGTGAAGTGTATACTGGTGATATCTTAGGAGATTCGGATTCAAGACTTTATAAGTTCCGGCGACTTGGTTAATAACCAGTTGGGAATCTCCAAAGATCTTAATCTCTTTAATTCCATTAGAATTGCAAGTTCCAAACCAGTTATCAGAGCTTCGTATTCAGCTTCGTTGTTTGTGCAAGGCTCCGATAAGTGGTAGGAAAAATGCATCATTCCTTTTTCTGGTGTAATGAAAATTAGACCGACTCCAGCCTTTCCAGGAATTACAGATTGTTGGGTCGCAATCCTACGAGAGGATGCTGCCCCATCAAAATATAATTCCCAGATGGCCTCGCCAGATTCCCCCAAACTCATGATTTGTTCGTCGGGTAGGTCATCGTTCAGAGGAGAATCTGCCGGCAGCGGGTGTGCTGCCAGAAAATCGGCGACAGCCTGTCCCTTCACAGCACGAAGGGGAGTGAAAGTAATCTCAAATTGCAACAATATCATAGACCAGCGAGCTAAACGTCCTGACAACGTAGGTCGGGTCATAAGATATTGCAAAGGATTAACTCTTGAAATCAAACTGATTGAGTGGGAGAGCATGTAATGCCTCAGTTTCTGAGCTGCAAAAACCAGAGCAAGACAATGCTTCTCAATTGACGGGTATCGAATTTCAGTAGGAAGGAGTCTTCGACTAAGGTAGTAGAGGGCATTCTCTTTCCTTCGTCGTTAACTTGAGCCAACAGGGCACCTAAAGACTCATCTAGAGCTGCGGTGTAGAGGATTAATGGCTTTCCCGGAATCGGAGCTGCCAAGACTGGCGGGTTAGAAAGGTATTGTTTGATATCGTCAAAAGCATTTTGACACTTCTCGCCCCATACGAATTTAGTATCCTTTTTCGCAAGGACAGAAAAGGGTTGACATCTCCCGGAAAGATTAGAAATAAACCTCCTTATATATGCCAATCTACCTTGTAGAGACCTTAACTGAGTAAGGCTCTTAGGGGATGGCATATCTAAGATGGCTTCAATTTTAGCAGGATCTATCTCGATTCCGCGGTGCCTCACTACGAATCCTAAGAATTTTCCCGAGGCGACGCCGAAGGCGCACTTCAAGGGGTTCATTTTCAAATCGTAGCGGCGCAACCGTTCGAAAACAACTCTTAAGTCATACAGGTGAGCCTCTTTAACCTTGCTCTTGACAACTAAATCGTCAATATAACATTCAACTTGATTATGAATTAAGTCGTCAAAGATACGGGTCATGGCCCGTTGGTAGGTTGCTCCGGCATTCTTTAAGCCGAATGGCATTACCTTATAACAAAAGATTCCAATAGGGGTTCTGAACGCCGTATTTCTCTCATCTTCAGGGGCCATCTTGATTTGGTTATAACCCGACGAGCCGTCCATGAATGAGAAAATAGCATGTGAGGAGGCAATGTCCACCATGAGTTCTGGTATTGGTAAAGGGAACTCATCTTTAGGACATGCCTTATTCAGATCCCTATAGTCGACACAAATCCGAATTTGACCATTTTTCTTTCGAACTGGCACGACGCTGGCCACCCAAGAGGGATATTGCTCCTCTCGAATGAATCCGGCTTCTGCCAATTTCTTAACTTCAGAAACGACTTGTTGCTCAATCTCTAAGCGCATGCGTCGAGGAGCTTGTTTAACAGGAATGGCATCATGCCGAACCCCAAGTTTGTGAACTGCTACCTCAGCAGGCAAACCTGGCATTTCGTCGTATGTCCAGGCAAAGCAATCCCTGAACTCGAATAACAACTGGATTAAGTCTTGGGTTTCACCCTCGCTCAACAAAGTACTTATGAAAATCGGACGGGGGTCATCATCGTTTCCCAGGTTAATTTCTCTCAACTCATCGACTGTCGACTTAATTTCCTCTTCAAATTCAGGGGGTGCATCCCGAACTTGAAGATCATCGGGATCGTCTAAAGTCTCCAAACAGAGTCCATCTAGAGGACAAGGAGGATCTGTAGGGACATTTGGAGAATCGAGATGGTAAGTTATCATTAGGCAATACTCATCATCATCGAATGAACTAACTGTTCCAAAGCCAATACCACTTGTTGGATTTTTATTTATTTTTGTTCGCCAAATATTCTCGTGGTATCTAGCTTGACCCTTAGTCCATCGGTATGGTATAGAACCTTTAGAAAAAGTGTTTTTTACACAAACAGGGAAGTAGCCGAAAGGTAATTCCATTAATTCATTAAAATCTGCCTCCTCAAGGGTTACATCACCTTCGTCCCTTGCGGAGGAGGAGCCAGGAAAGAATTTCTGGACTTTCTTAACTTCACCATCCAAGTTGGGGGCCACTTTGACTTCCAACCCTACAACCCTGCCTGCCGACAGTGGGGTCAGAGAAAGGGCCTCAATCCTTCTAGTGAGCTTTTCATACATTGTTAATTCAGGCTCGTCACTTTTAACTTTTGAAATATCTACCTCAGGGTCACTGTCCTGGTCTAAGGTGAGATCAAATTTTGGAGGAGCATTTATGTTTTGATAATCGAGAGAGAGGGCAGTACCTTGACTTTCTAGTTCACCATCAGAATCTGATTCCAAATCAATATACACAGGTGCTGCTCTCCTATCTAATGAAGCACGGCCTCGTCCTCGTGCCCTTAAAGCCATCCTCCCACCTCTTTGAGGTAATGTGCTTGGAGGCCTAAGGACAACGATATCAGAGTCGTCTTCACTACTCGATTGCATCATTTCTTGATTGATATTTTTATCTTTTTCTTTCTTTTGGTTGAATTTTTGTCCAACCATTTTCTCCTCAAATTTGATCTCCAATTTAGAACGGGACGAGGACCCTTTTGGTATGAAATATGCAGCATCTTCGTAGATCCCAATTTCTTGAATCGAGAATGGTTGCAAATCACCCTTAATCACATGTTCAATGCCGTCTCGTTGATACTTAACGCATTGGTGCAGGGTAGATGGAACCATTCTATATTCGTGAATCCAAGGTCTACCTAGAAGTGCGTTAAAGGACGTAGTCGAATCAATTATATGAAATTTAGCTTCAGTTTTTAACCCTCCTATTTCCAGGAGTAGAGTGATTGAACCTAAAGCTCTCTCGCCCTTCTCGTTGAACCCACGAAGCACCAACCTGTCGGTTGAAAGCTTGCTAGTATCAACTCTGAGATAAGCAAGAGTCTTTATGTTCATCACGTTGACCGATGCACCCGGATCAACAAGGACTCTTGATAACTTGAAATTTCCCACATCTACAGTAATGTAGAGGGGACGATTGTGGTCAGCAGTTCCCAAGAGTAAATCTTCGTCTGAAAAGGTAACCCCAGGGACCTCTTTGAAGTAGAGAGCCTCACCTTCTGAAGTTGCAGCCAACTGTGTTAAGCAAATCTCGGGATCGAGAAGTGCCTTAATTAGAGACTCCCTCATTTCTTTGGAGAGAAGGAGGGCGTCGTAAATACTTAATTTTGCTGGCAACTTCCTAAGGTGGGCTAGAACATTGTAATCAACCTTAGGAACGACAGACTCGAAACCCGGAGGAATTAAAGGGAATTCTGGTTGTTGAGGGGAATCTGGATTTAGATTTTCGAATGAGGATTGCTTGCCTTTGTCCTGAGGGGGCAACCTAGGGAGGTAAGACTTTACCGCCACGGAGTTGCACCTGCTCGATGTCTTCGGGCGGGCAAACTAGGCGCAGTGTCTACACTCACTAGGTAGGCATTGGATCATCATTTCCCGAAAGCGAGTCAGAATCTGAAAGTTCTATCTCGATAGGATTTCCTTGAAAATCACATTGATTTGGGGAAATCACTTTCTGATAAGCTTCACATTCGACATCTTCTTGAATAGTCGATTCGGGGAGGTCGGTTTGATTAACCTCAATATTTATTTCATTAGGAGTTTGATTCAGAACAGGAGAGTCATCAATTTGCATTTGAGATTCATGGTTAATCATCAAGACAGAAGTAGAAGGATGTTTTTTATTCATCTTTTGACCCTTCGCCTTTGATGGGGCAAAGTAAAAGTCAGATAACAAAAGAGGGGAAAGGGTTTTAACACCGCCATCCGCCATTCTAATACATCTCTCATCTACACACTTCCTCTCTACAAAATCAAATTTCTCTTCTTTTACATTTTTCTCAGTAGTTCCTAAGACTACTGGAGAGGGAAGTGGCTCAACATCCTTCTGCGAAGCGTCCAGGTCAACCTTCCACACCGGGGCCTGGGCTATCGTAGTCAGCTGTTGAGAAAGACGAAAAGACTTGTTAATCGACTTTTTAAGTGCCCGGGACAAAGCAATGTCCCAACCATCTTCAACAAGACAAGAAGAGTTAAGAGGATTACCTGAAATGGTCTTAATTGAAGCCTTTTCTGGATCGACCAAGTATTCCTTAGGTATTATGATGTTACCTTGGGTGTAGTTCCTCTCAAGCCAGTCTTTGAACACAACGCAGTCCTCAAGAGGGTGACTAAGCATCCTGTGGTATGGGCAATACTTGGGATCATCTTTCTTGCTCTCATCCTCAGGCCTCCTGGCCTCTTGCAACTGAAAATCTGGTTTCTTTAACAGACTCCTGAAGATCTTCTTAACTGACTCCCTTTTAAATGGATAAGGCTTTGCCAATCTCTCTCTAAAAGGGATGAAGGCGGGATCTCTAGTATATTGAGGAACTATCTGAAAGGGCTGCTTCTGAGGCGGCTGTGGTGGAAGTGGAGTGCTAGGCTGACTAATCACTGGCCTCTTTCCTTTATCTACTGCTGAGACCACAGCTTTCCTTTCAAATGTTTTCACCAATTTTGGACCCTTCCTTTCTTCAGACTGCTCTCGTAAGAATGGAATCCTAGGAGCCTCTTCCTGTAAATTGCTAGCCTTATTAAGAAGTTTCTCAAAAGTTTTAATAGTGAAACCCTTCAGGAGAAAAGCAACAGGGCCGTGGATATTCTTCAAAAGAATCTCCACAGCATGTTGCTCTTGCAACTGGGGTTCACACTTCATCGAGAGGTTTCGCCACCTCAAGATGTACTCAACCAGAGACTCTCCCGGCTTTTGCTTTTCAACCACGAGATCGCCCACGGTGGTGCGTTGTTGCGCTCTAGAAAATCTCTTAAGAAAGAGATTTTCTAGATCGCCAAAAGTTCTTACTGAACCGTTGGGCAGATCGGCGTACCATTCAAAAGCAATGCCGGATAGACTACTTACAAATTGGCGAAATAGTAGAGCATCTGACCCTCCTGCATTGCAACAGCTTGCTCGGAAGTGGGCCAGATGCTGTCTCGGATTTTCAATTCCAGTGAAAACTTTAAAAGTTGGTGGCACAAAGCCCTTCGGGTAAGGAACTAAGTCATGTTCCTCGGGGTAGGGTCTACCCTTTGAAATAGACACATTTCCTTGAGAAAGGGCTAAGGCCTCCCTTACCTGGTCCTCAATTAACTGCTTGATATCCTTCTGAGGTAGGATCGGAGGAATGGTGGAAACTGCAGGGTGAACTGGAGGTGTCTCTACTGGACAAGGAAAGGTCACAGGTGGTGACTCGGGAGGTCTGGAACTAAATTCTGCCCTTTTGGCCTTTTCTGTGAGCTCTCGAGCTGACTGGTGGATCTTAAAAGACTCTTGCTGTGATTTATCCAACTTCTCTTGCATCTCCTTAACTTGTGACATCATGCTAGCAAGCTGAGTCTCCAAGTTTTTTATGTGTTCTTCATCTCTGTCTTTCACAGACTCATCTGAATCTGACTCAACAGCATGTGGATCATCATCTTTAGCAAATCGGTGCTTGCTGGGCTCAGCTTCTTTATTAGACCCTCTAGTTTCGACCACATGAATGCCCCCAACATAATCATCTTCATCTCCAAGGAGATCATCCATATCAGGGTCAAAAGAAGCCATTCCTTCTTTGTTCAACAAAATGTTTCTTATTTCTTGAACTACCTCCTCGACCGGTCTATCCCCAATTGACTTAGGATCAAGGGGTAAGTATCCTTTATACTCAGCCATATCGAATAATTCTTCAGAATCCATAAGGGCAATGATTTCTGTTAGTTTTAGATTAGGATCTGGTTGAGACTTTGTATCCGGTTCATCTTCCATTTCTAGATCCTGGTCAATTCTCTCCTCTTCGACTATCCCAGAGCTGGTAGTCAGAAGAGTGGCATCCTCTACAGGGAGAGGGACATATTCCTCAGGAGAAGCAGGAGCTTATAAAGTGATAGTTCCCACATCTGGTAAGGTAAGGTCCTCAGACACCTGACTAAGGGGCCTAGGAATGACACTCGAACCTTGGGAATCATCAACTGGGGTAACAGGGATGGTGACTATTGGATCTTGAGTTAGACTGGCTGTGGTAGGACTGTCAACTGTAACAACTGGAGTACTAGTCTGGACATCCATCAATTCAACTGAACTCGGAGTAGGGTTGGCTGAAACTCGTTGGAGCTGCAAAATGAACTTAGAAGTTCTAGGAGGCGGTGGCAGATTCTCCAACTTAGTTCTCTTTGGCACATATCTCTTTTCAGGAGATTTAGGTCTTTTTCCTTTAAGGTCCAGAGACTTTTGAACTTCAACCCCCTTTGGTTTAACAATCACTGAGGCCAATCTTACAGGTTTATGTGGGGGTACCAGGGGTCTACCAGTAGAATGGCGGCCTCTCTAGGACCCAGTCAACACAATACCCTCTGTTTGAGAGGACGGAGGGCGTGGCACCCAGTGATATCCATCAACCAGTACTGAAGTAGCAGGCTGTCTAACATACTTCTTATTCTTTCTAACGAATTGTGGGGTTAAATTCTTTGCTTCAGATACTTCTTCCTTCAACACTTCCTTTTGGAAGCGATGTGAGATCACTCCCTTCAATTGCTTCACATATTTTTATTTAGTTTGTCCAGACTGTGCAGCGCAGGTATGAATTATATTTCTCAAAGTCCTTGTCTTTTGGAGATGTCTTTCTTTCTGAGTTTTCTTAGTCGAGTAGTCGACTGGGCATGGTGGAGAACGGGCTATCCTAGCTATCCTCTTCTCCCCTTGAGCTGAAGCCAGGGGGTAAAAGCGACTCCCCTTTAGGAGGGGGGAGGAAGCAGGAATAGGTAGCTCCTCAACAGCCTCAGGTTCTACTTGAGCTAAGGTCTTAAAGGGTATAACTCTCTTAGCCTTAGAGATTTTCTTTCTAAGTCTCCTCAAATAGTTCTTCTTCTGATTCTTAGTGGTGAATCTAAGTCCAGAACTAGACCCTTCTTCAAAAATAGACTTAATTTCAGTGGGAGGCTCAACAACTGGTTCAGACTGTTTCTGATCATCACTGACTACTGGCAAGGTGGGTGCAGATCCCACAATCAACTCAACCACTAGGGGAATTTCCTTACTGGCATCCAAACTAACAATCTGGTGTCCATCCATAGAGAGCTCTAGAGTACTAAATCCCATTCCAAAAATAACAGTGCTCCCTTGGTCATTAACAGTTGAGGACAACTCTCGGTCAAAGGAGAAAATCAATTGGCCAGCCATTTGAAATTTTCTGAAAGTTAAAGAAAATGATTGAAATTAGATCTACTTGAAAAGAGTGGTAAAAAGTATTTTATTATTATGTTTTTGAAAATATGACATATGTTGGCCCACGAGGAAATCGTATGGGGTAACATATGACAACTTGGAGTTTAAGAAAATTTTTTTTGAAGAAATTTTGAGAATTTGAAAGGGGTTTTCTTACAGGTTCCAAAACACAATGGACAGAGTTTCCCCTTGCCCGAAGGCTTATGGAATTGTGAGAAAGCCCAAGTAAAAAGGAATAGTTTAACCCTCCCCACCCTTAGAAGTCAAAGTGGGAGTGAGGGGGGGTTAAAACTAAAATAGTTTGGAATGAAATCAAAAATTTTGAATTCTTTTCAATTTTAAGGATTTATATGTTGAATGAAAAAATTTATCGACCATAAATCCATAAGATTAAAAAGGATATCCAGAGATCTGATTTGATACTGTCGCCTCACATGCTATGCTGGGGCAGAAGGTCAAAATTAGAATAAAAAAATCTGGATAAAGACAAATTTGGAGGTGGAACCTCTCTTTTAATATTTTGTTATTATTTTAGATGTTGGCCACACTCACCTAAGGAAGAAATGGGCAAAGGGACCAACAGAAGAAATGATAGTTGAAACTACCGATGAAACAAAATTCTGTCACTATTGAAGATGGGAAGAGAAATTTGGTCCCACCGGGCGTGCCATTTTTGTTGGTGGAATTTTGGAAACAGGTTTTGAAAAATATTAGTTTTCTTTGGGGATTTTAAGATTAAGGTTGAGTTCTAATTCTAAGATCGAATCAACTCGTTAGAAGGAGTATATCACCCCGAAGGACGAAAATAAACTTTCATAGCGGTGTTCAGACTTAGAATTATGTAAACTCATCTTGAATGTTATGATCGGGTTCTAAGGAGAACTTTATATGGCCCCGAGGGGACAAAATATAGTTTAATTAAATACCCAATTACAACATTCAAGAAATACGATCGTCGCGTTCACATCCAAAGCCTTATCGAAGAAGGATGTATCTCCCCAAAGGGAAATGAGACTATTCTATGATAATCCTTCTAATGCAACTATGACGATCATTATTTAACTTTTCCCAAGGAAGTCTAATAAAATTTTGGAAATTAATTTTTTAAAATCAGGTGTATGTGGTTCCAAATTTCCTACGAGCGCAAGCCCTCGTAGTTAATTACATCGTAGGGAGACAAAAATCTCCTACGAAAACTCCCGATTAAAATGGTGGCAGAATTTTGTTAGAGTTTCTAGGAGTGATATCAAAGTATGAATAGAGTTATTGGAAAATCAAAAGGGAATGGATCAGAATTGAGCAGTTATTAACGGAGTTAAAGGAGAAGAAGTAGGGGACACTTTGAGATTCCAGAACCATCCGGAAGTGTCCCAACTTAATCTAAGTGTTGGGCTTTATGTTTTGGATTGAAATGATATTTAATTAGAGTTGAGCATTTTATTAGAAATTTGGGATTAGATTCCCGAAGTTTGGGGTCTTATAATCAAAGATCTGCCCCGGATCCTAAATCTATTTTGGACACTGGACCACAGTCGTCCGATCCTAACTAATGCAGTGCAAGATCTGGACTTACCACGGCCTGGATTGGGGAGCCAGCTAACCACCTAATCGATTTAAAAGAAATGAGTCCGGTCTTTTATGAAAGAGTGGTAGGGACGTTATAATTAAAGTTTTGGAGAGTTGGGGCCGACATCTAGAGATTTTCCTAATTGGCCCCTTTGACTTATGTTGGGTGCTAAAATGCTAAGGACTATGAAATTAAAATTTTGACTCTTTAATTTGTATCTAATGCAATGCATGCTGGTTAACAACCTCAAATCAAATATGCTTGAAAATTTTAAAAACAGGCTTATAAAATAATTTTTTAGAAGACTGGACTTCCCCAGGTCCGGCACCTCGTCCTCATAGGTCAGACTATCCGGACTCTACCCGCAGGCGGGGAAGGGTCTAAAACAAGGAAAGAAGAATGCAAAAATATGCATGCGACCCCGGGGTCGATCCCCGGCTAATTCCCTAGATTCGTTATCTTTCTATGTTATTTAGACTCACTAAAATTTTAGACTTTTAAAATTATGAGTAGAAAACTTTCACACCCTCACGAGCCTCACGTATCCAGGCGAAAACAAAAAAGCGGCATGCAATCGCCAAAAAACTAGTAAAAACAAGTAATCCTAAAGGCAATTAAATCATCACATCAAATATAAATTAATTAATAAATGTCCATAGGCAGAATTGCCTTGCTTATTACAAACCAGAATATTACAGAAAGTAAAGTGGCCGGGCACCACTGACAACAACCCTGATTCTAAACCTAGTAATGACGCAAGTTATTTTGAGTGGGATACTCTCAATCTTCAAATCTTTAAATCTTCAATCTCATTCTTCTTCGGACTCCTTTTCTTCAATCTTCTTGGAATCTTCGTAGTGAATTACCCAAATGGACAAGAGGGCACTTCCCTCTAAGGGGGAGGCCACTCTTTCCTCTTTGGGTAAGGAAAAGGTATGATCCAAATTTGGATTTCCAAATGGAAAAGGAGTGTTCCCTAAAGGGGTATCCTTTCCTCTTTGGAATCCAAGCTTTGGATCTATGTATCCCAACTCAAAATCAACTTTCACAACACTTGACACTTACACAAATTACATTGATATCAAAATAAAAAAAAAAATAAAAAAAAAATCTAGACTCACCTGCAGGGTTATCCTAAGCAATTAATATGTAAAAAAAAAAGCAGTTATTCCCAAGCAGTTGTATATGAGCAGAAAAGAAAGTAAACACACTGGCCACGCTCTTTTTATGATTTAGGGGCTTTAACAGCTGAAGCACCTGTGCAAAGAGTTTATAACATTTATGCATTTTTTTAATTAGCCCCCTTCTTATATTGCCCTGCATGAGCGTGGCCACCTGCAGAAAACTGTGTCAACATCCAGATCGTACCTAACCTAAGGGTAATCTAGTCGACAAACACATCAATCCATCCACAGAGTACAGAAAAAGTAAGCAGACACAGCAAAGCAATTTCATCCATAACATACAGTGAAAACTACGAAAAATCCGGCACACAGTAGTAAAGTAAACACCGTCCTAACCTAGATCTAGCGTTGGTTGTCCTAGCACATCATCTAAAGTGTGTGAGAAAGGTCATGTGGCTGGGATAGATCCTAAAGCAGGTTATTAATTGAAGTTGTCTAAAAGTTTGGATTCGTTAAGGCTTAGAAGGGGATTTAGATTAAAATTTAAATATTAATGGATTAAGAATTTTAATTAAACATATTTTAAAAATTAATTGATTACTACCTTTGTTTCACACCGAGGCCGTGAAGTTTATTTCACCTTCCTTGGGGCTAAGCTAATAGCCTCGTAGGCCTAGGTTACCCAGTAGCAATCGGGGTTGATTAAGTTATTTAAATTGGTTAGAATTAAAGGATTGGATTAATATAAAAAAAGGTTAGTTATTGATTTTAAAGCTAGATTAATTTAAGTTTGCCATTAATTGATTCGTGGCGTTGTGCCACCAGGCTCGAGGAACCAGCCTCCTTAGGACACTTAGCCCCGCAGCCCGGAGTAGTCCAGCCTATAAACCAAATTAATGTAATTGAATTAGAGATTTTTAAAATGTTAAATAATTAAAATTTAATCCATTTTAAGGTTTAACACCCCTTAGAATCCATTCGTGGCGTTGTGCCACTAGGCTCGAGGAACTAGCCTCCTTAGGACACTTAGGCCCGCAGCCCGGAGTAGTCCAGCCAATAAACTTCATCTTTGGGATGGTTGTTGTGTTTTAAAGGGTTTGTTAAGTATTTTAAACATTAAGCCAATATTTTCTGAATTTTAGAATAATTTTGAGTTTTATGAATACTTTAGAATATTTTAATGATTTAATTAAAAAGTCAAAAGTTGAATTTTTGATTAAGCTCCAATTCTGGAATGTTTGTATTTTATTAAAATACTAGGCCTTACTATGATCAGTTAGAAGATAAGTACGTTGAAATCGGATTTTTCTGCATTTTATTACAAAGGTTTGAAGTTTTGAACTAGTTTTGACTTAGAGTTGACCGATTTGTTGACCTTTTGAAATATTACAGATTTCTGGAATCTAATATTTTTAATAAATATTAGACCTTATTAGGAGTTGAATGCAAGTGAGTTTGGGTGATTTGGATTTTTCTAGAATTAGTTATGAATTTTGGAAGTTTGGAGGTTTATTGGAATTATTTAATTGTTTTAATTAAGGGCTCCCTTGATGATTTTGCTCCAAATGGTTTCCTAACTTCTTGAAAATACCTCCAAAGGTCAGAAATGACCTAAGGAGTGATTCCCAAGTGTTTGGAAAATTTTTGGGATTTTTAAATATTAATAATTATTAAATTCAATTAAAAGTTAGATTCCACTTAAAATTAAACTGGGCATTAACCTGCTGTCAAATCAGCTGGGTTATAATTTTAATTAATAGGGAATCTGATTCTGGTCAGATAGAGGTATTATACATAATTTTTGGATTTAAACTGAATTTATTACATTTTTAGAAGTTTTAAAGGCTTAATTAAGGGTTTAGACTTAGGGAATTTAATTAAGGGTCTTAATGATTTCCAAAGCTAATGAAATTTCTCCTAGTGGCTGTACATATCCCTAAGTTCAAGTCCTTGAAATTTCAACCCAAGGGGAAGTGAATCCTAATCATTCAAATCCTTCTAAGTTTTCTACACATAAGCCCTTAATTATTGTCCTTAATTGTGTCACTAATTTTTGAATAGGTTCAAATCAAAGTTCCCCTAACCCTTTGAGTAGACATGGCATACATACACAATAGCAAGCAAACAAGTCCTTAGATCTAGGAGAGCCTAGGCTAGGTGGTGTGTGCACCTTAAGCATGCAATTAACAAAATAAAAGTTGATTAGTTAAGGGGTTAACCAATGAACAATTAAAATAATTGCTAATTAATTAACCACCATTCCCCATTAATTTTGTTCAAGTATGCTTAATCAAAGTTTAAAATTTCAAAGGAACTCTCAAGATTTAATTATCTAAGTAAATATAGTTTTAAAATAGATGTCATAATGTACATGTATACTTAAGTATATAAATATATATATATATATATATATATATATATATATATATATATATATATATAAATATATGGTTTAAAATAAGGTAATTAAAATAATAATAATTTTAATTTGAGATATCCTCTAATTTATATAAGATACCCTAAAATTAGAGCTTAAATCTTAGTCAATATTTAATTTAGCATTTAAATATAAATTTATTATTTAATTAACTAAATAGTTTTAAAGAATCTAAAATATTTTAAAATATTAACGGGTTAATTGAAATATTATATTTTAAAACATCCTTTTTTTTATAATCTGAAATGAGTTTCAAAATAAATTATTTTGAAATTATTAATTAATTTGGCTTATTTTGATTAATTACTAATTAAAAATACTAAACTTTAAATATTTTAAAATTATTTAAGATATACTAAATATTTCAAAGTAATTTTAATTTCATTTGAAAGGTTTTAAAATTCTGAAGATTTTGATATTTTAAAATTCATTTTTGGATTTATAAATAATTTTTAATTAATTTTCAAAGTTTCTGTAATTAAATAGCCTTAATTTTAAATTAAACTCACTTAATTAAAACGGCGGCTGTTAGTGGGACAGTTGGCGCGTTTTGGTTCGGCCAGCCAAAACGCGGCGACGGCGGGATGCCACGTGGAAGGCGGCGGTCATCCACGCGTCGGCTGCAGAGCGCGGGACGCGGTTCACTTAACCACGTCAGCAGGCGCTGCGGGCCGTTCGATCGAATGCTTAGGTCGTTTAACGGCAGGGATCAGATCCCGCTGTCCGATCCGATTGAGCAAGATCCAACAGCGGAGAGTTCATCCCGCGGTTTTGAACGGGCGGTCAGGATCGAGCCGGACCGCAGCTTGAGCCACGGGATCAAGTACACGCTTGATCAATGGGTGGAACGGCGCGATCAGATCCGTTGATCGAGAGATCAACGGACCAGATAGGGCTCAGTTCATGCAGCCAGCGAACCGAACCCTAGAACCCATTCTTTGACTCGTTCTCTCGATCCAGTGAATCAAATGAGTTAAAATTTTAAACTTAGATTCCCTAAGTGAAGAGAATCAATGGGGAGTAATTTATTTTACTTAAAACGAGCTTAATAAAAAGCTAATTAAACTGGTGTCCCTAGAACTAGGGTTTGAGTTTTTCACCTTGATTTTGGATGGATTAAACCGTTTATGGATTTGTTGCACTTGTAGACTGTCCACGCTCCTTTTTGTAGAAGAGTCCACGGCTTGAAAGCTCCTGGATCGATTGCTAGCTTCCTTTGAACGGATTTAAGCTAGGATCGCCGGGATCTCGCCGAAAAAGGCTTTTGACCGGAGGGATTTAGGTGGGGGAGTGTTGAGAGATGTCTGGGGAGCTCAATGGAATAGGGGACAGGGCTTGAGAGGGCTTGAGTAGAGAGAGAGGGTTAGGGTTAGAGTATATGGCATTAAGGCCTTTTCCCCCTATTCAAATGCCCCCAAGCCAAATGGATGGCTGGGATTGACTCACCAGGTCCTCAGATGTTGCCAAGTGTCCCTGGGACAGCCAGAAGGCTGACCCAAAAGCTGGGCACTCTTAACTCCTATTGGGCGGCTTTGGGATGAGTGGGAGGGAACATTGCCTAAATAGCCTAAGCCAAACCTTTGGAGCAGCTTAAGCAAGGATTAGTTAGGGAAATAAAGCAAAAGGAGGCTTTTAGGCATGTGATATAGGGAGGAAATAGGGCTTTGACCATGAAAAATAGGGTTTAAGGGGGGGATTGACCATTTTGACCAGTCAACTGGTCAATGGTTGCTGATGTGGCATAGGAGGGAAGTAGGAGAAGCCAATGGGAGAACTTCCAAGCCTAATCTCACACTCCTTGAAGTTAAATAGAAGGTTTGACCAATTCAAGGAGGGATTTAGGGCTTTGTTGACTTGGTTTGACCAGTCAACCAGGTCAAAGTTGGTGATGTGGCATTTGAGGGGGTAAAGGATCATTTGGAATGATTTAATCAAGGGTTAAAAGTCAAAGTGAGAGCTTAGAAGGAGTGGGAGCAAATGCCATTAAGCTTTGACCTAGAATTGAGGGTTGACTTGGTCAACCCAAGTTGGGTTGAACTCAAAATAGGTTTAGAAATATTCAAGGCTTTGAATAGAATGATTTCAAGGGATTGGAGATATTGACGTAATTAAACAGGTTGAAATGGTTCATTTAAAACCACAAGGGTCCATTGGGTCAAACCATGTTGACTGAGTCAACTAGGTTGACCCAATGGGTGAGTCTGGGCTGGACAAGTTTGAAAAGTCATTTGAAGACCATTGAGGGTGGTTCCTAGGTCTGGGGAGGTCAAATTGACCAAAATCCCTATTTGAGCCCCTAAGGGCCTGTTTGGTCAACCTGGGTTGACTTTGTCAACCAGGTTGACCCAGGGTCTGGGTTTGGGCTCAACAAGTTTGAAATGATATTTCAAGTCCAAAGGAAGTGGTTGGATGGCCTAGAGAGGTTATTTGGGTCAAAACACATGTTTGGACCCTTAAAGGGCCTCTTGGGTCAAACCAGTTGACTTGGTCAACCAGGTTGACCCAAGGGTTGGAAGTAGGTTCAAAAGATTTGAAATGACATTTGAAATTTGTTAAAGGTGGTTGCATTCAATTTGGAGCTCATTTGGTTTGAAATCTCTATTTGAGCCCCATAGGGGTATTTTGGTCAATTTTGACCCATTGATCAACTATGGTCAAAAATGGGTCTGGAAAATGCAGTTTACTGCTCAATGGGTTAAAATCAAGGGTCTGGAAGTGATTGGAGGCTTGGATAGGGGCTCCAAAGTCAAGATCTCAAAGGGGTTAGGTTCAGTGGCATAGGCTGTAAATATTTGAAGGTTTTATAGCCTTTGGATTTTAATTCAGATTCTGGGGTTAGGGACCTCAGAATGAGTTCAAAGTTGGAGGGTAACCTCTATAGACATGTCTTATCACTTTACAAGTGATAGACCTTGAATCAGAGACCATTTGACTGGGTTTTGAAATGTTTGAAAAATCTCTAAAAAGGGTCTTTAGGACAAGGCCTTGAGACATAGGATTTGAGTCTGGATTTCTGGATTCTGAAATGAATTTCAGGTTTGAATAATTAAAATTGAAATATCCAAACCATTTACAATCATGTTGTGATTGTTAATGGATGGATAGGGTCAAGGCTAGATTAAGGATAGGATCAAAGTCTAGGTTGAAATTTGGATTCTCAAGTGGATTGAGTCAAAGCTTGGATATGTTTGAAATTTGAATTAATTTGGATTTGAATTGGATGGAGTTTGAGATTTAAATTGATCAAAGGTAGGAATCAAATTGAAATTGGAGTGGATCCAATGTAGGGATTGATTTTAGGTTGAGGTTGATCAAGGGTGGAGATTGATTTGAGTCTGGAATTGTTCTAGAATCTAGAGAGATTCTAAGATATAGGATTTAAGGGAATCTTAGGATCTAGAGTAGGCTCTAAGGTCTAGCTCTAGGAAAGAATCCTAAGGTCTAGAGTAGATCCTAGGATCAAAAATTAATCTGGAGTTTGGAAGGGCTTTAGTGACCTCATACAAAAATGAGGTCAACAACGATAGGCTCAATTAAGAAAAAATCTGCCGCCAGATCTACTTAGGAAATTCTTATTTTTGGATATCGGCCTGGTGGATCGGCCTGGACTATAAAATATCATCCAGGATGATCCAGGACAATTTTTCAAAAATTTCTTTGGTAATTTTGGAAAACAATTAATGGTGATTTCGTCCGGGCCGATCGCAAGATCATCCGTGATGATTATACATCGTTCAACCTCATTCAGAGCGATATTCAGGATGACTTTTCTCATATTTGAGCTAATCGGCCAGGACGATATGTCTATCGTCCAGGACCATAATGTCGGCAACTTGCATTAATGAGCTCGTTTTTAGCTCTTCTATTTAAGCAATGAGAAGGCACTTTGTAAGTGTCTTTGGTAGCCATTGTAGCTTCGTTCTTATGGGGGAGACTTGAAGAGAGAGCTTGAAAGGGAGTGAGAAATGGGTGAAGTCTGAGAGGGAGAAGATTCTGTGAGGGGGGACTGAAGGGAGTGTGGAGGGGATTCCACAGGGTTGCTCCGGCAGACTTGCATCTTAATACCGTCGGATTCAAGGCTTGTCTCGAGGGAATTTCACCAAAGAAGAAGTTCACATTGGTGTCAAAGGACCCAGCGACTCCGCCGCACCAGAGAAGGTGTAAGTGATTTTGTAAGGGCTTTTCCGCCTAGCTGTGGGGGCTAAAGGAGAGACACTTGTTTAGTGCAATACTTGGAGGGTGCCTCCAAGGAGTGGACGTAGGTCAAGATTTGACCGAACCACTATAAATCCGGTGTGTTCTTTTCTTATTATTGCTTCCATATTATTTTCTTCCGCGGTTTGATTTCTGTGGTGATTTTGGTTTGAGTTTTATCTTTGGTTTTAAAGTTATCCATTTCACCTCTCTCTTTGTTAGCCTTGGACTAGTTCTATAGGGCTTAACATCCCTAACGAACTTTCTAGTGCCATCAGAGCACTTTCATGCATCTCTTTTAATGGCCAACATTTGACACCATAAAGCATTGCAAGTCTCACTACCACCTTATAGAATTTTCCCTTATGTTTGCAGGACTACGCAAAAACTCTAAATTATTTAATGTATATAATTTTAAAATTAAAGTTATATATGAAAAATAGGTCAACTTTTAATTTTTAGAGAACTTAATTAAAAATAAATTTCTTTAAAATTTGAAATAGTTGGATTATTTTTTATTTAAATTTAATTAAAAATATCATATATTTAACATTTGAAATAATTTAAATATTTATAATATATTAAATTAATTTTAATTTTAAATTAAACTTCTTAAAAAAGTAAGCAATCTGGTATAAAAATTAATTTTTTAGATTTAGATTAACTATTTAATAATTCTTTGAATTTCTATTAATCAAAATGCATTTAAATTAATTAAAATTAATTAAATGAGAATCTACGGCATGGCCAGATGTTGAGGATGGGTCATCAAAATAATCATTTATCGTATGTCCTTAAACTTTACAATGCAAACAAAAATCTAAAACATTTTTAAACTCAATTTTCTATAAATACTAAGAATTTTCATATCTAAGTCAGATGTCTTTAGGATGCTTCTTAATGATGTCTAATTCCACAAGAATCCTTGCCACCGAAGGCCTTGAATGAGAGGCAGTGGCTTGATCTATTTGGATAGGTCTATAAAAAATAGATCCTACAGCATAAAGAACATGAGAATTAAAAAATACAAACATAAATTAGGAAAAGAGATCCATAAAGGAAGAATGGGTGATTCCTCTTTGACATCAAAAAAATGTGTCCATTTTAATAATCTCATTTGATAGTTAAGGATATAATAAGTTCTTCTTGCAAAGACCCTACTATAATAAAGGTCATTAGATAATTGAATCACTACATGTTTAGCATTAAGCAAACTAATAGAAGAATTCCCAGACAATTTTAGCTTCTCAAAAAAATCATGGATCACATTAAGATTTGGTCATCAGACTGAAAACATACAAACAAGACTAAGCTGAAAAGGGCTAGCAAGTTTCAAAATATTATCATCAAAAACTAAAAGTGCAGGAAAACCTTTTACCACTGATTTTATGAATGAGAAGATAGGATCCTTTCAAGAGCTAGAACTGGCAAGAACCTCACGAACATAAAGATATTTAGTTTCACAACCATCATTACTCAAAAAACCTTTTGAAGGAACAATCGAAGAAGATGGGCGAATGCCCCAAGGATCTTGAACTGAAGAGGATGGAACACTCATCATAAAAAAGATTGACCTAAGGACAAATGACCTTAAGAGAAGAATAAAATAAGCACACACAATCCAAAGACTAAACATAACATAAAAAGATTGATAATCTTCTGAAGAAACCAAGAAAGTGAACAATAGAGAATAGAATCACCCCAAAATCTACTGCATGAGAAAGTGTCATTCAAAAGCTAAATTACTCTAAGTGTTGTGACATAGGGTTCGAGTTATTTGTAAATTTCACAATTGGATTTGAGGGATATTAGGCTCTCTGAATTTGTAGTTTATCCATGTATAACTTCTTAGTTGAAGCCACGACCAGAAAAGCTATTGATGGAATAGATGAAGTCTTGGATGGAGTTTGTCTTTAGTACATTTGATGATCATCACCAGCAAGCTTTGACTAGAAGGATATAGCTAAAAAAGTCTTAAGGGGGCTGTTGGGAGCTCAAATGAAAAGGCATCATGATCTGGGAGGGATTGAGTTATAAGAGTTTGGAACTTATGTGAATGACCTAATTTTTAGTTTTTTGCACTATTCAAATGAC
Organism: Dendrobium huoshanense; assembly: GCA_016618105.1. Lineage (NCBI taxonomy): Eukaryota > Viridiplantae > Streptophyta > Magnoliopsida > Asparagales > Orchidaceae > Dendrobium > Dendrobium huoshanense. The sequence continues at coordinate 31,042,789 of CM028360.1, read as the reverse complement.
CCTAGACTTATTAATGGTCCTAATCAATTTGGAGTCCCTTAAAGCATGGCAGCTATCTCAATGTAGGTTGGAGGCAGAGGGAAAGGATGGGCAAATGACAACTAGTTGGTAAGGTGTTCATCCTATGGAGCAAATGGGAGGATTAGGAGATATTTAAGACTATATAAGATCTTATGAAAGGTCTTAGAAACCTATAGAGATTGCTTAAAGGCTTGGAGTGATTTTAAATAAGAAGGATTATGTGTTTAGAGAAATTTGACCCCTTTGTAGACCATTTGACCACCCATTAACCATTTAACCTTTCAATGGGTCAAGGTGGAAGAGGTGGAATGTGAGAGAAGTTGATGAGCTGGCTTAGAAAGAGCTTGATGCTAAAAAGTTGAAGTTTGAATATTAAAAAAACATAAAAATGAAAGTTTGACAAAGTCATGAAATTGCTCTGATACCAATTGAAATTGCTCTGATACCAATTGAAATTACTAAATGACAAGAGGGGGGGGGGGGGGGGGGGGGGGGTGAATTGTGAAAATCTTTTTCTTAATAAAAATAACCCTAAACAAGAGTTCTAATTTTTTTGTTATTTTGAAATTCTACAACAAAATTTTAAGCAATTTTTCTTCCACAAATTTCACATGCAATAGTTATGAAAATTAAATGCAAGTAAAAAGTAAATAACGATAAGGAAAAACCACACCAAGAACTTTTATAGTGGTTCGGTCAAAATATGACCTACGTCCACTCCCCGGAGTCCTCCGCTCCGGGATTTTCACTATCAAAATAGTTCTCCTTTTGCCCCCCTCGGCAAGGCGGAGAAGCATTTACAAACCTCCCTTTCACCAACCCGGCGTGGCGGAGTACCAAACTCTGTTTTTGCCCTCCTGGCGATGGCAGAAAACCTTCTCATTTTTCTCCCTCCTGGAGAAGGAAGAGAACCTCGAGGTAATGGATGTAGACGAGCCTCTCCCTTGGAGATCCTCCCTCAAATCCTTCTAGGGCCACAGGAAAAGCAAGATGCAGCAAGCTTGGAGCAACCGTGTGAACTCCCTCACACATCTTCTCTCTCGCAACGCTCACCTCCTTCTTCCTCTCTCAACCCTCAAGAATTTCTCTAGAGCTCTCTCCCTTGGAATCCCTCTCTAACCACGTTCACCCCCTCTGTGATTCTTATTGAAAAAAAGGACTTGATTGACATCCAAAACGGGCTCCAAAAACCTCTGATTTCAAAAGTAGCCGTTACTGTTTATACAGTACAATGAAACATCGTACAGTATGATATGTATAAACAGACGTCATCCTGGTACAAAGATGTACGAACAGTTAAAAAACAATTCGTACTGAACGATATAATATCGTACGGTACGATCCACAAAACACTATTCGTACAGGACGATGGTCTGGACGATCAGATGTCATCTCTGTTCATCGTATGGTACGATCCGATTCATACAGTATGATGTTCAAAAATTTAATTAGGCCTGGATTACATGCACTAATTACGGGTTAATTTAAGTAAGTATTAAAAATTGATCGTACATTACGAATAAGTTCGTACAGTACGAACGGCGCAAAAATCACTTACTCAAATTAAACTACGGCTAGGGTTTTGGATCTGATCATATCGTACAGTACGAATATGTTCGTACAGTACGATCTATTCACAGAATCGTCCACATAGTTCTAATCGTACAGTACGAATTAAAATCATACAGTACGATCTCCAAAGAAGAATTTCTATGACAATTTGCATTTAAAAACAAACTCTCCCCCTGTGTGTGTGCATGGTTGCTCTTACTCTTATGCATTTTGTGGCCAGACTCAATAAAATAAAATAAAATAAATAGAAAAATACAATGTTTGACTCATACTGCAAATCTACCCTTTCTTGAGTCTTCCTTTCGTCCTGAGTCACTTGTGATCTTCCTGAAATGTTAGTACTCAAGGACAATAGCAAATAAAATAGTATTCAATGAAAAGTTGTTCCAAAACACTCATTATTTGGCATCATCAAAATCTCAAACTCGGGGTCATGGGTTGCAACAAGTCATAGTGAGTTCACTTGGTCAAAATCACTATGACAAAATCACTATGACTTAGCTAACCAATGATTAAGTTATGTTTAGGGGCTTGACATAGGTTGACATAGGTTGGGTAGCTTGAGTTGATTATGCTTTAGCCTTGGCTTCTGGATTGACCAGGGTTATGATTTGACCTAGTCACCCAAAAGATGAATTCACTTCAAATGAACTTGGATATGTTTGAATCATCGATTGGAATGAACCTGGAAGCTTAGAGGGTTTAATTGGTTAAATGGGTTGAATTGACCCATTTAAACCCTTAAGGGGAATTGGTTCAACCTAGATTGACTTGGTTAACCAAGTTGACTTTGTTAACTAGGTTGACCCAGAACTAGGATTTCATCTCAATTGGTTTTGTTTGATTATTAAAGCCTACTGGAAGTAGTTTAATGGGTCAAAATTGTCATAATGGTAAAAATGATCATTTAGAACTTTAAAGGGCTTTTGGGTAAAATATGGTTAACTTGGTCAACAAAGTTAACCCCTAGACCAAGGTTTAGGCTTAATATTTTTGGTTTGGCATTTTGAATCTAGTAGAAGTTATTTCAAGAGTTAAAATGGTCATTTCATTCGAATTTACTATTTGAACTCATAAGAGATTATTTGTTTAACTTGGGTAGACTTGGTAAATCAAGTTGACCTAGAGCTTGGGTTTAGGTCCAACAGGTTTAAAATGACATTTGGGGTCTATTAAAGGTGGTCCCAAGGGTAATAATAGTCATTTGGGTCTAATTGACCATTTGGATCCTTAAAGGGCCATTTAGTTAACCTAAGTTGACTTGGTCAACCAACTTCACCCAAGTACTGGGATTGGGTTAGACAAATTTGAAATGATGTTTTGAATTGAATGGAAGTGATCCCATGCATAGATGAGTCCATTTTGATTGAAACGACCCTTCAAACCCGAAGGGCAGTTTTGTCAAAATAGGTTGACTTAATCAACCAGGCTTAACCAGGGTCTATGTTTGATTCTAATGAAATCCTAATGATGTTTAGGATGCAATGGAAGATATCACATTGTTTGATTTGATATGTTCATGTTGATGTTTGGAGGAAATTTCAATTTTGCCCTTAAGAGGTATTTTGGTCACTTTAACCCCTAGCCAATTGAGGGTCAAAGTGGATCCATTAAAATGTATTTTAATTCTTAACATATGATGATCAAGGTTTTGTACATGATCAAAGTTCTTGGGGAGGGTCCCTTGGTAAAAATCTACAAGGTGATAGGTCTAGTGGCATAGGCCTTAAATATTTGAAGGTTTATAGCATTTTGAAATAATTTAGTTTTTCGGGCTACATGTCTTAGAATGAGTTAAAATTTGGATGGTACACAAAAAAGATATTCTTGTTCAATATTCAAATTATATATGATGAATTGGGATTCATCTAACTTTTTTTTTTTGAGAAGATGCACCAAATTGAATTAAGATAAGTAAAGGGAACTAATTACAATTGCTAGTGTGATCACATTCTTCCTTGATTAATTTCAACAATAAGGAAGGAATCTTATCAAAAGAAAAACTATGAAACATAAAATTCCTATCTAAAGCCATAGTAGCACAATGATTCGCTACTTTATTACAACTTCTAGGAACATGAAGAAAGGCCACTTTATTAAACTCATCCAAAAAAATAAAGCTCTTTGTCCGGCCACCTATCTGTTTGAATAGTTGCTATTTGATTGATTTATATTTGTGCAACTTATGTAGTTTTGATGATTCCAAACATTATTGTTCAAATGTATAGTTATCTCCTAACAATTTTAGAAGATTTGCATTTGCTTTTGTGTGTACTAACATTTCAGGAAAATCAGACTCCAGACTACGATAACTTCAAATCAAATTCAACATGAGATATTTTGTTTATTTGAAGTTTGCATTTTCTTTGAATTAATTTTGAAAGGGAGTGATTGTAATTGAGTGAATAAAATTTCACACACACAAATAAGGAGATCTTAAATTCTATACTGATCGTACAGGACGATATTTATCGTACTGGACGATCTGTCAGTTATCTCCTATTGAGCACTTGGAACGAATAGGAACTTGCTCGAGAAAAATTTTTCTAAGTCCTATTCATCCAGGACGAATTTTATTATCGTCCCGGACGATGGGTTCTCTGTAAAATTTTCGTCCAAACAAATTTTTCTATCGTACGAGGCGACCGGTCCTCTGGAAAATTTTCGTACAGACGAAATTAATTATCGTCCCGGACGATCGGGTCTCTGGAAATTTTTCGTCCAGACGAAAGCAAATTATCGTCCGTGGCGATGGGTTCTCTGGAAAATTTTCGTCCAGACAAAATAAATAATCGTCCAGGACGATCGGCTCTCTGGAAAATTTTCGTCCAGACGAACATATTTTCATCCAAACGATTAACCGACTTAGAACAGTTTTCAGCAGTTTCTAGAACCGACCTTGTAATAACCGTTCGTACTGGACGAACATAGTTCGTACAGAACGATCCGCTGTACGAAGTCATTTCATACACATATACAAATTGGGTCATTTCAGATCATTTAAGTAAAATTGTCCAGGACGATCCAGGATCGTACAGGACGATCCACTGCGTACAGAATTGGAAACTTGCAGTTTTTGGGCGGTTTTTCATGTCTTTTGTATAAATAGTCCAAATTAGACTGCCACCCAATCTTTTTGTCATTTGATCTTCATGCCTCTTGAGAGAATAGCCAAGGAGAGAGTGGAAGAGAGCATTCAAAGGAGGATTCCTACCATTGGAGCGAGAAGGCTTCACTTGGATTACTAAGGTAAGAGTCTCTACTTGTGAAATTGGATTTCTTCACTCTTTTCTTTCTTCCTTCTAGATTCTTATGAGAAGATCAGTCAAGGAGATCCGGTTCTCTGCCGACACTTGGAGAGTGTGAACAGACAAAGGGTTCTCTTCCCACACTAGGAGAGTGTAAAAGGACGAAGATTCTCTGCCTACACTTGAAGAGTGTGAACAGACGAAGGGTTCTCTGCCCACACTAGGAGAGTGTAAAAGGACGAAGGTTCTCTGCCTACACTTGGAGAGTGTGAACAGCCGTAGGGTTCTCTGCCCACACTAGGAGAGTGTAAAAGGACGACGGTTCTCTGCCAGCACTGTGGATTGTGTAAAAGGACGACGGTTCTCAGCCGCACCGGGTAGTGGTGAAAAGAGTGTTTTGTACAGGCTTCTCCGCCTTGCTGTGGGTGCTAAAGGAGAGTCACTTTGTGGTATTAGTGCAATACTCAGAGGGTGCCTCTAAGGAGTGGATGTAGGTCTGGTTATAGACCGAACCACTATAAATCTGGTGTCATTTACTTTATTGCTTTTACATTTCCGCACTTTAAATTTCAGTTTTAACAACTCTATGGTTGAAAAACATTTTTCTACAAACTTTAAAAGAAAATTTTATTTTGGTTCAACTTTATCATTTAGAGGGTTTAAAATTTTTAAAACTACCAATTCACCCCCCTCTTGGTAGCCGTGGGACATTTACTTAGGCTTAACAACCTAATTACTGGACTCAACAAGTGGTATCAGAGCATAATTTCAAAATCACAAGTTTGAACTACTTTTTGATTAACGTAGATGGCTACATTTGGAAACCGAAACACACCTGAGGGTTACTCTATCACTAGACCTCCACTGTCTTTTGATTTTTGGAAAACACGCATGTCTACTTTCTTACAGTCACTTGATTATCGCATGTGGATGCTAGTCCAGGAAGGTTACTCAAAACCAACTAGATTAGTTGATGGAATTAGGGTAGATACACCCTATGCAGATTGGACTATAGAAGAACGTGACTTAGCACAATTAAATGCGAAATGTTTAAATAATTTCTTTTGTGCTTTAAAATCTGAAGACTACATGCGAGTTTCCACTTGTAAAAGCGGAAAAGACATATGGGATAGACTTTGTATTACTTATGAAAAGACAAATGAGGTTAAGCAATCAAGACTCAATATCTTGTTACATGACTACAAATTATTTTGCATGAAACCTAATGAATCTATATCTGACATGTACATAAGATTCACTCAAATTGTCACCTCTTTGCATGCACTTGGTAGGGAATTAACAAATGCTGAAATGGTTAATAAGATTCTTCGTTGTTTACCTACTGCATATGATGCTAAAATTACTGCAATTATAGAGTCTTAAGATCTGAACATTTATTCAATTGACAATCTTCTTGGTTCACTCATTGCTTACGAGCAAGGAGTAAGTCAAAGAAAGATTAATGCAGGTGAACCAAGAAAGGACAAGAATATTGCACTAAATGTGGAAGAGTCAGAAAGTGAACACTCACAACCTGAGGATGAAGACGATATAGCACTGATGACTAGACAATTCAGAAGCTTTTTAAAGAGGAAGCAGAAGAGACGCCAGCAATGGAATAGAGGTAAGTATAACAGAAATGGCAAGGTTTCTATTGAAGTGATTTGTTATGAATGCAGGAAACCAGGTCATATAAAGACTGATTGTCCAAAACTCAAAGCCACTCCTAGCAAGGAGAAGGTAGAGGAGAAACCAATGGTAAAGAAGGGCAAGAAGAAGTTTTAAAAGGCTTTTTGGGCGGACTCAGCTTCAGACTCATCTGAGACTGAAAAAGAAGAAGAAGTCACCAACCTTTGCTTGATGGCAGATAAAGCTGAACAATCAGATCAAGAAGAGGTATGTGATTTAACCTATAATGAATTGTTTGAAGTTTCTGAACACATGCATGACGCATATAGGAAAATGAAAAGAATGCATGCTAGAGTAGTTTTAGAATTATAAGAGCTTAGTAAGGAACACGAAATCCTTAGGAAAGATTATGCTTTAATTGATAGCAACCACATGAAACTACTTGATGAATATGATGACTTGAATAAAAATTTTGAGAATTTAAAATCATCCTATGCTGAACTTGAAAAAGAATTTAAGAAATTTATGGATGAATCTGAGAGCAAGACATATAGAATCAATTATACCAATCGAATCTTGGAGGATATGAATTCATTTTACAAACTCACTATAAGAGCTCTCGACTATAATAGGAACCCCCCTAAACTTGAAGATTTTACAAATCCTAAATATTATCCTAAATTCATGAAATCCCTTAGAAGACAATCATATGAAAGAAAACATAGGAATATTTTTCCTAATGTTAAATGTAACAATTGTGGATTTTTGGGACATATATCTCACACCTGCACTTTAAAGATGAAACCTAATTTGGTGTGGAGAACTAAGATGCACAAACCTAGACATATCATACATGCATCTAATTATAAATTTCATAAAGGTGAACCCAAACTAGTTTGGGTTCCCAGGTCTAACATTTGAGAATTTTGCAGGAATGCTCTCACGCAAGACCTTGTGAGAGTATATGGTACCTGGACAGCGGATGTTCAAAGCACATGACTGGAGATACTGCTCAATTCATAACGCTGGAAGCCAGGAGTGGAGGCAAGGTTACACTTGGAGATAATACCACAAAGAAAGTGGTTGGATCAGGTATGATTGGAAATTTGAAAAACTTTTTCATAGACAATGTTTTATTAGTTGAAGGCTAAAAACATAATTTGCTTAGCATAAGTCAGCTATGTGATAAGGGCTATAATGTAAAATTTTTACCTACTAGCTGCATAATTAGCCTAAATGGAAAAATTGTTTTAAATGGAAAAAGGATAAACAATGTCTACATGCTAGATTTAAATTGTATTCAATCTCCTACTGCTTTTTGTTTGAAAACTGTTTCTGATGAATCATGGCTTTGGCATAGGAGACTTTGTCATTCTAGTATGAAAAATCTTAGAAGAATTACCCAAAAGAATTTGGTGAGAGGAATACCTAAACTAGACTTTACTAAGGACCATCTTTGTGATGCATGTCAATTAGGAAAACAAGTGAAGTCCTCTTTTAAGTCCAATAAAGATCTTAGGACCAGTAAACCTTTAGAAATTCTTCACATGGATCTTTTTGGACCTGTAAGCACTGTTAGTTTAGGAGGAAAGGTATATGGATTTGTTATAGTAGATGATTTTTCAAGATTCACCTGGGTTAAATTTCTTTTTCATAAGAGTGAATCATTTGAGGAATTCAGAAATTTTTCAACTTGGATACAAAGAAAACTAGGATGTGAAATAATTTCTATACAAAGTGATCATAGAGGAGAATTTGAAAATGAAAGATTTGAAGATTTCTGTAAAGAAAAGGGGATTGATCATAATTTTTCTGCACCTAGAACTCCTCAACAAAATGGAGTAGTTGAAAGAAAGAACAGAACATTAATAGAAGCCGCCCGAGCAATGTTAGCAGAATACTCGCTTCCTAGATATTTTTGGGCTGAGGCGGTTAGCACTGCATGTTATGTTCTGAATAGGGTGAATGTGAGATCAAATTTGAATAAAATACCCTATGAGTTGCTAAAAGATAGAACACCAAATTTGTCTCATTTACATGTATTTGGTTGCAAGGTGTTCATACATAATAATGGAAAATCTGCCTTAGGAAAATTTGATCCAAAATCAGATGAAGGAATTTTTGTTGGATATTTAAGTGTTGGAAAATCTTATAGAGTATTCAACAAAAGAACTTTATTCATTGAGGAAACCACACATGTTGTTTTTGATGAAAATGGAAACATGGAAGAGCCAAAAGTTGTTAAAGAAGAAATTGAAGAAAACTCTCAAAAGATTGATAGATTAAATTTGAAAGAAAATGTGGAAGAAAATTTAGAAAGAGAAGACCTTTTGCCTAGAGATTTGAGATTTTCTAAAAACCACCCAAAGGAATTAATCATAGGTGAACCAAGTGAGGGTGTTAGAACTAGGCGTGGATTAAACAAGGAAGTCAATCATTCAGCCTTTATATCAACTATTGAACCCACTAACATTGATCAAGCACTTTCAGATGAATTTTGGATATTGGCCATGCAAGAAGAGTTGAATCAATTTGTAAGAAATAAAGTTTGGGAACTGACTACAAGGCCAAAAGATCAAAGTGTTGTTGGAACCAAGTGGGTGTTCAAAAATAAAATGAATGACTCAGGAGTAGTCATTAGAAATAAAGCTAGATTAGTAGCTAAGGGGTATAATAAAATTGAAGGAATTGATTTTGAGGAAACTTTTGCCCCTGTAGCTAGACTTGAAGCAATTAGGGTTTTACTAGCCTTTGCCTATTTTAAAGGTTTTAAATTGTTTCAAATGGATGTCAAAAGTGCCTTTTTAAATGGGGTAATTGAAGAAGATGTTTTTGTAGAACAACCTCCAGGTTTTGAAAATTCTAAATTTCCAAATCATGTTTTCAAATTAAAAAAGGCATTATATGGATTGAAACAGGCACCTAGGGCTTGGTATGAGAGGTTAAGCACCTTCCTACTTGAAAGATCTTTTGAAAAAGGAAGTGTGGATACAACTCTCTTTTTAAGGAAAATTGGAAAGGATATACTTATTGTTCAAATTTATGTGGAAGACATCATCTTTGGATCTTCAAATAAACATCTTTGTGATGATTTTTCTAAAACAATGAGTAGTGAATTTGAAATGAGTCTAATGGGAGATTTAAATTACTTTCTAGGATTTAGCATTAAGCAACTTGAGGAAGGTACTTTTCTTAGTCAAACAAAATATATTAAGGACATCCTCAAAAAATATGAAATGGACAATGCTAAACCTGTTAGTACACCAATGAGTTCTTCAGTTCAGTTGGATAAAGACCTTAAGGGAAAATCTGTTGATCAAAAGAAATTTAGAGGGATAATTGGATCTTTACTTTACTTGACTGCTAGCCGACCAGATATTATATTTAGTGTTTGCTTATGTGCTAGATTTCAATCAGATCCAAAAGAATCACATTTGACAGCAGTGAAAAGGATTTTAAGATATCTACTAGGAACTCAAAACTTAGGAATTTGGTATCCTAAGTTTAGCTCTTCATTTGAAATTATTGGTTACTCAGATTCTGACTTTGCAGACTGTAGAGTGGATAGGAAAAGCACTTCTGGAACATGTCAATTCATTGGAAATTCATTAGTTTCATGGTCTAGTAGAAAACAAAATTCAGTGGCACTATCTACTGCAGAAGCAGAATACATTGCATTAGGAAGTTGTGTGGCACAAGTACTTTAGTTAAAACAACAGTTGATTGATTTAGGATTAACTATAGGCACTATTCCAATTTATTGTGACAATACTAGTGTTATTTGCATTTCCAAAAATCCTATTCAACATTCTAGAACCAAACACATTGATATAAGGCATCATTTCATAAGGGATCATGTATCCAAAGGAGAAATTGAACTCATACATGTTTCAACTGAAAATCAACTTGCAGACATTTTTACAAAACCTTTAGCCTTTGATACCTTCAGTACTTTAAGAACAAGGCTTGGTGTTATTGATTTGAATGCTTAACCAAAATGTCTTTGCAACATTGATACTTGTTGTGTTTTGGTTTTGTGATTTTGTGAATTTTGTGTATTTTTGAATGAATTATTTTTGGATTTATGATTTTGTTTTATGTTTTCTGTGTTTATGAATGTTTTTGTTGATTTTCTTAATTTAAAAAATCAAAATTAAAATTTTTTTGGAGGAAATACTCCTCTTCTTTCTTGTCTAACTTTTTTAATCATGCAAGGACATTTTATTGACGAAGCCCAACTTATCATAGACCATATCTATGGGCTTTCAGAAATAGGACATGCAGATCAGAAGAGGAAGAAGAACATTTCATTAGGACACTTAATTACTTATATTTTGGAAAAGAAGTACAATATAGTGCATCCTGATGAATAATATGAAGAGCCAGTTTACTATAACGATGCATCATTCAGATTGCTCTTCAAGGAGGAAAAAGAAAAAGAAAAAGCACATGCCAGTGCTTCAGAAGAAGAAGAAGAAGAAGGAGTGCAAGCTTCTGCTTCTCAATCAGATTACCAGAATCTGATTGAGAGATTTGATAGACTAGAGACTCACGTTGATCAAAGGTTTGATCAATTTGATGCTCAACTTACACAGCAGCAACATGACATTGGTAATATTAAAGATGAAGTTCATGAAATTAATACCAATGTAATGTTGATGGCCTCTTACTTCAACCTCTTTGGCGGCATTCCTCCTCCTCCTCCAGAATAGTAGAATTTTTTTTTTTTTGTCTGTGTCTGTTGTATTTTCTTTTTTGTTTGTTTTGTTTTTATCTTATCTGTTTTATTGTGATTGTTTTTATGTTTTTAAGTTCAATGTATTTTTTATGTGTAATCTGTTCCTTTAATTTCAATGAAAGTTTATTTTTATTAGATTTGTTTTGAAATGTGGTTAATGTTTATGAATTTCATTAGTATTATTTAATCTACATAGTGCTTAAATTTGATTGTAATTTGAGATTATCTATATTAGAAAAATCTAGACTTTTTTAATTTATAAGTTGTTTATAACTTGTTGTAATTAGAACTTTTAAATTCATGTCTATTCATTTAGACTACATAAAAGTTAATATTACTATTGCAATTTAGATGTTTTCTTATTTTGTATTTCTATGCTCAAGTGATATTTATGCACCTAGAAATATTTGAAATTTTAGATTATAGATTTTGGAAAGAATTGGTCAAATTACTCTTGAACATTGTACAAACGTACAAAAATCAAAAGGAATTCGCAAAAATTTGCAAAGTGAAAAAGAGGCACAAAATAAGACCAACCAAAGAAAAATGCACAAAAATGTGCTCCAAAACTTTGAAAAGATGCGCAAAGCGCCACATGAGGTAATTCTCTTCTTTCCAAATTCATTCAATCTCTTAATTCAAATTGATCTTATGTTCATTTATATTCTATTGAACTTTGAAATATAGAATTTTTTATACATCTCTCTTGTAATGATTTTCAATAGTCAAATGTCTAAATTGAATCATGTCTTTGATAAATTCTTCTTACTTACAATGTTATATCACTTCTTAAATTTTATGAATTTCTATGATTGATCTAATATCTTTAGTTTAAAATTGCATACCCTATGTCAAATCACAATTTAAATTAAATTTTAAAAATGAATTTCATATAATTATTTACATTTCTTGTCTTTTTCTTCTTCACTTTTTGTTGCTGTCAAAAAGGGGGAGAAATTATTATGTTTGTGTTTTGTGTTTTCTATTTTTGATTGTTCTATTTGCAAGTTTTTTGTTTGTGTTAAAATTTTTGAAAAACAAAAATATTGTTCTTTAATGCCTCCTTATTTTAATGTACTCATAAATTCAGGGGGAGTTTAGGAGATAAGAGATTTGTTTTAACTTGAAATCATACAAATAATAATTGTTTTGCCATCATCAAAAAGAGGGAGATTGTTTGAATAGTTGCTATTTGAATGATTTATATTTGTGCAACTTATGTAGTTTTGATGATTCCGAACATTATTGTTTAAATGTATAGTTATCTCCTAACAATTTTAGAAGATTTGCATTTGCTCTTGTGTGTACTAACATTTCAGGAAAATCAGACTCCAGACTACGATAACTTCAAATAAAATTCAACATGAGATATTTTGTTTATTTGAAGTTTGCATTTTCTTTGAATTAATTTTGAAAGGGAGTGATTGTAATTGAGTGAATAAAATCTCACACACACAAATAAGGAGATCTTAAATTCTATACTGATCATACAGGATGATATTTATCGTACTGGACGATCTGTCAGTTATCTTCTATTGAGCACTTAGAACGAATAGGAACTTGCTCGAGAAAAATTTTTCTAAGTCCTATTCGTCCAGGACGAATTTTATTATCGTCCCGGACGATGGGTTCTCTGTAAAATTTTCGTCCAAACGAATTTTTCTATCGTACGAGGTGACCGGTCCTCTGGAAAATTTTCGTACAGACGAAATTAATTATCGTCCCGGACGATCGGGTCTCTGGAAATTTTTCGTCCAGACGAAAACAAATTATCGTCCGTGGCGATGGGTTCTCTGGAAAATTTTCGTCCAGACGAAATAAATAATCGTCCAGGACGATCGGCTCTCTGGAAAATTTTCGTCCAGACGAACATATTTTCGTCCAAACGATTAACCGACTTAGAAAAGTTTTCAGCAGTTTCTAGAACCGACCTTGTAATAACCGTTCGTACTGGACGAACATAGTTCGTACAGTACGATCCGCTGTACGAAGTCATTTCGTACACATATACAAATTGGGTCGTTTCAGATCGTTTAAGTAAAATCGTCCAGGATGATCCAGGATCGTACAGGACGATCCACTGCGTACAGAATTGGAAACTTGCAGTTTTTGGGCGGTTTTTCATGTCTTTTGTATAAATAGTCCAAATTAGACTGCCACCCAATCTTTTTGTCATTTGATCTTTGTGCCTCTTGAGAGAATAGCCAAGGAGGGAGTGGAAGAGAGCATTCAAAGGAGGATTCCTACCATTGGAGCGAGAAGGCTTCACTTGGATTACTAAGGTAAGAGTCTCTACTTGTGAAATTGGATTTCTTCACTCTTTTCATTCTTCCTTCTAGATTCTTGTGAGAAGATCAGTCAAGGAGATCCGGTTCTCTGCCGACACTTGGAGAGTGTGAACAGACGAAGGGTTCTCTGCCCACACTAGGAGAGTGTAAAATGACGAAGGTTCTCTGCCTACACTTGGAGAGTGTGAACAGACGAAGGGTTCTCTGCCCACACTAGGAGAGTGTAAAAGGACGAAGGTTCTCTGCCTACATTTTGAGAGTATGAACAGCCGTAGGGTTCTCTACCCACACTAGGAGAGTGTAAAAGGACGACGGTTCTCTGCCAGCACTGTGGATTGTGTAAAAGGACGACGGTTCTCTGCCGCACCGGGTAGTGGTGAAAAGAGTGTTTTGTACAGGCTTCTCCGCCTTGCTGTGGGTGCTAAAGGAGAGTCACTTTGTGGTATTAGTGCAATACTCAGAGGGTGCCTCTGAGGAGTGGATGTAGGTCTGGTTATAGACCGAACCACTATAAATCTGGTGTCATTTACTTTATTGCTTTTACGTTTCCGCACTTTAAATTTCAGTTTTAACAACTCTGTGGTTGAAAAACATTTTTCTACAAACTTTAAAAGAAAATTTTATTTCGGTTCAACTTTATCATTAAGAGGGTTTAAAATTTTTAAAACTACCAATTCACCCCCCTCTTGGTAGCCGCGGGACATTTACTTAGGCTTAACAACCTAATTACTGGACTCAACACTATCCACATGCCAAACCTTGTTCTTCAAAGAATTTTGAATGAATGTAATAATATTGATGTTGTCACTCTCAATAATCACCCCTTTGCACTCAAGCATCTAGCTCCTAATGAAGTAGCGCACTATACATACCGCCTCCAGCTCTAACTGAGCTATATCCCAGTGGTTCCCGAATGCAAGAATAAGCCTACCTTTGTGATCTCTGACGACCCCTCCGATTCTAGCAGTATTTGAACTGAGTAATGAAGCATTCACATTGATCTTAATCCAATCTATCGGTGGAGGGCACCAAGCTTTTGGAAACACCCCAAGGAGATTAGTACCCCAGAAATCTAGATATGGACTAGACTTGAACATGGCCATAGATGGAGCATTTGCAGCTACTACAAAACATGGTAAAGCAGATTTACCATGTTTAACTTCATTCCCGTTTTTCCAATTCATATAAACTATGGTGCAGTACATACTAACAATTCCAGAATTCTAGTTTGTTAACCTTCTAAGCTCCATTAAACAGTCATCCAAAGACTGAAAGATGGGAATGTGGATGCCCAACTCACGCATCTTTACAATAATATCAACCAGATGTCTACAAAGAACCATTATATGCTCATAGTTCTCGACCACCTGACATCCCCTGGCACACTGATCATTTAGAGAAATTCTTCGGTATTTATGGAAATGATTAGTAGGAATAGTTTTTTTGCAAAGCCTCCACCAAAAAATCTCTACCTTCTTATTGAGCTTCAACGTCTTGAGTCAATTACCATAATCGTCGTCATTACCAGGATATCTATACTTCATCAAGTTCTCATATGACAATGCTGACACTGTTTTACCTGAGAATGTACTCAGCAATTCCAGCTGATCCTCCACTTCAATAGCATTTATTTGAGTTTGGCTTATTAATATAATGAGCTCTGTATGAAACAACTGCTGAAGCAAGTTGTAATTCTAGCTGCCATCTGATATAAGATGTTGTACAGTCATACCTTCTAGCGCAGCATAATCCACAAATGTAGGCCACCAATCCAAGCATTTGTCTAGAAGCCACACATCTTTAAGCACATTTATTTTACTGTCATTGCCCACCTTCCACTTAACAATACCTCTCAAATTTCTTCCACCATCCAGTAAAATTTTCCAAGCATAAGAACTAGTCTTTCTGTGTGAACCATGCATAACATTCGTTCCATACTTGGCATTGACAACTCTATGAAACAGAGTTTCTGGCTTCTACAAATAATTCCATGCCAGTCTTACTCTGAGAGAACCCATCCTAAGCATTGGAGAATGTATTCCCAGCCCCCCCCCCCCCCCTATTTCGTTGTTTACATATCTCCCCCCAAGAAACATAAAGCATACTCCACTTCCCATCAGGTTTATGCCTAATAAAGTTCTACAAAGCCTTTCCAACTCATACAACATTCTTTTAGGCATCATAGAATGTGTCATTAAAAAATTTGGCATAGATAGAAGAGAAGTTTACCTCCCATTGATAAAGACTTCTTCCCCCAAGTTTTAAGTATTTTCATAACTTGGCTCAATAGATCTTGAAAATCTGCCATCCTTAATCTGTTAAGAGAAATCTTCACTCCCAAGTAACTAAAGTCTTTCACAACTTTGAAGCCAAACAATCTAGCAATTTTCTTCTTCAAAGGGTGCCTAACCGCCTTACCATATAAAATCTGAGATTTACTGGAATTAATTTTCTATCATGTCCACTTATAGAAGTCCTCAACAATAGCCTTTAAAACTCTAGCAATGGCTAATGAAACCTGAGAGAAAACCAATACATCATCTGCATAGAGAAGATGTGTTATCTTCGGATCACTAGGAGAGATTTGGACTCTAAGAACCTCCCCCCTTTGTTTCAAAGAGCTTGAAATAATTTGAGAACACATAATGAAAAGATAAGGTGACAATTGACATCCTTGATGAAATCCACTTTGAGCATTGATCCACTTGGAATTCCTCCCATTGATAATAATAGAAAACCTTACATTCACAAAACACTCCATGAGAAGATTAGAAAAAAAGGCGCGAAATCCATACCATTTAAGAATCTGATAGAGCGCCGGCCACCCCATACTATCATATGCATGCTCCATGTCCAGCTTGATATCCATCAATCCTTTCTTGTTTCTAGAAACTTTAAACTTGTGAAAAGCTTCCTGAGCCAACAAACAATGCTCTGAAATAGATCTACCAAAGATAAAAGCCATTTGTTTAACCATTTCACTTATAGCTTAACGATTTACATTCCTCCTTGCCGATGCATAATTGTGAAAGAGCTTTGAATTGGTATCTCCCTCTTCATGCCATTTTGTGTTTCCACCAAGTGGACAATCTCCTCAATGTAACATTAAGTTAATGGACTTTACTTCTAAGAAGGAACAAATCAGCATTTGACCACTCCTCACCTAAAGCTTCCTTATTTTGTAACTCCGAAATTTCCTTTTTTAACTCCTCCTTCAACTGATTTAAACTCTTACACATATTTTTGTTCCAAAAAAATAGTTCCTTAAGAGTTTTGTGAAGCTTTCTATCCAGAATTTCACTCTCATCACCAAAATCCTTCTTCCTCCAAGAATGTTGCACTATGCTTCTAGCCGCTGGGTATGATCTCCAAGTGTCCTCAAACCTGATTACTCTAGATCTGTAACATATCCTTTCATCCACTTTGATAGTAATTGGACTATGATCCTAACCACCCTTACAAGGTTCCTGATAATAGCTAAGGAATCTTTTGTAAAGCAGCCATATTCAACAAGCATCTATCCAACCTTTCCCAAATCCTAGAAGTTCCTTCCTTATTATTACACCAAGTGAACCTTGGTCCAATGCTTCCAACATCATGAAAGTCTGAATAAGCCACAAACTTCCTCATCTCTCTAGGACCTTTAGAGAAGATGAACCTCTTACCACCCTTCTTCTCCTCCTTATTCAAGATACAATTGAATTCCCCACAAATAATTGATGGCATAGAACCCTCCATACCCTTCACAAGCTGGCTCCAAAGAACCTCCCTCACCTTACAGCATCTGCTACCATAGATCGTAGCTACCTTCCAAGATCCCATAGAGGGAATAGTAAGAGTACCCAAAATTATTTGAGAAAAACTCTCCACCACAATAAATGAAGCAACGTTCCTATTCTATAGTACCAAGATACCTCCTGAGATTCCCATAGCAAGAAAGTGAAAAAACTCCCAATCATTACCAATAAGGCAATCAACATCTTGTTTGAATAGTTGCTATTTGAATGATTTATACTTGTGCAACTTATGTAGTTTTGATGATTCCAAACATTATTGTTCAAATGTATATTTATCTCCTAACAATTTTAGAAGACTTGCTTTTGCTCTTGTGTGTACTAACATTTCAGGAAAATCCGACTCCAGACTACGATAACTTCAAATCAAATTCAACATGAGATATTTTATCTATTTGAAGTTTGCACTTTCTTTGATTTAATTTTGAAAGGGAGTGATTGTAATTGAGTGAATAAAAAAACTTACACACACACATAAGGAGATCATACAATTTTATACTGATCGTACAGGACGATTTGTATCGTACTGGACGATCCGTCAGTTATCTCCTATAGAGCACTTGGAACGAATAGGAAGTTGCTCGAAATTTTTTTTTTAAGTCCTATTCGTCCAGGACGAAATTTATTATCGTCCCGGACGATGGGTTCTCTGTAAAATTTTCGTCCAGATGAATTTTATCATCGTACGAGGCGACCAGTCCTCTGGAAAATTTTCGTCCAGACGAAAATAAATATCGTACCGAACGATCAGCTCTCTGGAAAATTTTCGTCCAGACGAAAACAAATTATCGTCCGCGGCGATTGGTCATCTTGAAAATTTTCGTCCAGATGAAATAAATAATCGTCCAGGACGATCTGCTCTCTGGAAAATTTTCGTCCAGACGAACATATTTTCGTCCAAACGATTAACAGTTTTCAGCAGTTTCTAGAACCGACCTTGTAATAACCGTTCGTACTGGATGAACCTAGTTCGTACAGGACGATCAGCTGTACAAAGTCATTTCGTACACATATACAAATTGGGTCGTTTCAGATTGTTTAAGTAAAATCGTCTAGGACGATCCAGGATCGTACAGGACGATCCACTGCGTACATAATTGAAAATATACAGTTTTTGGGCGGTTTTTCATGTCTTTTGTATAAATAGTCCAAATTAGACTGCCACCCAATCTTTTTGTAATTTGATCTTCGTGCCTCTTGAGAGAATAGCCAAGGAGAGAGTGGAAGAGAGCATTCAAAGGAGGATTCCTACCATTGGAGCGAGAAGGCTTCACTTGGATTACTAAGGTAAGAGTCTCTACTTGTGAAATTAGATTTCTTCACTCTTTTCTTTCTTCCTTCTAGCTTCTTGTGAGAAGATCAGTCAAGGAGATCCGGGTCTCTGCCGATACTTGGAGAGTGTGAATAGCCGAAGGGTTCTCTGCCCACACTAGGAGAGTGTAAAAGGACGAAGGTTCTCTGCCTACACTTAGAGAGTGTGAACAGCCGTAGGGTTCTCTGCCCACACTAGGAGAGTGTAAAAGGACGACGGTTCTCTGCCAGCACTGTGGATTGTGTAAAAGGATGACGGTTCTCTGCCGCACCGGGTAGTGGTGAAAAGAGTGTGTTGTAAAGGCTTCTCCGCCTTGCTGTGGGTGCTAAAGGAGAGTCACTTTGTGGTATTAGTGCAATACTCAGAGGGTGCCTCTGAGGAGTGGATGTAGGTCTGGTTATAGACCGAACCACTATAAATCTGGTGTCATTTACTTTATTGCTTTTACGTTTCCGCACTTTAAAATTCAGTTTTAACAACTCTGTGGTTGAAAAACATTTTTCTACAAACTTTAAAAGAAAATTTTATTTCGGTTCAACTTTATCATTAAGAGGGTTAAAAATTTTTAAAACTACCAATTCACCCCCCTCTTGGTAGCCGTGGGACATTTACTTAGGCTTAACAACCTAATTACTGGACTCAACACATCTCTCCTATCAATACTACTTAGCTTTGTCTCTATTAACCCTATGAAAAAAAACATCCTGATCCTTGACAACCTTCTTCAAATATAGCGAGGCCTCCTTCTTCTTGGCCCCCCTACAATTCTAGAACAAAATGGAAGACATTCAAACCATCTAAGTTTGTTTTAAAGTGTTTGAAGAATCACTAAAAAAAGGCTTTCAGGATATAGCCTTTCAGCCTTAGATTATGGTCTAAATTTTTGGGTTTTTGATTTGATTGCTTTCCTTTTAATTATCTAAACTAATCACAATTATTTGAGTGATTATTAAAGATTAGATAGGATTAAAACTTGATTGGAGATTGGTTTTAATATGTTTGGGTTGAATGAAGGTCAATATTTTCTTGAAGTCTGGACTAGTTTGAGATCTATATTGATTTGAGATCTGTATTAACTTGAGGTCGGGATTTTTTCTGAGGAATCCCATGTAGATTCCTATGTATTAATTAAAATAATGATAAAAAGATCCTTAAAAGGGACCTCTAGATAACTACTACGCAAAAGAGCTATAAGAAAATTAAAATAAAAACATGTGAGCTCAAGTTCCCTCGTACACAAAATTACCAAATAACCTAGGTACATTCTACGAGGGTGGTAAGAAGCCAACACCTAAAAAATAGCAAAGATACTATGATAGATAGTAAGCATAATCTTTCCTCCAAAATATTCAAGTACCTACAAAAAAATTACTCGAAGGAAACATAAGAAAACTTGCAAAACAAAACATATGACCTGCAAAGATTAAAAACAATCCTTGTAATTCATGATTGTTATCTCATTAATAATATAATGTACAATACCAGAGTCACAACATTTTTTTCAAAAAACAAAATTTGAAAACATGGATAGATAAATAATAGTCAAGTGGGACTAACCTAGATTTGACCAGCACCAACAAAAAATGAAGCTACAAGTAATATTAAGCAACCCCATATTCATAATGATATGGAAGCCACATGAAATTACTAAATTCTCAGAAAACATCTCCAGAAAAATAGAAGAAGAGCTAGCAAAAAGTTTCAAACAATCATGTGAACACAATAAAATGAAGACAAATAGAGACCGTTCCAACTGAGAAGTCTGAATAATACCCATAATTTGAAAAACTGATACAAGGCTCAACGTAGGTAAAATAATAATTCTCCACTTTAGAAGATAAATTCAAGGAAAACTCATTAGCAAAAAAAAAAAAAAAGGAACAACCCAATAACACCTCATCCAGTAATTAGTAAACAAGCTCCTATCACCACACCTAAAGAAACAATCCTTTAAATCAAGAAACATAATTTGCCTCGGGTGCAAATATTCCAAGTGAACATGAATCCGGAAGGCCATCTGCCACTCACTTCTCAAGAAAGTCCCATAAATCCAGTGCAAACTCACACACTACGAGTAACAAGCAATAACGCTAGAGCCACAACAACACTAACCATAGTCCAGCACAACCGCTGAAGAGTGAGGGCCAAGGCTAATCTAGGGGAAAAAAACCAACCAATGATGATAAGAATAATAAAAAACTAAAAAACAACACACTATATTATACCCAAAAAATTAGTGACAATGCTAGATCAGATAAAGCGTGGCTACCTTCCTAAATTCCCAACTCCCTCTGTTAACCAAAAAAGGAGAATCTAGATAATAGCAACAAACTAGACAAGGGCTATATTCCCTGTGAAACCATTCCTAGTTAGAAAAACCAGAATAACCATAATGAGCCTCCATATTAGAAGAAATTTGCCAAAGTAACAAAATGAAACCAAACCTACCATTAAAATTATAAGTAAGATCTAACATAAGGCAATCAATCTTATCTAATATGAGGATGCCTTTAACAGAGGAAGGCAGCTAGCTAAAATAAAAATCAATAAGAAATTGGAGATTAGAACTATATTAACAAGCCAATCGGTACAATCATTCCCTTCTCTATGAAAGTGAGTCAAATTGACATTCAAGTAAATAAAAAGTGTCTTAATTTCCCTAATCAAATAAAATAATTTATAACTACAATTCCTATCCTCACTATCTTTAAGGTAACAAACAATGTTTATGGCATCAACTTCAATCTAAATGTATAAAATACCCAAGGAAATACATAATTTTAAACCACTTAAAATAGCAAAATGTTTGGGAAAATTAATAGAATACCTTGGTAATGGGCTACCAAAAGCAATAACAAAATCACAATTAAAATCTCTAATGACACTACCATAGTCATAAGTGTTTCCTTTAACAGAACTATTAGTGTTTTGTTTGAACTTGTTATAGAGTGGTTTAATCCAATAAATCAACTTAAAAAAATCATTGTTAAAATTATCTTGAAGTACAATCCAAAAATCCTTGGCAACATAAGAAAAACCTTTAAAATTCTTACAAATAAGAAGATTAGCATTAAACAACTTAACAACTTTATATTTTATCTTCCTAAAAATATGATTAGGATCCTTATAAATATTTTTAAAAAGCAAGTTACTCCTAGCAATCCAGATGTACCAAAGAATAAAAGAAGGGATGAGATTAGATATATGGCCACGAGAATTACTAAACCAAAGATTAAGGATATCCTTGATAGAGATCTTACCATTATAATGATTAAGTTTAAAGATACCCTCAAAATGAATCCAAATCTTAGAAGAAATGCCCAGATATAAAAACATGTTGTAAATTCTCCACATTATAACAACATTGGCACTTTCAAGGACAATTAAAATCTATTTTCATCAACATATCATCCATAGGCACATACTTGTGCATAATTCTCAAAATAAAGGTAGCAATAGTGGAAGGGATACTTTTATACCAAATTATGGAAAAGATTTTGGACTTAGAATGTTTAGATCTAAAAATTTTCCACGCATCCACCATTTTGAAAATGCCACTACTAGCCATATTGCACAACAAAAAATCATTGACATCATTATTTAAGTGAACTTGGAAGATCTGATTTATAATAGACTCAGGAATAACTTGAGAAAGATTCCTATAATCCCAACTATTATTCTGAATAAAATAGTTAACCTTGATAGCAGAAGTGGAGACTGAGTGAAGGATATGATCAATAGAAGTTTGACCTAGCCACTGATCTTCCCAAAAGAAAAGGTTAGCAGAACCAATACCCTAATTAATGTAAGACTCAACTTCCCACTTGATATTACAAAGTATTTTCCAAACTCTAGAGTCCCCCTAATTATAAGTATCAATGGTAGGATATTTTCCAACACAATATTTAGTAGTCATAAACTTGGACCAAAGACTAGTTTTAGCAAAAAAAAAATTAAACCATAATTTAAAAGAAAATGAGTGGGCTAAATCCTCCATATCCTTTTACACCAAAGAACCTTCGTCCAACACACCACAACAGTTGCTCCAAAAAGTCCAAATAATTTTAAAATTATCACTTTTACTTGTCCAAAAAAAATTTATTGATCATTTTATCAAGCCTATTGCAAACACAAATAGTAGGATGAATAGATCGAAAGATATAAATCGATAAAGAGCAAAGAACACTCTTGCTTAGATCTAATCTACCACCAAAGCTAAGGAAATTAAATTCTAAAGAGTTAAGCTTATTATTTAGAGCAGTGCTAAGATTGTCAAAAAGGAAAGATTTCTTATAACCTTTGAAAAGAGGAACACCTAAGTATTTTAAGGGAAGAGATCTTTGAAAAAACCCAGAAATACCCTTAATAACATTAATTCAATCAACCAAAATATTTTTAGAGGGGATAAAACAACACTTATTTTTATTAAGATTTAAACCACTCAATAATTCTAAATTGTTTAAAAAATGGATAAGGACAGTAACCATATTCATAGAACCACTATAAAAAAAGATAACAACATCCGCAAAACAGAAATGAGAAATAGGCATGCCACCAATGGTCATATAGTAAAGATTAAGGTGGTTATCATAGAGGAGGGTAAGACCTCCATAAAGATACTTAGCTTCTATGATGAACAAAGTAGGGGAGATGGGGTCTACTTGTCTAATGCCATGAGAACATTTAAAGAAGCCATTGCTTTTACAACTAACTGAAAGTTCGTTAGGGATGTTAAGCCCTTATGAACTAGCCCAAGGCTAACCAAGAGGGGGGTGAATTGGTATTTTAAAATTTCTTTCAATCAAAAACTCAAAACAAAAACCACAATTCACCACAAAGAAAATAAGAAGTGTGGAAATCAAATGCAAAAAAATAGTAGTAAAGGAATACAGATATTTATAGTGGTTCGGTCAACTTGACCTACGTCCACTCCCTGGAGGCGTCCATTGGGTATTGCACTAAAACTCAGTGACTCTCCTTTTGCTCCCACAATAAGGCAGAAAAGCCTTTACAAAACTCCTTTCCACTGACATCGATGAGGTAGAGAGCCCAACTCCTTCCTCCTAAAGTAGGAAGAGAACCTTAATCGATTATTGAAGTGAACCTCTCTCATCCATCCAAAGATAAGGGACTATGATGGAAGAAGAAGATGTGGATCCAAGCTTGGAGCAACCTTTGTGAAACCCTCTCACAAACTCTCCCTCACAAGATCCTCTCTCTCTCCCTCTCCTCTAGGCTCTCTCAGGTAAAGACAGCAGTAAAAGATACCCTCATGGGTGATATAAGAAAGCTTATATAAAAGAGCTTCAAAAAAGCTCATTAATTGTAACTTGTCAACTTTATCATCCTATATGATATTAATATCATCCGATACAATCAGTGCATATTAAGCTCAATCAGCCAGGATGATTTGGAACAATCAGAAGGTTTTTGTTCATATCATCCAGGATGATTAAATATCATCATGTATGATTAGGTTAAATCACATAATATTGGCAAGATAATCACTCTTAATGCTTGTCTAAATGGTGAAAAAATAGCTCGATCGTCCAGGTCGATCTCACAATCATCCTGGATGATTAGTTCAAATCCATGAAAATTATCCAGAGCATTACTCTAAATAAAAGATATCCGATGTTGTTCATCCAGGAGCAACTAAGGTATTTTTAACTAATCATCCTTGATGATCCTGTGATCTTCCAGGACGATGTGATCTTATCAATCAAGCCTTAATTGCTTTCATTAATTTCCAGATTAATTTAGGCATAATTGTATGCATCATCCAGGATGATGTCCATAAATAAATAATACCTAAAGAGATCTGGCGGCTGATTCTTTTTTATTTGAGCATATCGTCCCGGATGATTCAAATATCAGCTAGGATGAAGTACTTAATGATGGTTACCTTCATATGGATGCCCTAATTAGGGCTTTTTTTAATGGATCGTCTAGGATGATATTTGGATCATCCTAGACGATGTCCTCAAAATAGAGAACTCTAAATAAAATTGAAAACATTCCCCCAAGTGTGTGTGTGTGTGCAAGGTTACTTAGCATCAGGAACCATATTTATTACAAATATACTCAAGAAAGGAAAACCTTTACAAACTGACTCAGACCTGGTCTACCCAATCTTGAGCTGGTTCAAATTGCAGTCTTGATCCTGTGGACCTGAAATATTAGTAGGCAAGACAGTCATAGTAAAACAAAAGTTTTTGAAAATAGATACGCAACAATCTCCCCTTTTTGATGATGGAAAACAAAAAAAAAAAAATCTAAGCAGTTAATACAATTTAATGAAAATGTAGATCAACTATTTAATAATAGAATCAAAGTATAAAGCAAATAGTACAGAAGACTACTCCCCCTTTTGACATCACAAAGAGGAGGAGGAAAGTAGAATATAAACAAAGCAAAAACTAAATAAAAAAAAATAGAAACAAACTATAATGAAAAAATAGTATAAAAAACTAGTAAAATGATGACCCCTGATCAGCTGAAGGAGGAGGCAGTGGTGGCTACTGAAAGTAGCTAGATAGCATGGCAAACAGAGGATGGATAAAGATGATTAGACAAGGCCCAAAAATATTAAAATCAAGTGAATATGATAAAAATAAGATATGTAAAAACACATAAAAATGAACAAAAATAAGGATTTTTTTTTTATTTTTATGAAGGAATGTCTCCTTATTATTATGTAAGTGAGGGTGTAAAATAAACCATTCTAAATTATAATGGCCATGCATCTTACAATGACTACAAAAATAGCAAATTTTCTAATTTAACTTTTGTTGATACCCATTATCCTCTGACCCAATCTAATTGATTTAAGGTTTGGGCTATTCTAGGATCTTGATTGATCTAAAGTCTAGATTGATCTTGGTTGTAGATTAATCCTAGTGATCTCATATAAAAATTAGGTCAACAATAACCATAAAGAATCACGGGTAATAAAAGTATAACAGACTATAAAAGTCTAGTGTGCTCTTAGTTATGCATCTTATTACAAAAGTGGGAATTTCCTTATAGGCTATTCATTAAGAATTTACCATCTCGTATAATTTAGGAGTATTTCAGACTACAAGGAACTTGTATGATACACATCCGAGTTATTCATAAGGGGGGGTTGGCCTGTGGTGGCTAGGCATGCTTGCGATATTTATTTATTTACTTGCATCTGATAATGTTTAAGGAGATGATTATTTGGGTGTGATGAATGGATTAAGGAAACTTGAAGGTGCTAATTTTAGCTTTTTTTCTTGAAAGGTCTACGGGAAAGCTTAGTTCTTGGGGTAATAAGTATATTGCATTGATGGGAAAGTTAATGTTGGTTAAATTTGTCATTTTGTGACTTCTTATCTTTCTAAGTACCCACTACCTTGTTCCTAAGGGAATCATTTCAGATATTTGATAGATAGTGTCGAGATTTTATTTGGAACAAACATGATGGAAAAAATGGACTATGTTATGTAAGTTCGGAGGTCCTATGTATGCATGTTAACTTAGGTGGCTAAGGACTTCACTCTTGCACAAATAAAGTTTGTCCTTTAAGAGTTAAATTGGCTTAGAACCTTCTTAGTGGATCTTGCTCTCTCTTATAAATAAATTTGGAAGCTAAATATGGTTCTTGTAATGGGAATGCTCAACCTAAGAAGGGGTCAACATCAACATGGAAGATTATTTTAAATGGGGCTAAGGCTCTTGCTCCTATTGTCAAGTGAAAGGTGAAGGATGAGATGTCTATTAATGTTTTCATAGATGTGTGGATAATGGATAAATGCCTTAAAAAGTGGCCAACCTTTGTTTTGGTTCAAGGGAGTGATGATATGGATGTGGATATGTTCATTGTCCATGGAAGCTGGAGTATAGAGGAGCTGGTGATTTGTTTTGGAAAAGAGTTGGTTAATCTAATATGTAAAATTCAATATTTTTTCAATCTTCTTAAGGACTAATTGGAAATGATTCAATTTAAACTAGAGAGAACTATTTATGCTCTAGTTTCAGATGTCTCTGTTTGTCAAATGGGAACAAAGATTTATTTGAATTTGCTTAAAAAACACAAGCTTATTCCATGAGTGGAGATTCTTTGGTGGAGAGTTTTTCATGGGGCTATCCCAACTTTTAGTTTTCTGGTGAATAAAAGATTGAAAGCTGATAATCCTTATCCGATTGGTTGCTAGGAGGTGGAAAATATTGATCATGTGGTAGTGGGGTATTCAAAGTTTATTCAAGTAATCTAAGCTATAAATAAGTGGGGGTTCTCATTTTCATTTTTTTCCTCTTTAGTTGAATGTTGTATATGGTTAAAAGAGCTACAACCAATTATACATTACTAGTTAAGCTTTATTGCATTGCAATTTTTCTTACTTAGAAATTAAGATGTAAACGAGTTTATGATGGTAGTGAAGATAGTAGCTTATACATTGCAGCTAACACTGTTACTCATTCCTCTTTTGTCAAAAATTGAATTCTTAAGTTTAGCTATTGGGTGCTAATAAGCCAAATAGGCTGTTGATGAAGTGTTGACATCCTCTTCCAACCGATTGGATCAAAGTTAATATGGATGCTTCTCTACCTCTTTCATATGAGGTAACAGTTAGAGGAGTTTTTAAGGATTATAAAGCAATGTTTTTATTGGCTTTAGGGTTCAAAGGATTGCATTGGGATTTGTCTCGGTTGGAGCTTTTGGAAATTCAGTCTTTGAAGGTGATTTTGCAATATTGGATGTTGGAGTATAAAGGAATTATTATTGAAGGTGACAATGCGAATGTTTTTAATTTTCTTCACAATTTAAATATAGACCCAAGCAATAAAGTATGTTATATTTAATTGTCTGAATATGGATTGTAATAAGTTAGCATAAAAGTTTGATATCATTGCTCATTATAATAACTTTGTTTGGAATGACATTAGTTCATATTCTATTCCTCCTTCCTTTCTTAGCTTATTAAAGGAGGAATGTTATCCTTCTGTTATTTTATAATTACTTTTCCTTTTAATGCAAATGCTTTTGCATCTTTCAAAATAAATTATTATTTTTACTAAGTACAAGGTCAGGCATGTAGATGCACAGCTTCCTATTTTCAGCACAAATATTGACTCGTTAAATGTTTCTTAATATAAATATATGACAAATAGCCAATTAATTATTGATTATTTTTGTGTCCTCATATACCATAATTTGAGAGGGTCTATTTGCATGGGTTCTTGATGGTTGTGTGGTTTATATAGATTCATTGGTTGTCAACATTTTATTATAGTGTCAAGTAAAGTGGTTAACCATCATTAGTATAAGTTCAAGCTATGACTCATCCACATTCTTTTATAAATAGAGGGATGGTTTCTTGGGATTCACTCGCACTTCCCTTTTGTTGTTGCTTTGAATGTTCTAGTGAATTCTTCCTAATTTTTATTTTGGGTATGATCCTTTAGGGGTGACTAAGTTTGAGATTGTTGTTATGGTAAAGAGAGTTAGAGAGTTATGGAAGTTCACACCAATGATAGATAGTGGAAAAGGAGAAACTAGTTATTATGTTTTATATTTCTTTTATAAAAAGTGGAAGTACTTAACATAAGAGGCGAGTCATCATGCTCCAAAATGAGCTAATTGAGGTAGTGGTGAATTCATGGCGCTTGTTCAGAGCATACTTCACCTTTTTCCTCTACAGTGGCCACCTTTATCACAAATGGTAATATTTATGCTCATCCTTGCAAGATGACATGGCTAAGAGGGATGTTAGGCTCCCTAGCCACTTCTAAATTATTTGTTAGGTAAGACCAATTTAAAGGGCACAAGGGGTCCTTCATAGGTATTTTTCTTCTTCTACTAGTGCTGACAAGTTGGAGACATGAAATGTAATGCACTCTCTTGGGGAAAATATTTCTTTGTTTATTTTCTTATTAAAATATTGATCTCTCTTACACTCTTAAGCTTCAATTAAATATTCCAAAGCTGAAGCATTAGGATGGAGAAGGATTAGGTCACACTCACTCATCGTATAATTTTCTATATCTTGCAATCTTTTTATTCCCCATTGGCAACTATAAATATTAATCTTTGGAATGAAAATAAAATAAATTAAATTATGTGTTATAAGCTTCACATGTTCCAACTTTTACTTTCCATATTTTACTCAAGTGTATCACTCGATAAAGCATAAAGGAAACTCAACCAGTTTGTATATAAATGGTACAAACTTTGTGCACTTGTTCTCCACTCTGGGAACTTTATAAGTTAAAATTTTCTTAGGGTTTGAGCTTGATCATGCTAGCACCATCTTGTCTACTTTTTGGTAGCCTATTTAAGTGATGACTTCTTTCCTGGTGATGAGTCCATACGATGTGAATACTTGTATTAAGGTGAGAGAGAGTTCATAAGATTTTTTTTATTCCATCATTCTCATATATGTTTCTAATTTTTTTTAATAGGTGAGTTTATTATGATAAAACTTTTAAGATTAGAATATGACTTATGTTAACTACTCTTTTAAGAATAAGGGGTAGACCTTGCTTGAGCAGATAATTTTCTTTGCGTGTGGGCTCTAACTCACCTGAAAGTCCAGAGTGCTTTGGGGTCATTCCTCTTCTATAATTAGTAGCTCAACTTTCTTACCTATTTGACACTGCATGAGAACTTGATTGGTTCCCAATTAGGTTGGTTGCACCAAGTTATTTCAGAGTCATGTGCCTAGGACACCCAAAGGTCCTTTTTTTTAGTTTTATCAAAAGCTCATCTGAGGGAGTGGCAATCCACATGTTAGATCTCAGTGTCTTGAGCTCTTTGAGTTCTTAGGTGATTAGCTTATCTAGGTGAGTTCTTTTTGTTATTTTTAGGTCTAAAGGTTATGCGAGTGCTTTGAGTGTAATTCAAAATTCCTTCTAACATAGCAATTACATATATAAAGGATGTGCTCATTCAACCAAAAATTAAAGTGGTAGAGGGAAGATTATTATTTCCTTTTTGAAGAAAAAAAAACATAATTATAAAGGTTAAATAAAAGCGCAGAGGATCTTCACTTTAATTGATTAAAAGTTTTAAGATCGTCAACGCTCCAATTTCTTGGTAGATCCTTTCGGTGTGTTTAAAATGTATAGGAATCTTGGTTCACTAATAATTTTATGATGTAGGGTCATTCTCAGGTGCTTTCCTACTTATAGAGTGCAAAGTACTGAGTAGATATGTCTGCTTCTTTTATATCAAGGTTGCCTAGTCAAAAAGCTTTCTCTTTGATGTGTAAGTTATATTATTTTACCATTCTTATCTTAACCCACTCTTGCCTTAGTATAACCTCTGCTTTAAGTTCCTCAACTAAATTAATCACCATTTATTCATTTAAATTAATATTCCTATAACTAAGAATATCAACTACACATTGGCATTACAAGCTGTGTTTGACAAGCAATATAGCCTCAAATGATCATTTGCTCTTGATAATCTATTTATGCAAGGGCTGGAAATGCGTAAGGGTAATCTTCTATAAATGCAGACATTTTTTGGATAATTCTTTTGCATTATTTTCAAGGTCAGCCAAGGGCAACTTTATCTAAATACTCGTTTGGGTGATTTTATCTATATAATGATTTCCACATTTATATGAACAAATTTCCATCAATATTGCCTCTTACACACATCAAATTGAGTGAGGTCCTCAATCTTCTAAATATACCTCCTCTTAAGACAAAGTACTTTGACTATTTGATCTTGAATTACCTTGGGTCACTGACTTTAGCAATGATGACACCAGTCTTTATGTACTCAATATAGTGATCAACTCAACTTGTTGGGATGCTTTCTTCAATTTGCATGACTTATTCTTCCATGAGGGTTGGCTTCATGACTTTAAATGTTTGTCTTCTATCAGGGTTCCCTTGTTGGAAAGGACTAGTAGTTTATTATGTTCTTTTGGGATCTAGGAGATTTTTTAGTATTCAAGCTCGCTAATTTCAACCTTTTATCTAAGATGGTTACTTTAAAAATAGTCATCTCTTACCTAATATTTTTCATTAATTTGAGTGACTATCAATTCTGAGTCAGAGTAAACTTCTAACTAAGTTTCCCCCATCTAAGAGGTAAGGTGTAGACTAGTGAGCAAAGCTTTGTACCTAACCTGATTATTAAAGACCTTGAATTCTAGCCCCATAGCCTATAAAATAATGATACTTGTTGGGAATTTTAAGTATAATTTCCACACCAACAACTTAGTCTCTTAAAGTACCATCAATATTTAGGGTCCAGTGCAACTATGATATCTCCTCTTAAAATTTAAAGTTGGGATAATTGATGTCAACTAGGAAGTCAAGTAGTGCATAGGCTTTGATAGTTATTCTTATTGAGAAAGTGATTTGGAATTCCTAGACCTTCACTAACCATTTGAGTAATCTACCAGAGTGAACAATCTCATAAGTACAACTTTGATTGGGAAGTTAGTCACTACGTAGATAGGTTGGGCTTGAAAATAGGATTACATTCGTCTTGCTAAGCATACCATTGACTATGTGAGGTTCTCCATGATAGAGTATTGTAGTTCAATGCCTCTAACTATTTTTCTTATATATTAACTTGGACACTATTTTCTTTTTTCTTCTCTAACAAGCATGTAATTTATTTCATCCTCACTCACTTCCAAATACAAGAATAATTTCTTACCTAGTCGCAAGCTTTGGAGGAGTGGTGAGGTGATGAGTTTCAACTGCTGGAACTCAATTTCATAGTCCAATCCCTTGGAGAATTTTAATGCAATTTTAACGATTAGATATCATTTAAGAACATTAAATTTATGTTTGTGAAGCCCACATACAACCTCTACTTACATGTTGCCTTCTTTACTAGTACAACATTTAAGTTTTAGTATGAGTACTAAACCTCTCTAATAAAGTTGGTAGCCAAAAGCTTATGTTCTTCTTCCTTGATGAGCTCGATGAGTAAAGCATTTATTTTCCTTATCTTTTTTTGTTCGGATGATTATCTTTCCTAATATTAAATTGATGGAAGGTAACATTCTCACAAATGCTTAGCATCTCTACAGCCATCCATGCAAATATATCAAGATTTCCTTGGAGTACTTAAATGGGATCGCCATGGTACTCCTTATTGAAAGAAGTACTAATTCTATATCTTCTACCATATTTTTGTTCCATGATAGGAATTTCTTCTACTGCTTCAATGGTCTTCAAACATAGACATTTCTCTACATACAATTGGAGAACTTTCATGTTTTATACCACCTTGCCAATTTCTCTTAGGTAGAAAGAGTGTGATTAGGTTAGGTCACGCCTTATCATTATTTATTTCCCTTAAGCTAGAAAACTAGATTGTTATGTGGTATGTAGACACCACAACCCCAAATATATTCAATAATAGTCTATTGAATATAGTGTTATATGTTATTATACCATCTATTAGGATGAAGCCAACTATCATAGTGTATATGTGATTGCTCTAGCCTGAGTTCACTAGTAAGGTGAGTACTTCTGTGTGATTCCACTCACTATTTATAAAGAAATACTACAATAAGGGATAGTTGGGAGGTAATAAATCTAATCAAATATTAACTTAAAAATATTTTTTTTTTAAACTCCCCACATCTAACAAAATGTTGCTAATGTGATAGATGGAAACTAGTGCAGTGATGACCACTACGTCATTATGGGGGTTCCTTATAGTTGGTTTACTCTTTTCAATAAAGGTGATAGGGGAAAGGCCTATTATGATAGATCGAAAGGTGAATGTAAGGTTGGCTTCTCCTGCTCTCAATCTCATAGGACTTGTATGTAATCAACATATTCTCTTTCTGTGCTGCGTGCACTACATTGGCTATATGTATTGAGTTAGCTCATTTGTGCTGCCCTCAAATGATTTTTTCTTGTTTCCAACCTAGATATGCAAGTATAAATTCCTTTATTATTTTTTTGAACAAATTTTCCACTAGGCAATGAAGATGGCATCACTCCTTTGTATCATGACCACGATCTTTGTCAAAAGTATAATATACATAGGCATTATAGGCGTTGGAGATCATTTTTATTGATGGGGGCTCAAATATAACTCCTGTGAATCATAATATGTTTAGTACTTAATTTTTGTAAAATCTAAGTTCTTCATTCATCACTTTTAAAGTAATATTCTATTCAATATATTTAATGCTAGCATTCTAAAAAGTTTAGGTTTTTCTATCAAATTGTAACGCATGAATTAAATTTTTGTTAAAATAAAAGATTTTAGATTCTGAAGATATCAAACCGGGTGTGCAAACTCTAGAATCAAAATCTTATGGTTACAATAAAGTCAACAAATATCTTATCCATCTTTCTGTTTGTAGAGAAAGTTTATTATATTCTAAAAATTCTCATGAGAGTTTTCATGTTCTGTGATGTTTTTTTTTTCTTTACCTTGAGTTATTAGTTATTTTGAGTCTATTTTTTTATGCTTTTTTGTTTTTGTTTCTATTTTTTCTTCTTGTTATTTTTCCTCTTTTTATGATGTCAAAAGGGGGAGTTTGTTTTTTTTTTTTTTTATTGTTTGTTGTTATTATTATTATTGTTTGCATATTATTTTAAAAAAATTACTCCTTTTTCTCATAATTGGTTTTTAACTAAAAGGAAAATTGTAGGAAAGCAAATTTTTTAATATCCAAATATAACATTGTTTGTCATCATAAAAAATGGGGAGATTATTATAAACCTTATTCAAGCACTATGATTTTGTTGATAATAAACATTCTTGTGTTGTTATTACTTTCTACTAATTCTATAATGATTTGTTTTGTTTTATGTGTACTAATGTTTCAGGAAATCATTCCGCCATTCACTTGCAATTCTGATCAACTCGAGATTTGGTTGACTAAGGTTACAATCATTTTTCATTTTGTTCTATATTTTCTCCTTTTTTGAGTTGTATCATGTAATTGGGTGAATATCAATGTTGAGTAACCTTGCACACACATAGGGGGTTAGAAAAAATACTTTGAGAGAGATTTTTAAGCACATCGTACATTATAATTTTGGCTTTATATTATACAACTTAGTTTTATACTATACAATTTTAATTTGTATTATATAATCTATTGTGCTCTATCAAAATCCTAGCCACCAGAAGTTAAGAAAGATATTAATTATATGCTAATCATATATTATAGTTTGGTTTGTATTATACAAACTAATTAAAATAATTCTTAATTAAACCTCAATATGAGGCAATCAAATCATGGAAATTATTGTGATGAATCATATTGTATGATACAATTCATACTATATGATTGCTTGTATACAAAATTGGTCGTCCCAAAGAATGTACTAAACAAAATCCATGATATTTTTTAATGATAGTAATGTATGGTGTCCATAGTGCTGGGCGATCGATAGTGTAATAAGTTGTTCATATCAAAGGTCTTCTCAAATGAATAAAAAAAATTACTACAATTTGTAAGATATGATATTTTTATTAAATTGTATGAAATGTTATAAAGGATGAATAGTTCATTTATATGAACTTGCTAGGCAAGTCTAAACTACACTGATCGTATTGTACAAACATAACATAAAATTCTTAAAAATTAGGGTTTCTTGAAGCCCTCTATTTAAGATATCTCTAAAGACTTTATAAGAGCCTTTAGCATATATTGAGACTCTGTTCTTCTAGAGAAAACTTGAAGAGAGAGCTTTGAAAGGGAGCGAGAAAAGGTTGGAGTTTGACAGGGAGAAGACCCTTGTGAGTTTTCAGGGAGTGTACAGATGGTTTCACACAATTCCTCCAATAAGCTTGAATCTTAGGACCATCATATTCAAGGTTTGTCTTGAGGGAAGTTTAGGAATAAGAAGATCTATTTGGCTTCAAAGAACCCAACTACTCTGCCACATTAGGGAAGTTGAAAGTGATTATAGGTTCTCTATGTTGAGATTCGTTCACAATGAATTAGGTTGTTAAACCTAAGCTTATGTCCCAGTGGCTAACCAAGAGGAGGGTGAATTGGTAATTAAAAAAATTTGAACCCTCTTTTAAAACTTTGGAAATTAAAACTTAATTGTTAGTGAATTTTTTAGAAAAAGATTTTTCAACTACAAGTTGTAAATGATAAACAAAATAAAAAGCGGAAAAGTAAAGAACACCAGATTTATAGTGGCTCAGTTAAAACCAGACCTACATCCACTCCCCGGAGGCACCCTCCAAGTATTGCACTAATACCACTAATGACTCTCCTTTATCACCCACAGCAAGGTGGAGAAGCCTTCATAAAAACTCTTTCCACCACTACCCAGTGTGCCAGAGAACCGTCTTCCTTTTACACTTATTCCCAGTGTTGGTAGAGAACTGTTTGTCCTTTTACACTCTTCTAGTGTGGGTAGAAAACCCATCATCCTTTCACACTCTCCCAGTGTGGGAAGAGAACCCTTCGTCCTTTCACACTCTCCTAGTGTGGGTAGAGAACCATTCGTCCTTTCACACTTTCCTAGTGTGGAAAGAGAACCCTTTGGTTGTTCACACTCTCTAAGTGTCGGTAGAGAACCGGATCTCCTTGACAGATTTCCTCACAAGAAATCTAGAACAAAGAAAGAAATGAGTGAAGTAATCCCAAATCACAAGTAGAGATTCTTACCTTTGAACACCAAGCAAAGCCTTCACGCTCCAGTGGTAGGAATCCTCCTTTGAATGCTCTCTCACACTCTCTACTTGACTCTTCTTTCAATAGGCATGAAGATCAAATGGAAAAAAGATTTGGTGGCAGTCTAAATTGGACTATATATTTGAGAGAAGAAAAACCGTCCAAACTATAAATTTTCAAGTCAAACACGAAATGGATCATCCTATACGATTGTGAATCGTCCTGGACGATTTTACTTAAAGTGTCATAAATGATCCTGATGTACATTTGTATGAACTATGCTCGTACATGATCATCATCCCATACAAATCAGGTTCGTCTGGTACTATCCGTTATACCATAGGTCGGTTCCCTAATAGCTATAGGACGTAACCAACCATGGTAAGTCGGTTTACATCGTCCTGGGATGAAAAGGAATTAGTCCGGACAAAATTTTTACAGAGGGCAACTCATCCTGGTACGATTATAAGTTTCATCTGAACAAATTTTTATAGAGAAGAAATCATCTTGGGATGATTTAGATTTCATCTGGACAAAATTTTTATAGAGCCCAACTCGTCCTGGCATGATTATACATTTCGTCTGAACGAAATTTTTACAAAGCCCAACTTGTCCTGGGAAGAAAAAATTCATCCTGGACGATCAAGACTTAGAAAAATTTCCTCCAAAACTTGTTCGTTCCATTGCTCGTATAAGGAGATAAATGACCTGATCGTCCCGTACGAATTGGGTTCGTCCCGTACGATAAGTATAAATTTTGTAAGGTCTCCTTAAGTGTGTGTGTGTGTGTGTGTGTGTGTGTGTTTTTTTTTTTATTTACTCAATTACAATCACTCTTTTTCAATTGAAAGAATAATTTTTAAGGCTTCAATTTACAAAGGATTGTATGTTGAATTTGATTTGAAGTCTTCATAGTTTGGAGTTCGAATTTTCTGAAATGTTAGTACACACAAGAGCAAAAAACAAATCTTCCAAAAAAATTGTTAGGAGGTAACTACACATAAAATAATAATATTTGGAATCATCAAAACTATACAAGTTTTTAGAATGTAAAACATGCAAATAGCAACTCTCTTAACAATCTCCCCCTTTTTTATGATGGGAAAATTATTATTGTTTATAGGATTGCAAATTCTAAGAATCTCATAAACTCCCCCTGAATTGATGAATGTATGAAAATAAGGAGGCATTGATTCAAAATTTTTTTTTATTTTTAAAAAATTTTATACAAAACAAAACAACAACATAATCACAAAAACAAAATAAACACAAATACTACAATACTCACAAGACACAAGACACAATTCAACAAATAATTTCTCCCCCTTTTTGACAACAGCAAAAAGTGAAGAAGAAAAAAAGACTTGAAATATAAGCAGAGATATGAAAATCATTTGATAATATAATCTTTATAGTGATTGAAATAAGTTATGTAAATAAAATTAAAATATTAGGCAAATCATATAAATTCATATAATTTAAGAAGTGATATAACATTGATAATAAAAAGAATTTATCAATGACATGAGTCAGTTTAGACACTAAGAGAAAATCATTGCAATAAGTATGAATAAAAAATTGTATATTTCAAATTTCAATATCAATTATAAATGAACATAAGATCAATTTTAATTAAGAGATTAAAAGAGTTTGGAAAGAAATAACTATCACATGTCGTGCTTTGCGCATCTTTTTTGTGCATCATTTTTACTTTGGGCTTATTTTGTGCCTCTTTTTCACATTGCGAACCTTTGCGCATTCCTTTTGATTTTTTATTGTACTTTTACACAATTTGTAAGAGTAATTTTATTCTTTCCAAAAACAATAATCTAAAATTTCAAATCTTTCTAAGTGCATAAATAATGATTGATAAGTGAAATATAAAATAAGAAAATATCATAATTGCAATAATAATATTAACAATAATACAATCTAAAGAAGAGACATGAAATTGAAAATCCTAATAATATCAAGTTATAAGCAAACTTAAACTTAGAATAATTAGATTTTCTAATGAATTTAATTTTTCTTGCAATTTAGGCTATAGCACGATTAAGATTAAAAATCTGATGATTTACATAAAGTCTAACAAATATTTCAAAAGTAAATTCAAATCAAAACACAAGAACGTATATTGATATCATTTTAAATATTACAAGGATTCCTCAAGATTTTAATAAAACAACTAAAATAAAGAAGAAATACAATAAACTACTAAAAGCAAACAACAACTAACACATAAACAATAATAATACAAACACAAAACATCAAGTGCAACAATCACTCAGATAGTCCCTGATCTAGAGGAGGAGGAGGAGGAGCAGTACCAAAGAGATTAAAGTATGTATTCAACATAAGTACATTGGTACTAATATCATTCATTTATCCCCTCAAATAACCCATGTCATGTTGATATTGAGCATCCTGCTGTTGATGATGAGTCTCAATTTAATCAAAGCATTGATCAAAATGAGTCTCTAGCTGATCAAATCTTTGAACCAAGTTTTGATAATTTGGTTCATTTGCAGGAGTAGGTGCACCTTCAGGCTCTACTTCTGTATCACTGATGACATGTGCTTTATCTGATTCTTCCTTAAAGATTGCTCTAAATGATCCATCATTGTAATAGAGCGGTTCTTCACATATTTGATTAGGATGAACCAAGTTGTATTTCTTCTCCATAACATAGGTAACTAAGTGTCCTAAGGCAATATTCCTTTTTCTTTTCTGTTCTGCATGGTTAATTTTAGAAAGCCCATAAAGATAGTCAAGAATAAGTTGGGCTTCATCTATAGGCTCATTTTTCATGATTAGAAAAGTCACCATAAAGAGAAGGGGGGTAATGTTGACTCTATCACCAGCTTTTGGAATGATTGAAGTTCTAAGAACGTGCTTGATGATGCGTGTATTCCAAACAAGACCGAATACCTTAGCCACATGCTTGGTTAAACTATTTCCTCTAATCACCCTATTGATTTCATACCATTTATATGTATCATTGGTGATTAAGGTATGGGCTATACTTCCCTCAGTCCTTAAATTTAGAAAAGCTCCTAAATCGTGTTTAGTGATTTCAACTTTTTATTTGAAAACAAAGGAGCGAATCACAGAGTGGTCAGAATTGAAGGACATATTAGCTAAAAAGTAGTGAAAGGTTTCTTTGTTATAGAGGTGGACCATAGTAAGGATAAAGTAAAACTAAGTCGAAGCAAATAAAGGCATTACCTAAAAGGTAATATCTTCTTGAGTTAAAATTTGGGAAGGAATGATTTTGGCAGAAGCAAATCTAGGAGAAGAATCCTCATTTGCTTTGGACAGAAAGTTTTCAGACAAATTCCTATGTGGCTTCTTCTCTAACACCTTTTGACGCTTACTTGAACTGGCCATTTGAAAATGATCTAGAGTAAGAAAGGAGTTGAAAGTGATGTTTAGAGAGTGACAATTGATCTAAAAAGCCCACCTATATATTGAAAATGACATATTCGTACCAGACAAAAAAATTTCTTCCCGTAGGATATTTTCGTTCGTCCCGTATGAAAATATTTCGTACAGACGATCCAATACGACCAGAATGAAACAGTTCTTCATAATCAACACGACTTATGAAGCATCCTTTCATACAGACTTTTGACCAGTCTGATCGTACAGACGAACACGTGTTCGTCCCGGGACGATCAAAAATTATATCATTTTAATTACAGTTGAAACCGTCCCCTACATCGAACCGACATGTGTTCGTCCAGACAAACCAAAGGATCGTACGAACGAATTTCATATTAAAAACTACCTTATCCATTCAACTACTTCATTCATTTGTCCCGTCGTTTGAAAAATATTTTATCCCGGACAATCGTGTCGATCGTACAGATGAAGTACATTAAAAACTGCACTCAAACGGTTCAAAATTCGACAGTTTGTCACACTACACAAATCATCCCGTACAAAAATATTTCATCCCGGATGATGATGACTTAAAAAATTTTAATTTTAGCACTCAAACAAAACTAAAATTCAAAAACAAAAGAAAATACCAAAAATAACTATGAAACACTGACTCTAAAAGGAAAAATCATACAAACAAAATCATAAATACACAAAAAACATTTAATAATCAAACATCAATGTTGCAAGAACATTTTTATTTAAGCATTTAAATTAATCACTCCAAGCCTTGTTCTTAATGCACTGAAAATATCAAAGACTAAAGGTTTTATAAAAATGTCTGTAAGTTGATTTTCAGTTGTAACATGAATAAGTTCAATTTCTCCCCTGGATACATGATCCCTTATGAACTGATGCCTCATGTATATGTGTTTGGTTCTTGAATGTTGAATAGGATTTTTTGAAATTCAAATAGCACTAGTGTTATCACAATAAATTGGTATAGTGTCTATAGTTAATCCTAAATCAATCAACTATTATTTCAACCAAAGTATTTGTGCCACACAACTTCCTAGTGCAATGTATTCAGCTTCTATAATAGATAGGGCTACTGATTTTTATTTTCTACTGGACCATGAAACTAATGAATTTCCAATGAACTGACATGTTCTATAAGTGCTTTTTCTATCCACCCTACAACCTGCAAAGTCAGAATCTGAATAACCAATTATTTCAAATAAAGAACTAAACTTAGGATACCAAATTCCTAAGTTCTGAGTTCCTAACAGATATCTTAAAATCCTTTTCATTACTGTCAAATGTGATTCTTTTGGATCTGATTGAAATCTAGCACATAAAAAAATACTAAACATAATATCGGGCTGGCTAGCGGTTAAGTAAAGTAAAGATCCAATTATCCATCTAAATTTCTTTTAATCAACTGATTTTCCCTTAGGGTCCTTATCTAACTGAACTGAGGAACTCATTGGTATATTTATAGGATTAGCATTGTCCATTTCATACTTTTTGAGGATGTTCTTAACACACTTTGATTGAATTAGAAATGTTCCTTCCTCAATTTGCTTAATGCTAAAACCTAGAAAGTAACTTAAATCTCCCATTAAACTCATCTCAAATTCACTACTCATTATTTTAGAAAAATTATCACAAAGATTTTTATTTGAAGATACAAAAATAATATCATCTACATAAATTTGAACAATGAGTATATCCTTTCTACATTTATTTAAAAAGAGAGTTATATCCACACTTCCTTTTCCAAATGATCTTTCAAGTAGGAAGAAGCTCAATCTCTCATACCAAGCCCTAGGTGCCTATTTTAATCCATATAATGCCTTTTTCAACTTGAAAATATGATTTGGGTATTTAGAATTTTTAAAACCTGGAGGTTGTTCTACAAGAACATCCTCTTCAATTACCCCATTTAAAAAGGCACTTTTAACATCTATTTAATACAATTTAAATCCTCTAAAATAGGCAAAGGCTAGCAAAACCCTAATTGCTTCAAGTCTAGCTACAGGGGCAAAAGTCTCCTCAAAATCAATCCCATCAATCTGGTTATACCCCTTAGCTACTAATCTAGCCTTATTTCTAATGACCACTCCTGAGTCATTCATTTTATTTTTGAATACCCAGTTAGTTCCAACTACACTTTCATCTTTTGGCCTTATAGTTAATTCCCAGAATTTATTTCTTACAAATTGATTCAATTATTCTTGCATGGCCAAAATCCAAAATTCATGAGAAAGTGCTTGTTCAATATTAGTGGGTTCTATAGTTGAAATGAATCCTGAATGATTGACTTCCTTATTTTATCCACGCCTAGTCCTTACACCCTCACTTGGTTCACCTATAATCAATTCCTTTGGGCGGTTTTTAGAAAATCTCAAATCTCTAGGCAAAGGGTTTTCTACTTCTAAATTTTTTTCCACATTTTCTTCCAAATTTAATTTATCAATCTTTTGGGAGTTAATCTCAAACTCATCTTTTACAATATTTGGCTCTTCCATATTAGCAGATTCATCAAATAAAATATGTGTGTTCTCCTCAATTACCAAAGTTCTTTTATTGAATACCCTAAAAGATTTTCCAACACTTGAGTATCCAACAAAAAATTCCTTCATCTGATTTTGGATCAAATTTTTCTAAGGTAGATTTTCCATTGTTATGAATGAACACCTTGCAACCAAAAACATGCAAATGAGATAAATTAGGTGTTCTTCCTTTTAGCAACTCATAGGGTGTTTTATTTAATTTTGATCTCACATTTACCCTGTTCAGAACATAACTTGCATTTCTAACCGCCTCAGCCCGAAAATATTTTAAAAGTGAGTATTTTGCCAACATTGCTCAGGCGGCTTCTATTAAAGTTCTATTTTTTCTTTCGACTAGCGCATTCTGCTGAGGAGTTTTAGGTGCAAAAAAGTTGTGATCAATTTATTTTTTCTTACAAAATTCATCAAATTTCTCATTCTCAAATTTTCCTCCATAATCACTTTGTATAGAAATAATTTCACACCCTAATTTTCTTTAAATCCAAGTCGAAAAATTTCTAAATTCTTCAAATGATTCACTCTTATGAAATAGAAATCTAACTCATGTGAATCTTGAGTAATCATCCACAATCATAAATCCGTATACCTTTCCTCCTAGACTCACAGTTCCAACTGGTCCAAAAAGATCTATATGCAAAATCTCTAAAGGTTTAGTAGTTCTAAGATCCTTATTGGACTAAAAAGAGGACTTCACTTGCTTTCCTTGTTGACATGCATCACAAAGGTGGTCATTAGTAAAGTCTAGTTTAGGTATACCTCTCACTAAGTTCTTTTGGGTAATCCTCGTAAGGTTTTTCATGCTAGAATGACAAAGTTTCCCATGTCATAGCCATGACTCGTTAGAAACAGTTTTCAAACAAAAAGCAGTAGGAGAATTAATGCAATTTAAATCTAGCATGTAAACATTATTTATCCTTTTTCTATTTAAAACATCTTTATCATTTATGCTTAATATGCAGCTAGAAGGAAAAAAATTTACATAATAACCCTTATCACATAGCTGGCTTATACTTAACAAATTAAACTTTAAGCCTTCTACCAATAACATTATCAATGAAAAAAATTTTAAAATTTCTAGTCATACCTGATCCAACCACCTTCCTTATGGTGTTATCTCCAATTGTAGCCTTGCCTCCATTC
Source organism: Dendrobium huoshanense (assembly GCA_016618105.1). Lineage (NCBI taxonomy): Eukaryota > Viridiplantae > Streptophyta > Magnoliopsida > Asparagales > Orchidaceae > Dendrobium > Dendrobium huoshanense. The sequence continues at coordinate 31,000,492 of CM028360.1, read as the reverse complement.
CTGACTTCCAGTGTTATGAATTGAGCAGTATCTCTAGTCATATGCTTTGAACATCCGTTATCCAGGTACTATATGCTCTCACGAGGTCTTGTGTGAGTGCGACCCTGCAAAATTATCAAACATTAGAACTGGGAACCCAAATAAGTTTGGGTTCACCTTTTAGCAATTTATAATCAGATACATGTATGATATGTCTAGGTTTATCCATCTTAGGTATTCACACCAAATTAGTTTTCTTCTTCAAAGCACGGGTGTGAGCTATATGTCCAAACAATCCACAATTATTACATTTTACTTTTGGAAATGGTTTTATAAGTCTTCTAACATTCATCTGTCTTTTTAAGGATTGCATAAATTTACGATACATAATAGGATTAGTAAAATCTTCAAGTTTAGGAGGTATCCTATTATCCTCGAGAGCTTTTATCATTAATTTATAAAATAAATTCATATCTTCTAAAATTTGATTTGTATAATTGGTTATATAAAGTTTGCTCTCAAATTCATCCTTAGAATTCTTAAAATCTTTCTCGAGTTCTGCATAGGATGATTTTAAATTCTCATGATTTTATTCAAGTCATCAAACTCATCAAGTAAATTTATGTGGTTGTTATCAATCAAAGCAAGATCTTTCCTAAGGATTTCATGTTCCTTTTTAAGACCTTCCAATTCTAAACTAAGGCTAGCATGCATTTTCTTCATTTTCCTATATGATTCATGCATGTGTTCAGAAACTTCAAAAAGTTCATCATAAGTTAAGTCACATACCTCTTCTAGATCGGACTTATCAAGATTGTCAGCCATTAAGCATAAATTAGTCACTTCCACTTTCTTTTCTATTTCTGATGTGTCCGAAGTTAAGTCCGCCCAAAAAGCTCATTGGAACTTCTTCTTGTCCTTCTTCATAACGGCTTTCTCCTCTACCTTCTCCTTGTTAGGATTGGCTTTGAGTTTTGGGCATTTCATCTTTATATGTCCAGGTTTCCTTCACTCATAGTAAATAATTTCATTAAAAACCTTGGCATTTTTATTGAATTTATCTCTATTCCATTGCTGGCATCTCTTATGCTTTCTCTTCATAAAGTTTTTGAACTTTCTAGTCATCAATGCAATGCCATCTTCATCCTTAGGTTGTGAGTGTTCGCTCTCAGACTCTTCCACATTCAGTGCTATCTTTTTCTCCCTTCGTGGTTCACCAGCAACAACCTTTCTTTGGCTAACTCCTTGCTAGTAAGCAATAAGCAAACCAAGAAGATTGTCAATAGAGTAAATATTTAAATCCCTAGACTCTATAATTATAGTAATTTTAGCATCATAAGTAGTAGGTAAACAATGAAGAATCTTATTAATCATTTCAGCATTTGTTAGTTCCCTACCATATGCATGCAAAGAGGTGACTATTTGTGTGAATCTTATGTACATGTTAGAAATGGATTCATTAGGTTTCAAGCGAAATAATTCATAATCATGCAACAAGATATTGAGTCTAGATTGTTTAACCTCATTAGTCCCCTCATATTTTATATAAAGTCTATCTCATATGTTCTTTTCACTTTGTAAGTGGAAACTCGCATGCAGTCTTCCGATTTTAAAGCACAAAAGAAATTATTCAAGCATTTGGTGTTTAGTTGTGCTAAGTCACGTTATTCTACTGTCCAGTCTGTAAAAGGTGGTTTTAACTCTAACTCCATAGAGTAATCTAGTTGGTTTTGTATATCCTTCCAGGACTAAGATCCATATACGATAATCAAGTGACTGTAAGAAAGTAGACATGCATGTTTTCCAAAAGTCAAAAGGTATATTATCAAACAGTGGAGGTCTAGTAATAGAGTAACCCTCAAGTGTGTTTCTATTTCCAAATGTAGCCATCTACGTTAATCAAAAAGTAGTTTAAACTTATAATTTTGAAAAAAAGCTCTGATACCACTTATTGAGATTCGTTCACAATGAATTAGGTTGTTAAACCTAAGCTTATGTCCCAGTGGCTGACCAAGAGGGAGGTGAATTGATAATTAAAAAAATTTGAACCCTCTTTCTAAACTTTGGAAATTAAAACTTAATTGTTAGTGAATATTTTAGAAAAAGATTTTTCAATCACAAGTTGTAAATGATAAACAAAATAAAAAGCAGAAAAATAAAGAACACCAGATTTATAGTGGTTCGGTCAAAACCAGACCTACATCCACTCCCCGTAGGCACCCTCCGAGTATTGCACTAATACCACTAGTGACTCTCCTTTAGCAGCCATAGCAAGTCAGAGAAGCAGTTACAAAAACTCTTTCCACCACTACCTAGTGCGGCAGAGAATCATCTTTCTTTTACACTTATCCCCAATGTTGGCAGAGAACTGTTTGTCCTTTTATACTCCCCTAGTGTGGGCATAGAACCCTTCATCCTTTCACACTCTCCAAGTGTGGGCAGAGAATCCTTCATCCTTTCACACTCTCCTAGTGTGGGCAGAGAACCCTTCATCCTTTCACACTCTCCTAGTGTCGGCAGAGAACCCTTCGGCTGCTCACACTCTCCAAGTGTCGGCAGAGAACCGGATCTCCTTGACAGATCTCCTCACAAGAAATCTATAAGAAAGAAAAAAAAAAGAGTGAAGTAATCCCAAATCATAAGTAAAGATTCTTACCTTTGAACACCAAGAGAAGCCTTCACGCTCCAGTGGTAGGAATCCTCCTTTGAATGCTCTCTCACACACTCTCCTTGTCTCTTCTTTAAATAGGAACGAAAATCAAATGGCAAAAAAATTTGGTGACAGTCTAAATTGGAATATATATATAGGAGAGACAAGAAAAACCATCCAAAATTACAAATTTTCAAGTCAAACACGAAATGGATCAGCCCATACAATCGTGGATTGTCCTAGACGATTTTACTTAAAGTGTCGGAAACGATCCTGATTTATATTGGTATGAACTATGTTCGTACACAATCATCATCCCATACGAACTAAGTTCGTTCGGTATGATCAGTTATACCATAGGTCGGTTCCCTAATAACTACAGGACGTAACCAACTGTGGTAAGTCGGTTCACATCATCCTAGGACGAACCGGAATTCATCCGCATGAAATTTTTATAGAGGGCAACTCATCCTGGTATGATTATAAGTTTCGTCTGAACAAAAATTTTACAGAGAAGAAATCGTCCTGGAACGATTTGGATTTGGTATGGACGAAATTTTTACAAAGACCAACTTGTCCTGGCATGATTATACATTTCATCTGAAAAAAATTTTTACAGAGCCCAACTCGTCCTGGGACAAAAATAATTTTGTCCTAGACGATCAGAACTTAGAAAATTTCCTCCAAAGCATATTTTTTCCATTGCTCGTATAAGGAGATAACTGACCTGATCGTCTCGTACGAATTGGATTCATCCCGTACGATCAGTATAAATTTTGTAGATCTCCTTAAGTGTGTGTGTGTGTTTTTATTCACTCAATTACAATTACTCCCTTTCCATTCAAAGAATAATTTTAAGGCTTCAATTTACAAAGGATTGTATGTTGAATTTTATTTGAAGTCTTCATAGTTTTGAGTTCAAATTTCTTGAAATGTTAGTGCACACAAGAGTAAAAACAAATCTTCCAAAAAAAATATTAGGAGATAACTACACATAAAAACAATAATATTTTAAATCATCAAAACTATACAAGTTGCAAGAATTTAAAACATGCAAATAGCAACTCTCTTAACACTCTACCTCACCAAGAGGGTGAAAAAGAGTCAAGGTTCTCTACCTCACAAGGAGGGTGAAAGGAGTCAAGGTTCTCTGCCTATGAAAGCAGTACAGTCCTCTACCGCACCAAGTTGGTTGAAAGATTTATAAAGGCTTCTCCACCTAACAGTGAGGGCTAAAAGAGAGTCACTAAAGAGTTTAGTGCATTATTTGGAAAGGGAAATTTCAGGGAGTGGACGTTGGTCTTGTTGATCGAAGCATTATAAACCTCCGGTGTATTTGTTCTTGGTTTTATATTTCCAAACTTTATTTTTAGCATTTATTTTTATGTTTATTGTGTGGTTTAAAAATCTTTGTTTTTTTTATGAAATTACTTTTCTTTCGTATCGAAAGATAAAATTATCTTTTTTACATGATGAAAAAGCTTGAAAAGGGATTTTTTCATTGTGTTTAAAGAAGTTTTTAAATCACCAATTCACTCTCCTCTTGGTTAGCCTCAAGATTAGTTCTATAAGGTCTTGCAACCTCCTTAAACTTTTAAGTGGTAATAGAGCAGGTTCAAAAACTATGTTTTAGGAAACTTTTAAAAATAAGACCAATAGCTAATTTTGTAAATCGCAACATTGCGGAAGACTATTCAATCATGTGATCACCTTTACTTGAAAATATTTCTTTTGATTTTTAGAAAATTTGCATGTCAACCATATTGTAATCAATTTATTATCAAATGTGGCATATGTTCAAACTGGTTATTCATTACCGTCACATATTGAGGTAGAGTCAAAACTAGTATTCCTTTTTACAAATTAAACAAAGTATAATAAAATAAATCAATGCTCAGCTGAATGTCAAATGCTTGAATTATTTTTTTGTGCTTTGTATTTTGAAGATTATATGAGAATCTCTACAAATACTACTGGAAAGGATATTTGTGATAAAATATGCACTAAATACGAAGGTACTAGTGAAGTCAAGCAATCTAAGTTAAATATTTTAATACATAATTATGAACTATTTTGCATGAAACCTTTTTAGACTATCTTAAACATGTATACTAGATTTACTAAAATTGGGACATCATTAAATGCTTTAGGTAAATAACTTACAAACTTTGAAAAAGCCATTAAAATTCTATAATGTCTTTCTAATAAATTTCATGCTAAAGTAGCAGCTATATGTGAATTAATTGACTTGAATTATTATTATATTGATAATTTGATTTGCTCACTCATTTCCCTCAAGCAAAGTGTGAATCAATAGTTTTTAAATGCTGGAGAAACTATAGTGCTAAAAGCTGGAGACATAGATGAAAGCAGCTTAGTAAACAAACAGAGTGAGGAGTTAGCATCAATAACAAGCATAAGCATAAGCATCAACAATAGTGAAACAATGGTAAAAAAATTGTAAGATAGTTAAGATTTCCTCTTATATTATTTATTTTAGGTGTAAGAAGCTCAGACAGATAAAAAAGTAGTACCCTAATATAAAAACTCTTCATTCAAAGAAAAAGCGTTAAAAAAGACAATTATAATAAGGGCAAATGATAAAAAGCAAAAGATCTCCTAGGCTAACCAAGCTTTTGTATCATCATACCAAGATCAAGATAATGAGGTATAATATTTTATTTATGTTTTTATCTATGTTATAGGTTATGCAAGTGTGTATGTTCTTTATTTTTTTTTCTCACAGTGAATGTTTTTTATGTTTTATGTTATTTTTGTATTTTTATTTTATCGTAAGATATTTATGTTTGTAATTTTTTATTTTATTTTCTTTTCAATGTATGTTTCTAAGATCACTCTCTAATCAATACACACAAAGGATAAAAGTTTATGAATTTATTTATCCTTTCTTATTTCATTTGCATGTTAATTCTTTAGGTAAAATTAAAATTATAAATTGAATTGGAATTGTGATGGTCAAAATAAAAACATATTCATTCTACTACATTTTTTTATCATGAATATATTTTGTAATGTGACAAATGAATTTCATTATTTTTCTAAATTAGGCTATTTATTCCTATTAAAAAGATTTGGTTTGCTTTGTAGATTATTCCTCCCTATATAAGAGAGGGAGTTACTCTTCTCTCCTATTTAGATGATAATCTTTACAACTGAGATTCTTAAAGATTTAGAAAGGAAGAAATTTGCAAAACAAAATCAAAATATGTGCATTAATGCCAAAAACAAAAGATGCATTAAGTATAGCAAAAACAAAATATGCGTAATGTACACTAAAAGCTGTTAAAAGATGTACAAAATGAGCCCAACTTATACTAGCTTTTCTTTTTGGTATATCCTTAAATCTTAGAATATTCTCATGTTCCATAATATGTTTAATACTTGATTTTTTAAAAATCTTGGTTCTTCATTCATCACTTTTATAGTAATATTCTATTAGATATATTTCATACTCTCAGTCTGAAAAATTTAAGTTTCCTTATATAATTGTTATTCATGAATTAGATAATTATTTAAATAAAGAATTTTAGCCCATAATTATTTTAAGCTGGGTGTGCAAACTCTAGAATCCAAATCCTTTTGTTACAATAAAGTTAACACTTATCTTATTTATCATTTCTATTTGTAGAATAAGTTTATTATATACTAAAAATGCCAATGAGATTTATCATGTTTGTGATTTTTTTTTTACTTAGAGTTAGTTATTTTGAGTTTGTTTATTTCATGCTTTCTTTTTTCTATTTATATTTTTTGTTCCTTCTATTTTTGCACTTGTTGTGATGTTAAAAGGGGAAATAGTATTTTTTTTATGATATTTTTATTATTGTTGATGTTGTTTGCATATTATTTAAAAAAAACAACACTCCTTTTTCTTAGAATTGATTTTCATCTAAGGTGGAGTTTAGAGGAAAATATTTTTTTAAAATCCAAAAACAATAATGTTTGCCATCATAAAAAAGGGTGATATTTTTATAAATTTGTTCCAAAAAATGTGATTTTGAAGATAACAAATATTATTGTATCTGCTACAGCTTTCTCCTAATTTTGTATTATTTTGTTTTGTTTTTTTGTATGTACTAAGGATTCAGAAAATCAGTCCACCATTCACTTGCAATTCTAATCAGCTCAGGACTAGGTAGACTACTATTACCATCAATATTCATTTTATTATATATGTATTTTTATCTTTTTTTAAAGTCATATCATGTAATTAAGTGGATATCATTACTGAGTAACCTTGCACATATATAGGGGGAGAGAGAAAAATATTTTCGAGGGAATTTTTTTAAGTACATTGTACTTTATGATTTTGGCTTCGTAGTGTATGACCTTATTTTGTAATGTATGATTTTAATTCGTATTATAAAATCTATTATGCTATATTATAACCCTACCTGCTAGAGGTTAAGGAAGATAATAATTATATACTGATCATACAATATAATTTTGTTTGTATTGTACACCCTAATTAAAATCTTTCTTACTTAATCCCTTGGTATCAGGAAATCAAATCATGGTCAATTATTATGACTGATCATACTATATGATACAGTTCATAATATAGAATTGCCCATGTATGAAATTTGTCATCCTAGAGATTGTATTGAATGATATCCATGATTTTTGTACTGATTATTCTATATGACGTCCACAGTGTTGGATGATCAATGGTGTACAATGTTGGTCAACCAAAGGGTCATCCCAAACGAACAAAAAATTTATCATAGTTTATACCATACAATATTTCAATAATATTGTACAAAATGTTTTAAAGGTTAAACAGTTCGTCTGCACAAACTTGTTGGATGAGTCTAATTTACACTGATAGTACGATATGAAACATGTATCATACGTACAAATAGAAGACAAAATTCTAGAAAATTAAGGTTTCTTGTAGCCTTCTATTTTTGCTTTTACCTAAGACTTTATGAGTGTCTTAGACATACATTGAGTCTCTGTTCTTTAAGAGAAAACTTGAAGAGAAAGCCTTAAAAGGGAGAGAGAAAAGGGTGGAGTTTGAGAGGGAGAAGATCCTTGGGGGTTTCAAGGGAATGTGGCGGGGTTCCACACGGTTGATCTGGCAAGCTTACACCTTACTACCATCATATTCGTGTTTTATCTTGAGGAAGGTTTTGGGAAGAAAAAGATCTCTTTGTTGTCAAAAGACCGAGCTACTATACCGCACTGGGAAGGTCAATGTCATTCAAGATTCTCTGCCTCACCAAGAGGGTGAAAGGGATTCAAGGTTCCCTACCTCACCAGGAAGATAAAAAAGTGTCAAGGTTCTGAATCTGTAAAAGGTGTATGGTCCTCTAATGCACCGTGTTGGTGGAAAGATTTTGTAAGTGCTTATTCGCCTAACTATGGGGGCTAAACGAGAGTTACTAAAGTGTTTAGTGCAATAACTAGAACAAGAGGTTCCATGGAGTGAACGTAGGTCAGATTAACTGAACCACTATAAATCTCTAATGTGTTTGTTCTTGGTTTTATGTTTTCGCATATTATTTTTTGCATTTAGTTTTGTGTTAATCATGTTCTTAAAAATCTCTATTTTTTTGTTATTATGAAATTACTTTGCTTTGCTTTGATAGATAAAAGTATCTACTTTTAGATATTGAAAAAACTTTAAAAAGGGAATTTTTCTTTGTGTTTAATTTTTTTTAAATCACCAATTCAACCCGCTCTTAATTAGCCTCAGAACTAGTTCAATAAGGTTTTATAACCTCCTCAAACTTTTAAGTTCCTTAGCTCTTAGTGATGGTGACCTTGCTATCTTCAAATGCTTTTGCTACTCAAGCGTCCTTTGCTACTTGGGACACAAGCAGTCATGCAACAAATTATGTCTTATGTGCCTCCTATATCTTGAATGTTTTCTTTCTCTTTCTCTTCCTCAATGGGATTCTTTTCTATGAAGGATTTCATGATGGTGGCTAACTATAGAAGATTCAACTATCCTTTTCTACTCTTCAGCATTTACATGTTTAGCAGTTAGCTTTAACAGTTTAGTAAGAGTTCTTTGTTGTTATAAGCATATTGCATTTTTGAAAGGATCTTTCCTTAGTCCTTAGGTCAAAGTATTTTAGGTGCTTATGGGCTCAAGATCTATAATATTTAGCATCTCACTCTAGAGCCATTATGAAGTTCCTCGATGATTATAGAGGATCGTACCTCAACTTCAGATGAGCTTGTGAACTCTTTGGGAGTCTTTGTGCGCAAACAAATGTTGCCCCAAATATTTTGTTTAATTTAGAAAATGTGAAGAATACTCCTAATATTTGGTGAGTGAACCTCCTGAGCACCAATTCTTTAAGTATTATAAAAAAGAGGTAGCATTAAGAGCATTAACTATGTCTAACAGGGAGGTCATAGACTCAAAAGTGGACAAATGATCAGTTATGTCAGTCTTGCCTCGATACAACTCTAACTAGGGTACTTTAAACATGAGGGACTACCTCACCTCGTCTACTTCCCTTGAAAATGCATTAGTCAACATTGATTCCTCACTCCTAGCTCTCTTCATTGGCAAGCTATAGTCCTCATAACTTATCCCAGTACAAGTGTGTTATATTGTAGGTACAAAAATTAGTGCTATTTGTGAGCATCTTTGGTGAGCTGGTAAATCAGATTATATCTTTGTTATAAATCAGGTTCCCGAGTTTATGATTTTGATGATAACTACTATTATTAATTATCTCTTTATTACTCCTTATATTTATAGTGCATATTTATTTGGGTATTAACTAATATTTCAGGTACAAAATGTATTGTTGTTTGAAGATTCAAAGTTCAAGATGGGTAGGATAGGTTATGCTAAAAGTGTCTATAATTTTCATTTATTTATTTTTAATTTCTTGAATCAAGGCCTATAAGGGTGTATGTTAGCCTAGTGACTATGCACACACACACAATAGGAGAAAAAATGATTTTAGATATTTTAAATTTTGTATACATCATGCTACACGATATGGATCATGCTATATAATCTAGTGTTATATAAGTTAATTAAAATATTTTATTTAAAAAAAATATTTTTGAAATATAACTAATCGTACAATACAAAAAACACTTCGTGTAGGATGATGTGTTTTAATTAGAAATAGTGTCATTCCTTAAATTAGGCAAATATTTAATTTTGAAAAGTTGTTCTATTCATAATGTACGATGTTTAAAACATTGCGTAATTTAATCCTATGTTTAATCAATTGAATCTACTTAATTTTTATATTTTGGTTGAGTTGTGAAAGTGCAACTCAATTGCTTGACAATCTCTTTGTGTGGCCATTGATTTGTATGAAGGGCTTTCCTTCTCCTACCATATATCCAGTTATGTGTATTATTGTCTTTGGAATGTTCTTCCTTGGTTCCTACCCGCTCTACCCATTTATTTTGTGTAACATTGGGGTTTAATTATATAAATTGATGTCTAACATGCAATAAGTCATATGTTTACATTTTGGTACATTCTAAGAATATAGTAAAATTCCAAAGCTTTCTTCTTGAAGCTCTCATTCTCTTCTTTTTTTTTTTTCTATTTTTGTCTTCAATTTCATCCATACTTTTGAGCAAAATTCTTTTTTCCCCAATAGATAGATTTAGATCCAACTAACCTTCTTGTTGTCTAACATTACTTCATGAACCTAAGAGAACACTAGGTTTGTGATATATCATGGAACTATGCCAAAATATTCATAAAGCTTCTTGGTTATTCTAACCCTGATGTGCAAGACTAGGTAGTAGTTTTTTTTTTTTTTTTTTTTGAGAAATGCTAAGCAGCAATAATAAAAAAAACACTAAATAGCCTAGATACAAGCTAATGAGGGACCAACCATCTTTCACTTTCTTCCTTTACAATTTTAACAAAGGAAGAAGGAAAGTTGTTTTCAAGGAAGAAATCTCAATCAAAATCAAATGATAAAGCTAAGTTAGCACAGTAATCCACAAACTTATTACAATTGCGGCTAACATAATTAAAGAAAACATTATTAAAATTGGTAAAGAATAAGAGGTCTTCATCTTCCAAGTTATCTCTTACATTCTTCGGTTTGCTATACAAATTTTGAAGAAATTGGAGAACATTCTTATTATCACCTTCCAATTTGATACCTTTTACTTCTCTTGTCCATCCTTGACCTATTTCCTTTAAAGCTTTGAATGATAAAAGTTCCATTTGTGCACTATCCCAATGCATCTTCCTTCTTCCAAAAGCAAAGACAAATCTTCCTTTGTCTACTACCCCACCAATACCAGCCATTTAGTTCTCTTTAATTGCTGCATCAAGATTAATTTTGTACCACTCAGGTGGAGGAGGATGCCAATAATCTAAGAATAGTCCATTGGACCGATAAGCACCCCAGTGATCTGAGCGATAAATACCCTATTTTTCTAAGCTAAAGAAGCTTAAAACTAAAACAGCAATCACTACATTACTGCTTCTAGTATTTCCATGCTTAACCTTGCACCTATTATTCCAAACCATCCATAATAGCAATGCGTATATCCTTGCTTCCATCAAGTCTACCTCTATTAATCTACTGAATCCAAGTTTGAATTTTCTCCAATTGCAAAAATCTGGAATTTTGATTCCCCAGCCTTTTAATACCTTGCTAACTTCCACAAGAATTAAACAATTTGATGTCACATGATCAAGGTCTTCAATCAAACCACATCCCATAGGACATAAGCATCTACCCAAAAGCTTCCTTTTAAAGAGAAATTCTTTAGTAGGAATAGCCTCTATACATAATTTCCATAAAAATAGCTCCACCCAAGCATTAATCTTTAGCTTATCAATCAATGTAAACACCTCCCCTATCATTGAATCTTTAAGATTATCTTCTATCAACAAAGCTGAGATAGTTTTACCAATAAACTGTAGCTTCAATTCCAAGTGATCTTGAATTTCATTGTTGTAAATCTATTCTTCTTCAATAATTTTCACAAGGACTTCACCGAAGCATTGTCTGAGCTTGCTAAAATTCCATTTGCCATCTTCTATGAAATAATCAAGAGTAGCATTTTCATCGTCAAAGCATCCTACAAAAGTTGGCCATTTAAGTAGACTCTTATCTAGAATCCATGCCTCCTTTAATACATTAATGCTGGATCCATTTCCATCTGACAAACTTTTTAAGAGCTTTCCATCCACTAATAATGATTTTCCAAGAATTAGATCCTCCTTTAAAATCTTCCTTCAACCACCACCTATCACCATATTTAGCTAACAGGTTTCTATTTAACAAAGTATTTGGTTTCTCAATGAGATTCCAAGTTAACATTGCTCTAAGTGATCCAATTCTAGAAATTGCTGATTGAAGACCCCATCCGCCACTTTGCTTTGGTTTACATAACATCTCCCATGCCACATAATGCAAATCATGGCTTTTATCCATTTTATTTCAGATGAATTCTCTACAGAGTTTTTCTAACTCATATAAAGTTCTTAATAGGACAAGAGAGTGAGAGATTAAGAAAATAGGTATAGTGAGAATAATAGATTTTACCAGACATAATCTTCCAGCTAACGACATATATCTATTTCCCCACTCATTTATTTTCTTAATTGTCTTATCCAACAGCAAATGGAAATCATCCTTCTTTAATCTTCTTAAAGCAATTTTGATTCCCACGTATTCCATTTCTTCAACCAATTTGAATTCTAGCAACTTTGATATCTGTTTCTTCCTTCTCCTCAACACCGATTTACGAAAAATCAAAGTTGATTTATGCTAATTTATACTCTGGCCAGTCCAATTTGCAGTATTGTTTTACTATGCTTCTCATCTTCTTAACATTTTTTAATTTTGCATCAAAAAACAACAATACATCATCCGTATACATAAGATGTGTAATCCTAGGAGCATTAGAGCAAATTCTAATTCCCAAATCCTTTCCTCTGCTGTAAAAAACATTTGTTAATAACTGAGAGCATATGATAAATAAAAATGGAAAGAGTGGGCATCCTTGTCGAAACCCACATCTTCCCTCAATCCATTTTGATCTTGTCCCATTGATCAATATCAAAAATCTGGGATTGGAAACACAGTCCATAACCATTCCAAGATATCTGTCCAGGAATCCCAACTCCATCATCATCTTCTTCAAGGTTAACCAACACATACTATCGTATTCTTATTCCATATCCAATTTGATAGCCAAATATCAATTGCAAGCCTTTGAATACCTTAGTTTACTTAAAATCTCCTGAGCTAATAACAGATGATCATAAATAGATCTCTCTTTCACAAAAGCCACTTGCTCTTCATCTATGATCCTTGGAATTACCAATACCAATCTATTTAAAATAACTTTGGCCACAATCTTATAAATTGAATTACATAAACTGATTGGACGAAAGTAAGGAGTTAAAGGACTAGGTATTAGTTTGTTGGATGAATTTATTGCTCTATGTAGAGACATATTTTAGTGGATGATCAGTTTTAGTTTTGTTTAATAGATTGGTTTTCATTAGCAAGTTACTTATTTGTTATTATTTGGGCATTAGGCATTATAGCTTGTGATTTCAAAAATATCTTGGTCCTATTTTTGATGAAGTTAGACAAAGAAGGTTTACACATTTGTTAAGACAATAGTGAAGAGACTAAAGTGTAGAAAGGTATTCCATTAATCAGTTTATATAAATAGTGAATATGTTTAGTTATATAACCAAGACATGAGTAAAAGTAGACGAGCAACTATACTCAAGAGTGAAGACATAAAGAAGTAATTACATAGTGAGATAAATGTAGTGGTGACATCATATGACATGGGCCAAGTGCTATAATTTAGCTCTTTCAGATGTGAGAGGGTAGACTATTAATAACACTGTCCCTTAAGCTGATGGGAAAAATGATGGGAAGCTTGGTACGAAGCATAAGATGATGAGAGGCCGACTGTGATTTAGTATAAATGTTAGTAAGATATTTTGTAGTAGAAACATGATGACTGATAGATGTTTAGGTTGAATGTAATCCCTGGTAAAGTGATGATTGATATTAATGTCCTTTGTTCACGCATGAAAGATCAGATTACAAGAAAAGGACATGGCCGAGACATTGTCACAATAAACTTGAGTAGGTTTTAAGGAAATGCATAAATCTATACATATTCTTCTAATCCAGATAAGATCTATGGCAGTAGTAGCGAGGGATCAGTATTTAGCCTCTATTGATGAGCCTGTGATGGTTGATTTCCTCTTAACGGACCATGCAATGAAAGCACTACTAAGAAATATAAAGTATAAAGTAGTAGACTTCCTGTCTTGAGTGTCACCAGACCAGTCAAAATCGACAATAGCTGTTAAATGAAGGTCAATTTTAGGAAGAAGAAGATCTTGATGAAGTGTTCCTTGAAGATAGCGAAGGATCCTTTTAAGTAGATGAAAATGACACAGTACAAGTTGATTCATGTGTATAAATAAGTGATTAACAACAAATGTTATATCGTGTTGTGTAGTGGTAAGGTACTGTAGAGAATTGGCTAACTAGAAGAAAAGAGTACGTTGTTTGAATGGAATTTACAAAGCAAGATCTTTGGGCCATTTAGAGCATAGGTGAGTAATGAGTAATTTCCAATTGGACATGGTTGTAGTTTGTAAAAGATCTTGCATGTAGGCTTTTTGTGATTAATAATATCCTTTAAGGGTATCAAGGATGATGATTCCAAGGAATTGAGAAAGCTAAACAAGATTTTGAGTATTAAATGTAAGTTGTAGATTTTGAATGAGGGTGGAAATGAACTTGGGATCAATACCAATAATGAGTAGATCATCTGCATAAATAAAGAAATAAATGATTGTAGTATTGTCACAAAAAATGAGAATGGATGCATCGAGAGAATTAGTATGAAAGCATTGATTAATGAGGTATGAAAATAAGTGGAAAACCACTATCTTGGAGCTTGTTTAAGGTCATAAATGGCTTTATGAAGTTTTCAAACATGGTTGGGATGATAACTTTCTTGAAAGATAAGAGGTTTGAAAATATTAATGGTCTCGGTGAGGTTGCCCTGGAGATAGGTGTTAACTACATATAGTTGTAGGATGGACCAATTATGATGTAAGGCTAAGGTAAGTAGCATCCAAATACTTGGAAACGTAGCTATCGTGCTAAAAGTATCATTGTAATCCATGTTGAATTCTTGTTTGAAATCTTAAGCCACAAGGCAAGCTTTGTGATGAGCTATGCAGTCGTCAGCTTGTCACTTGAGCTTGTAGATCCATTTATTGCCAATTATTTGTTGATTGTCAGGTGGTGCTACTAAGTATCTTGTTCTTGAAGAGCTTTGAATTTATAAGACATAGCATTTATCCATTTAGGAATTTTTGTAGCAAACATGTAACAAGTTGGGGTTGATTGTATACTGTGGTGAAGATCAATTGTGGTGCAAGGTTTGAGAAATACTTTTTGAAAGAAGGTAGTCATGGTGAAGCATTGTAAATAGGTACAAGAAACAAAATAGTGGTGGAAGACATGATAGGAGTATTGGATGTACTAGAAGAATTTGTGTGGATGATATATGGTGTGAATTGTTGTATTGGAGACGAGCTCACAGAAGGAGAAAATTACTCAGTATTACTAGGGATGAAGGGAAAATTATGCTCATCAAATTGAACATAGAGTGACACAAAGATGTGTTTAGGGCTTATATTGTACCATTTGTATTCCTTTTGTGTTGCTACATTACCAAGAAAGATGCGAGTAGAAAAAGACACGATAATAGGATCGGAGTATGACAAAGCCACTAATAGCATCATAAGCCAAAGGAAAAAAAGATGATTATATTCAGGAGGTTTTTTATAAATTGGTTTATATAGTGAGATGAATGATGTAACTTGCGATGGAAGGTGATTTATGAGGTAGACTGCGGTGAGAATTGCTTCAGTCCAAAGTGAGTGGGTAGTTGGGCATTATTAAGAAGAGTTCAAGCCGCGATGAAGATATTTTTATGATTGCGTTCAGCAATCCCATTTTTCTGTGGAATATAAGCACAAGTATATTGGTGGGCAATATCGTTCCATAATAAAATGGATTTAAGAGCTTTGTTGAAAAATTAATTCTCCTCCACCATCAATTCTAATAGTCCAAAATGGTGTGATTTAAATGTTTTTCTATTAATTTTTTAAAATGAATGATGATAGAAGTAGCATTTGATCTATGTGTAAGAGGATAGAGCCATGTATATCGAGAAAAATCATCAATGAGTAAAAGAAAGTAACAGTAACCATCATGAGAAGTAATTGGAGAAGGCCCCATACTTCTGAATGTACTAATTCAATTGGAGCTCTAGATACATTTTGTGACTTAGCAAAAGGGAGTCTATGACTCTTAGCTATGACACAAGAATTACACTTGGAAGAAAGTGAAGAATAAATTCCTAAAGCTGGAAACTATTTAGAAATGGTAGCAGTTGTAGAGGAGGTTGGATGACCCAACTGTCTATGCCAACGTTGAGCTAAGGAGGTAATGGAAGCAACAACAACAATGTGCGGTGAAGATGTTGAAGTTGAGATTGGATAGAGGCCATTAAGGCAAGGATAGTGGAGAAGGCTGTCGTTGGTCCTCCGATCGTTAAGGTTAATACATGTTTTATCCAACACAATAGTGAAATTATTCTCATTAATTAATTTAGAAATTGAAAGTAGTTTATTATTAAGTTGAGGAACATATAGTAATGAATTAAGAAGAATCTTACGAGATGGGGTTGGAAGTATTCCTTTGCCAAAGTTGAGAAGAGGAAGAGGAGTACCATTACCAACCAATAGTTGATCTGAACGGGAGTAAGCAATAGATTGGTCGAGAAAACATGGATCAGGTGTGAAGTGAGCTGTGACAAAGCTATCTAAGAACCAAGGGGAGTTGCCGGAATCAGAAACTAATGCAACATTTGAAAAAGGTAAAAAATTGGAGATTTGTGTGATGCCAGCATGTAAGTGCAAAGTGGCCTCATTTTCCACAAATTTAACAGTCACCAGAGAATCCTGAGAATAGGTTGTGTGGCCACATCCACGAATGGAATAAGAATGACAATGACCTTGACCTGTGTTAAAAACAAGAGTAAATTGAGTATTTTCACTAGTACCAGAGGTTGTAATCGTAAGATCTTGAATAGCATCAGTTGGTTGATTTACTTCCTCTCTACAGTGTAATGAATATAGGTCATTAAGACTAATGGGTGTAAGTTTCGTTTTAATAGCTATCTTGAATGCCTTATAAGAGGAAGGTAAACCATTCGTAATGTAGAGGATTACATCTCCTCTGTGTCGATGAAGACACCCGAAGTGGAAATGTTATCGAGGAGGTGTTTGAGAATAGCTAGGTAGTCGGTCATGTATTAACCTTAAATAGAAAGACTGTGAGCTCATTTTTTAGTTGAATAACCCATGTGCGATTAGACGGAAAGCGGCGTTGAAGAGTGAACCAAATGGTGGCGCAGGTGTCAAGATTAAGAATATAGGGTAGAATTGAAGGGGAATTGGTGGAGAATAATTAAGTTGTGACCGAAAGGTTCTGGTCAACGAGTATTCAAGAAAAATATTGGGGATTTAAGGTTAGTTGACCTGTAGCTGAGAGAAGGTGTTTAGAAGGGAGAAGAAGACTATCGTTGAGGTATCTGGAGAAACCATTTGCAGCAAAGAGTTTGAATATAGAAGAACGTCAGATCGGGTAGTTATCTGGAAGAAGTTTGATATTGACGACATTTTTTGTGTTTGAAACAAGAAATTTAAAAGAATAGGGGATAGTAACTTGGGGTGAGTCTGAGCAGAAGTGGTTGGCGGTGGAATTTAAGGCATTGAAATTGACGAGTCCTTCATTAGTGGAGGATTAGAGTAGCTATTAAGTGAAAAGCTCCAAATATCATGATGAAGCTTGGACAATGAATGTTTTCATATTCATTACGGCAACAATGAAGATACGAAAATGTAGAAAGGTGTTTCATTAAACTGTATTTGTGAATAGTAAATCCATGTGTAGTTATATAACAAAGAAATGAATAAAAGTAGACAAACAGCTATAATAGAGAGTGATAACATTTAGGTTTTGTTTGGGACGGCTTTTTTACTGCTTTCTAAAATGGAGTTTTAATACAAAAATAAAAAAATTTGTACTAAAACTCCGTTTTAGAAAGCAATAAAAAAGCCGTCCCAAACGAAGCCTTAGATAGCGAGATACAGGTAGTTTACCTTTAATTAGACAAAGCCCATTCTTGCTTAACTTATATACATCATCCATTCAAGTAACGAAGCAGTCTTCTCTGATTCTTATTGGGCTCGCCTTTACCAGTTTGATGGTACAAATGACAGAATACAAACTGTAATTAAACGCTGAAGTGGTACCTCATATTGTGGAGCTTCTTCTTTTTGTCTGTTCCTTGTATACTTTTACCCATCTTTGGGTCTCTTGATTTTATTCACTTTTGAAATTAAGGGCTAAAATTAAGACATTCTTCACA
Source organism: Dendrobium huoshanense (assembly GCA_016618105.1). Taxonomy (NCBI): domain Eukaryota; kingdom Viridiplantae; phylum Streptophyta; class Magnoliopsida; order Asparagales; family Orchidaceae; genus Dendrobium; species Dendrobium huoshanense. The sequence continues at coordinate 30,982,395 of CM028360.1, read as the reverse complement.
GTTTTGTAGGATTTCCAGTTAAGAAAAAGTACAATCACTGGTATGAAATCTGTTGCTTCCTCATTCCTACATACCTTTTTTTTTGTTTAAATTTCTCATCTCCTGTTTTCTTTAATTTTTGTTAAGGCTTTCTAACCTTGTCGGAGATTCTTGACACATTCTTTGGTTGTACATGAACTTGGTAAATCTTAATGCATCGTCTGTCCTATTAATCATTTTGTAGTTTGTTGTGATATTTAATCCTGTGATTATAAAGTATTCAAGTGAATTTATAAGAACTGAATGAACTCAGTTCCAATTTTCCTACCCACCATCTTACCGTCAAATTGCTAGTATCAATAGGAGATTAAATCAATGAAATAAATATTGGAGTGCGTAATGCTTATAAACCAGAAGGTACTGATCATTGGTTTCAACGACTTTCAATGTCGTTGCGTTTACATATTTTTTATTCGAGATTAAACATCCGACTCTTAGAATTTCATGTAGAAATAAGCATTTTGTTTATTTGGTTCTTCTGCTTCTTTTTAGGATTTCTATTTAGGGGGGGGGGGGGGGGGGGGGGGGGGGGGGGGGGGGGGGGGGGGGGGGGGGGG
>CM028360.1:30863640-30981299 GCA_016618105.1 Dendrobium huoshanense | reverse complement strand
ATTTTGCTTAACACAGTTTTCTGCAACTTCATAAGGTGAGGCTCTCTACTTCAAAGAGGTCCCTGGGTTACCTTTTCAGACGAAGATTACTCTTGTAACTGGCTGACCACAATCGTCCCCTTCTACATTACTGTAGATGTGGGAAATTTCAAGTTATCAAGAGTCCTTGTTGATCCGGGTGCATCGGTCAACGTGATGAACATAAAGACCCTTGCTTACTCAGAGTTGATACTAGCAAGCTTTCAACCGACAGGTTTGTGCTTCGTGGGTTCAACGAGAAGGGCGAGAGAGCTTTAGGTTCAATCACTCTACTCCTGGAAATAGAGGTTAAAAAACTGAAGCTAAATTTCATATAATTGATTCGACTACGTCCTTTAACGCACTTCTAGGTAGACCTTGGATTCACGAATATAGAATGGTTCCATCTACCTTGCACCAATGCGTTAAGTATCACGAGACGGCATTGAACATGTGATTAAGGGTGATTTGCAACCATTCTCAATTCAAGAAATTGGGATCTACGAATGCTGCATATTTCGTACCAAAAGGGTCCTCGTCCCGTTCTAAATTGGAGATCAAATTTGAGGAGAAAATGGTTGACAAAAATTCAACCAAAAGAAAGAAAAAGATAAAAAATATCAATCAAGAAATGATGCAATCGAGTAGTGAAGACGACTCTGATATCGTTGTCCTTAGGCCTCCAAGCACATTACCTCAAGAGGTGGAGGATGGCTTTAAGGGCACGAGGACGAGGCCGTGCTTCATTAGATAGGAGAGCAGCACCTGTGTATATTGATTTGGAATCAGATTCGATGGTGAATTAGAAAGTCAAGGTACTGCCCTCTCTTCGATTATCAAAACATAAATGCTCCTCCAAAATTTGATCTCACCTTAGACCAGGACAGTGACCCTGAGGTAGATATTTCAAAAGTTAAAAGTGACGAGCCTGAATTAACAATGTATGAAAAGCTCACTAGAAGGATTGAGGCCCTTTCTCTGACCCCACTGTTGGCAGGCAGGGTTGTAGGGTTGGAAGTCAAAGTGGCCCCCAACTTGGATGGTGAAGTTAAGAAAGTCCAGAAATTCTTTCCTGGCTCCTCCTCCTCCGCAAGGGACGAAGGTGATGTAACCCTTGAGGAGGCAGATTTTAATGAATTAATGGAATTACCTTTCGGCTACTTCCCTGTTTGTGTAAAAAAACACTTTTTCTAAAGTTCTATACCATCCGATGGACTAAGGGTCAAGCTAGATACCACGAGAATATTTGGCGAACAAAATAAATAAAATCCAACAAGTGGTATTGGCTTTGGAACAGTTAGTTCATTCGATGATGATGAGTATTGCCTAATGATAACTTACATCTCGATTCTCCAAATGTCCCTACAGATCCTCCTTGTCCTCTAGATGGACTCTGTTTGGAGACTTTAGACGATCCCGATGATCTTCAAGTTCGGGATGCACCCCCTGAATTTGAAGAGGAAATTAAGTCGACAGTCGATGAGTTGAGAGAAATTAACCTGGGAAACGATGATGACCCCGTCCGATTTTCATAAGTACTTTGTTGAGCGAGGGTGAAACCCAAGACTTAATCCAGTTGTTATTCGAGTTCAGGGATTGCTTTGCCTGGACATACGACGAAATGCCAGGTTTGCCTGCTGAGGTAGCAGTTCACAAACTTGGGTTCGGCATGATGCCATTCCCTTAAACAAGCTCCTCGACGCATGCGCTTAGAGATTGAGCAACAAGTCGTTTCTGAAGTTAAGAAATTGGCAGAAGCCGGATTCATTCGAGAGGAGAAATATCCCTCTGGGTGGCCAGCGTCGTGCCAGTTTGAAAGAAAAATGGTCAAATTCGGATTTGTGTCGACTATAGGGATCTGAATAAGGCATGTCCTAAGATGAGTTCCCTTTACCAATACCAGAACTCATGGTGGACATTGCCTCCTCACATGCTATTTTCTCATTCATGATGGCTCGTCGGGTTATACCAAATCAAGATGGCCCCTGAAGATGAGAGAAATACGGCGTTCAGAACCCTATTGGAATCTTTTGTTATAAGGTAATGCCATTCGGGCTTAAAGAATGCCGGAGCAACCTACCAATGGGCCATGAACCGTATCTTTGACGACTTAATTCATAATCAAGTTGAATGTTATATTGACGATTTAGTTGTCAAGAGCAAGGTTAAAGAGGCTCACCTGTATGACTTAAGAGTTGTTTTCGACGATTGCGCCGCTACGATTGAAAATGAACCCCTTGAAGTGCGCCTTCGGCGTCGCCTCAGGAAAATTCTTAGGATTCGTAGCGAGGCACCACGGAATCGAGAATAGATCCTGCTAAAATTGAAGCCATCTTAGATATGCCATCCCTAAGAGCCTTACTCAGTTAAGGTCTCTACAAGGTAGATTGGCATATATAAGGAGGTTTATTTCTAATCTTTCAGGGAGATGTCAACCCTTTTCTGTCCTTGCAAAAAAGGATACTAAATTCGTATGGGGCGAGAAGTGTCAGAATGCTTTTGACGATATCAAACAATACCTTTCTAACCCGCCAGTCTTGGCAGCTCTGATTCCAGGAAAGCCATTAATCCTCTACACCGCAGCTCTAGATGAGTCTTTAGGTGCCCTGTTGGCTCAAGTTAACGACGAAGAAAAAGAGAATGCCCTCTAATACCTTAGTCGAAGACTCCTTCCTACTGAAATTCGATACCCGTCATTGAGAAGCATTATCTTGCTCTGGTTTTTGCAGCTCAGAAACTGAGGCATTACATGCTCTCCCACTCAATCAGTTTGATTTCAAGATTTAATACTTTGCAATATCTTATGACCCGACCTACGTTGTCAGGACATTTAGCTCGCTGGTCTATGATATTGTTGCAATTTGAGATTACTTTCACTCCCCTTCGTGCTGTGAAGGGACAGGCTGTCGCCGATTTTCTGGCAGCACACCCGCTGCCGGCAGATTCTCCTCTGAATGATGACTACCCGACGAACAAATCATGAGTTTGGGGGAATCTGGCGAGGCCATCTGGGAATTATATTTTGATGGGGCAGCATCCTCTCGTAGGATTGCGACCCAACAATCTGTAATTCCTGGAAAGGCTGGAGTCGGTCTAATTTTCATTACACCACAGAAGGAATGATGCATTTTTCCTACCACTTATCGGAGCCTTGCACAAACAACAAGCTGAATACGAAGCTCTGATAACTGGTTTGGAACTTGCAATTCTAATGGAATTAAAGAGATTAAGATCTTTGGAGATTCCCAACTGTTATTAACCAAGTCGCCGGAAACTTATAAAGTCTTGAATCCGAATCTCCTAAGATATCACCAGTATATACACTTCACTTGTTGGAACAAAAATCCCTATTGCTACTTTGTAAGGGTTCCCCGTGGAAGCAATTCCGCGGCGGATGCCTTAGCAAAACTTGCAAAGGAATTTGCATGTCCTGAGGAGGATTCCATCCCTATAGAGATACAGGGTCGTAAGACCCTCTCCTTATAGATTTGGAACACATTAGTAAGACTCCCCTTCAGATCCTTTCTGCCTCTTCGACAACTGACGAAGAAGGCGATTGGAGACGACCCTTAGTCGATTACCTTAAAGAAGGGAAGCTTCCCAGGATAAATCACTCTCCAACCAGATTAAGAAACGTGCCCTATCATATGCACTAGTTAACGATCTGTTGTACCGTCGGTCCTTCGATCACATGTGGCTGCGCTGTTTTGAACAAGCGAGAAGCCCAGAAAATTGTTAATGAAGTTCATTCAGGACTGTGCGGTGCACATCAATCGGGTCCAAAAATGAAATTAAAGATTAAAGACTTGATACTATTGGCCTACAATGATCGACGATTGCATGAATACTGCAAAGCACTGTCATCAATGTCAGGTCCATGGTGTGGTTTTACATCAGCCGCCTAATGTGTTACACCCTACGATAGCCTCGTGGCCCTTCGGAGTGGGGCACGGATATCATTGGGCCGATTGACCCTCCCTCCGCGAGAGGTCATCGTTTCATATTAGCAGCGACTGATTACTTTTCAAAGTGGGCGGAAGCAACTCCCCTACGAAACGTAACATCACACCATGTCTTAAAATTCTTTCGTGACCATATTGTATATCGATTCGGCGTACCTCGCAGAAACATATTCGATAATGGGTCCGCATTCAAGTCTACAAAAATCAATAGTTTTTGTAAGGCGCCATAATATTGATTGGAGATATTCGACGATCTATTACCCTCGGGCGAATGGATTGGCCGAGGCCTTCAACAAAACCTTGGTGCAAATTGTCAAAAGACCCTTGATGATAACAAACGGCAGTGGGATGAGCGGTTGGCGGAAGCGTTGTGGGCTTTTCATACCACTTATAGAACCCCGACCCAATCCACCCCGTTTGCACTAGTGTATGGATCCGAGGCCGTTCTACCCTTGGAAATACAAATCCCTTCGCTCAGAATTGCAGTTCAAAATCAAATTACCAATGAACCAAATGCAAAACTACGATTGGAAGAACTCGAAGGCCTTGAAGAGCGACGTCTACAAGCTCAACAAAGTTTAGAGTTGTATAAATCCCGTATGGTTCAAGCCCATGACAAGTTAGTGCGACCTAGGACCTTCAAGCGGGAGACTTGGTATCGGTCCTTCGGAGGCCTATCTTGGCCCATCGGAAGCTGGGAGGCAAATTTGAACCTACATGGAAGGACCCTTCGTTATAGAGACTGTCTACGAAGGAGGCTCGTATCAGTTAGTAGATTGTAAAGGGAACACCCGATGATACCTGTCAATGGGCGTTTCCTTAAGAAATACTATGCTTGATGTAGCTCATTCTATCAATTAATAAAAACTTCCTTTTCTTGATTTATAACTTGATTCTACCTTTTTTTTAAGGTCTTTCTTTTTTTTTAACGCTCTTCGCCTTCTCCTTAAGGTTAGGTCCTTCTTCCCTTAGGATTAGACCGCTATGGGGAGTACGCCCTTCGTGGCACCATCCTAGTTGCCAGTTAATCTGCTATTTGGAGTAAGTCTTCTATCAGCATCCTATAGGCTAAGGTTGGGTGATGCCCTTCCTTAGACCCAAGGTTAGGTATTTCCCTACCTTGGTTTCTAGTTGATCCGTCTACTAGGAGTAAGTCTTCTATCAGCATCCTGTAGACCTAAGGTTGGGTGATGCCCTTCTTAGACCCAAGGTTAGGTATTCCCTACCTTGGTTTCCAGTTGATCCGTCTACTAGAAGTAAGTCTTCTATCAGCATCCTGTAGACCTAAGGTTGGGTGATGCCCTTCCTTAGACCCAAAGTTAGGTATTCCCTACTTTGGTTTCCAGTTAATCTACTTATTTGAAGTAAGTCTTCTGTCAGCATCCTATAGGCCTAAGGTTGGGTGATGCCCTTCCTTAGACCCAAGGTTAGGTATTCCCTACTTTGGTTTCCAGTTAATCTGCCTATTTGGAGTAAGTCTTCTATCAGCATCCTATAGGCCTAAGGTTGGGTGATGCCCTTCCTTAGACCCAAGGTTAGGTATTCCCTACCTTGGTTTCCAGTTGATCCGTTTACTAGGAGTAAGTCTTCTATCAGCATCCTGTAGACCTAAGATTGGGTGATGCCCTTCCTTAGACCCAAAGTTAGGTATTCCCTACTTTGGTCTCCAGTTAATCTGCCTATTAGGAGTAAGTCTTCTATCAGCATCCTATAGGCCTAAGGTTGGGTGATGCCCTTCCTTAGACCCAAGGCTAGGTATTCCCTGCCTTGGTTTCTCCAGTCCTCTCTTCAAAATAGGTGTAAGCTTTTCACTAGTTTCCATGGACTTAAAGTTGGGTGATACCCTTCCTTTAATTTCTTTAAGATCCTACTCCTATTCGGTCAACGCTAATGTGTGCAGCAGAAGTTCCTTCTACCACACACATTGGGGGTCCATTTGTTGACCTCATTTTTGTATGAGGTCACTAAAGCCCTTCCAAACTCCAGATTAATTTTTGATCATAGGATCTACTTAGACCTTAGGATTCTTTCCTAGAGCTAGACCTTAGAGCCTACTCTAGATCCAGGATTACCTTTAAATCCTATATCTTAGAATCTCTCTAGATTTTAGGGACAATTCCAGACTCAAATCAATCTCCACCCTTGATCAACTCAACCTCAAATCAATCCCTACATTTGATCCACTCCAATTTCAATTTGATTCCTACCTTTGATCAATTAAATCTCAAACTCCATCCAATTCAAATCCAAATTAATTCAAATTTCAAACATATCCAAGCTTTGACTCCATCCACTTGAGAATCCAAATTCAACCTAGACTTTGATCCTATCCTTAATCTAGCCTTGACCCTATCCATCCATTAACAATCACAACATGATTGTAAATGGTTTGGATATTTCAATTTTAATTATTCAAACCTGAAATTCATTTCAGAATCCAGAAATCCAGACTCAAATCCTAAGTCTTAAGGCCTTGTCCTAAAGACCCTTTTTAGAGATTTTTAAAACATTTCAAACCCAGTCAAATGGTCTCTGATTCAGGGTCTATCACTTGTAAAGTGATAAGACATGTCTCTAGAGGTTACCCTCCAACTTTTGAGCTCATTCTGAGGTCCCTAACCCCAGAATCTGAATTAAAATCCAAAGGCTGTAAAACCTTCAAATATTTACAGCCTATGCCACTGAACCTAACCCCTTTGAGATCTTGACCTTGGAGCCCTTATGCAAGCCTCCAATCACTTCCAGACCCTTGATTTTAACCCATTGAGCAGTAAATTGCATTTTCCAGACCCATTTTTGACCATAGTTGATCAATGGGTCAAAATTGACCAAAATACCCCTATGGGGCTCAAATAGGGATTTCAAACCAAATGAGCTCCAAATTGAATGCAACCACCTTTAACAAATTTCAAAGGTCATTTCAAATCTTTTGAACCTACTTCCAACCCTTGGGTCAACCTGGTTGACCAAGTCAACTGGTTTGACCCAAGAGGCCCTTTAAGGGTCCAAACATGTGTTTTGACCCAAATAACCTCTCTAGGCCATCCAACCACTTCCTTTGGACTTGAAATATCATTTCAAACTTGTTGAGCCCAAACCCAGACCCTGGGTCAACCTGGTTGACCAAGTCAACCCAGGTTGACTAAACAGGCCCATAGGGGCTCAAATATGGATTTTGGTCAATTTGACCTCCCCAGACCTAGGAACCACCCTCAATGATCTTAAAATGACTTTTCAAACTTGTCCAGCCCAGACTCACCCATTGGGTCAACCTAGTTGACTCAGTCAACATGGTTTGACCCAATGGACCCTTGTGGTTTTAAATGAACCATTCAACCTGTTTAATCACGTCAATATCTCCAATCCCTTGAAATCATTCTATTCAAAGCCTTGAATATTTCTAAACCTATTTTGAGTTCAACCTAACTTGAGTTGACCAAGTCAACCCTCAATTCTAGGTGAAAGCTAAATGGCATTTTCTCCCACTCCTTCTAAGCTCTCACTTTGACTTTTAACCCTTGATTAAATCATTCCAAATGATCCTTTACCCCCTCAAATGCCACATCACCAACTTTGACCTGGTTGACTGGTCAAACCAAGTCAACAAAGCCCTAAATCCCTCCTTGAATTGGTCAAACCTTCTATTTAACTTCAAGGAGTGTGAGATTAGGCTTGGAAGTTCTCCCATTGGCTGCTCCTACTTCCCTCCTATGCCACATCAGCAACCATTAACCAGTTGACCGGTCAAAATGGTCAATCCCCCCCTTAAACCCTATTTTTCATGGTCAAAGCCCTATTTCCTCCCTATATCACATGCCTAAAAGCCTCCTTTTGCTTTATTTCCCTAACTAATCCTTGCTTAAGCTGCTCCAAAGGTTTGGCTTAGGCTATTTAGGAAATGTTCCCTCCCACTCATCCCAAAGCCGCCCAATAGGAGTGAAGCATGCCCAGCCTTTGGGTCAAGCCTTATGGCTGTCCAGGGACACTTGGCAACAACTGAGGACCTGGTGAGTCAATCCCAGCCATCCATTGGCTTGGGGGCGTTTGAATAGGGGGAAAAGGCCTTAATGCCATATACTCTAACCCTAACCCTCTCTCTACTCAAGACCTCTCAAGCCCTGTCCCCTATTTCATTGAGCTCCCCAGACATCTCCTCAACACTCCCCCACCGAGATCCCTCGGTCAAAGGCCTTTTTCGGCGAGATCCCGGCGATCCTAGCTTAAATCGTTCAAGGGAAGCTAGCAATCGATCCAGGAGCTTTCAAGCCGTGGACTCTTCTACAAAAAGGAGCGTGGACAGTCTACAAGTGTAACAAATCCATAAACGGTTTAATTCGTCCAAAATCAAGGTGAAAAACTCAAACCCTAGTTCTAGGGACACCAGTTTATTAGCTTTTTATTAAGCTCGTTTTAAGTAAATAAATTACTCCCAATTGATTCTCTTCACTTAGGGAAATCTAAGTTTAAAATTTTAACTCATTTGATTCACTGGATCGAGAGAACGAGTCAAAGAATAGGTTCTAGGGTTCGGTTCGCTGGCTGCATGAACTGAGCCCTATCTGGTCCGTTGATCTCTCGATCAACGGATCTGATCACACCGTTCCACCCATTGATCAAGTGTGTACTCGATCCCGTGGCTCAAGCTGCGGTCCGGCTCGATCCTGACCGCCCATTCAAAACCGCGGGATGAACTCTCCGCTGTTGGATCTTACTCAATCGCGTTGAACGACCTAAGCATTCGATCGAACGGCCCGCAGCGCTTGCTGACGTGGTTAAGTGAACCGCGTCCCGCGCTCTGCAGCCGACGTGTGGATGACCGCCGCCTTCCATGTGGCATCCCGCCGTCGCCGCGTTTTGGCTGGCCGAACCAAAACGCGCCAGCTGTCCCACTAACAGCCGCCGTTTTAATTAAGTGAGTTTAATTTAAAATTAAGGCTATTTAATTACAGAAAATTTGAAAATTAATTAGAAATTATTTATAAATCCAAAAATTAATTTTAAAATATCAAAATCTTCAGAATTTTAAAACCTTTCAAAAGAAATTAAAATTACTTTGAAATATTTAATATATCTTAAATAATTTTAAAATATTTAAAGTTTAGTATTTTTAATTAGTAATTAATCAAAATAAGCCAAATTAATTAATAATTTCAAAATAATTTATTTTGAAACTCATTTCAGATTATAAAAAAAAAAGGATGTTTTAAAATATAATATTTCAATTAACCTTTTAATATTTTAAAATATTTTAGATTCTTTAAAACTATTTAGTTAATTAAATAATAAATTTATATTTAAATGCTAAATTAAATATTGACTAAGATTTAAGCTCTAATTTTAGTTTATCTTATATAAATTAGAGGATCTCTCAAATTAAAATTATTATTATTTTAATTACCTTATTTTAAACCATATATTTATATATATATATATATATATTTATATACTTAAGTATACATGTACATTATGACATCTATTTTAAAACTATATTTACTTAGATAATTAAATCTTGAGAGATCCTTTGAAATTTTAAACTTTGATTAAGCATACTTGAACAAAATTAATGGGGAATGGTGGTTAATTAATTAGCAATTATTTTAATTGTTCATTGGTTAACCCCTTAACTAATCAACTTTTATTTTGTTAATTGCATGCTTAAGGTGCACACACCACCTAGCCTAGGCTCTCCTAGATCTAAGGACTTGTTTTCTTGCTATTGTGTATGTATGCCATGTCTACTCAAAGGGTTAGGGGAACTTTGATTTGAACCTATTCAAAAATTAGTGACACAATTAAGGACAATAATTAAGGGCTTATGTGTAGAAAACTTAGAAGGATTTGAATGATTAGGATTCACTTCCCCTTGGGTTGAAATTTCAAGGACTTGAACTTAGGGATATGTACAGCCACTAGGAGAAATTTCATTAGCTTTGGAAATCATTAAGACCCTTAATTAAATTCCCTAAGTCTAAACCCTTAATTAAGCCTTTAAAACTTCTAAAAATGTAATAAATTCATTTTAAATCCAAAAATTATGTATAATACCTCTATCTGACCAGAATTAGATTCCCTATTAATTAAAATTATAACCCAGCTGATTTGACAGCAGGTTAATGCCCAGTTTAATTTTAAGTGGAATCTAACTTTTAATTGAATTTAATAATTATTAATATTTAAAAATCCCAAAAATTTCCCAAACACTTGGGAATCACTCCTTAGGTCATTTCGGACCTTTGGAGGTATTTTCAAGAAGTTAGGAAACCATTTGGAGCAAAATCATCAAGGGAGCCCTTAATTAAAACAATTAAATAATTCCAATAAACCTCCAAACTTCCAAAATTCATAACTAATTCTAGAAAAATCCAAATCACCCAAACTCACTTGCATTCAACTCCTAATAAGGTATAATATTTATTAAAAATATTAGATTCCAGAAATCTTTAATATTTCAAAAGGTCAACAAATCGGTCAACTCTGAGTCAAAACTAGTTCAAAACTTCAAACCTTTGTAATAAAATGCAGAAAAATCCGATTTCAACGTACTTACCTTCTAACTGATCGTAGTAAGGCCTAGTATTTTAATAAAATACAAACATTCCAGAATTTGAGCTTAATCAAAAATTCAACTTTTGACTTTTTAATTAAATCATTAAAATATTCTAAAGTATTCATAAAACTCAAAATTATTCTAAAATTCAGAAAATATTGGCTTAATGTTTAAAATACTTAACAAACCCTTTAAAACACAACAACCACCCCAAAGATGAAGTTTATTGGCTGGACTACTCCGGGCTGCGGGGCTAAGTGTCCTAAGGAGGCTGGTTCCTCGAGCCTGGTGGCACAACGCCACGAATGGATTCTAAGGGGTGTTAAACCTTAAAATGGATTAATTTTTAATTATTTAACATTTTAAAAATCTCTAATTCAACTACATTAATTTGGTTTATCGGCTGGACTACTCCGGGCTGCGGGGCTAAATGTATTAAGGAGGCTGGTTCCTCGAGCCTTGTGGCACAACGCCACAAATCAATTAATGGCAAACTTAAATTAATCTAGCTTTAAAATCAGTAACTAAACTTTTTTTATATTAATCCACTCCCTTAATTCTAACCAATTTAACTAACTTAATCAACCCCGATTGCTACAGGGTAACCCAGGCCTACGAGGCTATTAACTTAGCCCCAAGGAAGGTGAAATAAACTTCACGGCCTCGGTGTGAAACAAAGGTAGTAATCAATTAATTTTTAAAATATGTTTAATTAAAATTCTTAATCCATTAATATTTAAATTTTAATCTAAATCCCCTTCTAAGCCTTAACGAATCCAAACTTTTAGACAACTTCAATTAATAACCTGCTTTAGGATCTATCCCAGCCACATGACCTTTCTCACACACTTTAGATGATGTACTAGGACAACCAACTCTAGATCTAGGTTAGGCCGGTGTTTACTTTACTACTGTGTGCCGGATTTTTCGTAGTTTTCACTGCATGTTGTGGATGAAATTGTTTTGCTGTGTCTGCTTACTTTTTCTGTACTCTGTAGATGGATTGATGTGTTTGGCGACTAGATTACCCTTAGGTTAGGTACGATCTGGATGTTGACACAGTTTTCTGCAGGTGGCCACGCTCATGCAGGGCAATATAAGAAGGGGGCAAATTAAAAAAATACATAAATGTTATAAACTCTTTGCACAGGTGCTTCAGCTGCTAAAGCCCCCAAATCATAAAAAGAGCGTGACCAGTGTGTTTACTTTCTTTTCTGCTCATATACAACTGCTTGGGAATAACTGCTTTTTTTTTACATATTAATTGCTTAGGATAACCCTGCAGGTGAGTCTAGATTTTTTTTATTTTGATATCAATGTAATTTGTGTAAGTGTCAAGTGTTGTGAAAGTTGATTTGTAGTTGGGATACATAGATCCAAAGCTTGGATTCCAAAGAGGAAAGGATACCCCTTTAGGGACCACTCCTTTTCCATTTGGAAATCCAAATTTGGATCATACCTTTTCCTTACCCAAAGAGGAAAGAGTGGCCTCCCCCTTTGAGGGAAGTGCCCTCTTGTCCATTTGGGTAATTCACTATGAAGATTCCAAGAAGATTGAAGAAAAGGAGTCCAAAGAAGAATGAGATTGAAGATTTGAAGATTTGAAGATTGAGAGTATCCCACTCAAAATAACTTGCGTCATTACTAGGTTTAGAATCCGGGTTGTTGTCAGTGGTGCCCGGCCACTTTACTTTCTGTAATATTCTGGTTTGTAATAAGCAAGGCAATTCTGCCTATGGACATTTATTAATTAATTTATATTTGATGTGATGATTTAATTGCCTTTTGGATTACTTGTTTTTACTAGTTTTTTGGCGATTGCATGCCGCTTTTTTGTTTTCGCCTGGATACGTGAGGCTCGTGAGGGTGTGAAAGTTTTCTACTCATAATTTTAAAAGTCTAAAATTTTAGTGAGTCTAAATAACATAGAAAGATAACGAATCTAGGGAATTAGCCGGGGATCGACCCCGGAGTCGCATGCATATTTTTGCATTCTTCTTTCCTTGTTTTAGACCCTTCCCCGCCTGCGGGTAGAGTCCGGATAGTCTGACATATGAGGACAAGGTGCCGGACCAGGGGAAGTCCAGTCTTCTAAAAAATTATTTTATAAGCATGTTTTTAAAATTTTCAAGCATATTTGATTTGAGGTTGTTAACCAGCATGCATTGCATTAGATACAAATTAAAGAGTCAAAATTTTAATTTCATAGTCCTTAGCATTTTAGCACCCAACATAAGTCAAATGGGCCAATTAGGAGAATCTCTAGATGTCGGCCCCAACTCTCCAAAACTTTAATTATAACGTCCCTACCACTCTTTCATAAAAGACCGGACTCATTTCTTTTAAATCGATTAGGTGGTTAGCTGGCTCCCCAATTCAAGCCGGGGTAAGTCCAGATCTTGCACTGCATTAATTAGGATCGGATGACTGTGGTCCAGTGTCCAAAATAGATTTAGGATCTGGGGCAGATCTTTGATTATAAGACCCCAAAATTCGGGAATCTAATCCCAAATTTCTAATAAAATGCTCAACTCTAATTAAATATCATTTCAAATCCAAAACAAAAAGCCCAACACTTAGATTAAGTTGGGACACTTCCGGATGGTTCTGGTATCTCAAAGTGTCCCCTACTTCTTCTCCTTTAACTCCGTTAATAACTGCTCAATTCTAATCCATTCCCTTTTGATTTTCCAATAACTCTATTCATACTTTGATATCACTCCTAGAAACTCTAACAAAGTTCTGCCACCATTTTAATCGGGAGTTTTCGTAGGAGATTTTTGTCTCCCTACGATGTAATTAACTACGAGGGCTTGCACTCGTAGGAAATTTGGAACCACATACACCTGATTTTAAAAATTAATTTCCAAAATTTTATTAGACTTCCTTGGGAAAAGTTAAATAATGATCGTCATAGTTGCATTAGAAGGATTATCGTAGAATAGTCTCATTTCCCTTTGGGGAGATACATCCTTCTTCGATAAGGCTTTGGATGTGAACGCGACGATCGTATTTCTTGAATGTTGTAATTGGGTATTTAATTGACTATATTTTTTCCCCTCGGGGCCATATAAAGTTCTCCTTAGAACCCGATCATAACATTCAAGATGAGTTTACATAATTCTAAGTCTAAACACCGCTATGAAAGTTTATTTTCGTCCTTCGGGGTGATATACTCCTTCTAACGAGTTGATTCGATCTTAGAATTAGAACTCAACCTTAATCTTAAAATCCCCAAAGAAAACTAATATTTTTTAAAACCTGTTTCCAAAATTCCACCAACAATCGTCTTGGCCGATATAAAATCGTCCAGAACGATGTGTTTTGCATAATGACGGTTACTTTAAATAGGATGCCCTAATTAGGGTTTCTGCTTTTAGACAGATCGTCCAGGATGATATAAATATCATCCAGGACGATGTTACCAAAAACAATAAACTCTAGGGAATAGTCAGAAACTCTTATACGGTACAAAGCATCAGGAGCCACAACAAATACAATATACTCAAGAAGGGAAAAAGTGTACAAACTAACTCAGACCTATCGTGTGAACCTAAAATATCAGTATATAAGGCAGTTGTAGAGAAAAGAGAATGTTTGATATCATCAAAATCATAAGCCATAGATCCGCAACAATCTCTCCCTTTTTGATGATGGCAAGCATTACAATTTGAATTTTCAAAAAAAAGTAATTTCTCTTAATGTCCCCCTCACTAGAATGAACCCTTATAAAAAAATAGTGGGAGATAAAATTATTTTTGTTATTTTTAATTTTTTGAAAACAAGATACAAACACGATAACAGTATAAAAATTCAACAATACGTTCTCTCCCTTTGACATTATCAAAAAGAGAGGAGGCACAAACATAAATAAAACGACCAAAAGACAAAAACATTCACTGATCTAGTGAAAAACAAATATTCTTAAAATGAGAGAGTTACCTCTTGGTTTTAATCAAAAACTTAGTAGAATTGAATTGACAACGCATAGCCCAGAAAAGGTTAGAAATTTAGAGTTTGATAATCCCAACTCAAGTTCTTTTATAGGCTCAAAAATGTTTTAATCCAATATCCAAATAAAGGAATAAATGGGAAAAAGAAACATTAATTTTTCAAAATTCCTTTCATAAAACATATCTAATAGAAGATCAATGCACGAATTGCTGAATCAGGAACCACGATTTTCAAGCACAAGTTTCGAACATATCAAGGATTTTCTTAAGTTTTTAGTAGTATAAGAAAAAATAAGCATGTTTTTTTTGTGGGCTCATTTTATGCCCTTTATCACTTGAATGACACTTTGAGCATCTTTTAATTTTAATACACTTTGTGTATTTTTTTTTAATTTGGCGTCATTGCTCATCTTTTGGTTTGGAATCATTGGCCACTTTTTTTTTTAATTATTTTTAAAAAATATGCTTTCTTTCTTATATTTTCAAAACCAAAGTAAACTCAAATTATTGACAATATGAACAACTTGATTAAGAAAATTTTATGGTGGATTCAACAATCTTGCAAAAGATTCTTATGCGATAGAAAAAATATAGGGAGATAAAAAAAATCAGTTTTAAAATCCAATTTAAAATATGATGAAGATTTTGAATCAAAAGGTAAATAACCTCTTTGAGAAGAGAGAAAGAGAAACAAAATCATGAGTTCCCTTCCTCTAACTGTTTTAGAGAAGTCAAACACAACTTACCAAAGATTTCAAGAAAAAATAGGAAGTAGATTTTTCATTTTTAGAAAAGTAAATGTGTGTGTTGATGAGAGAAAAACTTTCACGAAAAAAAAATTTCAAAGAATAAATAAAACAAAAACACAAAATAAAAATAAAAAACATAAAAACAAAAACAAAACACAAAAACACGAAAGGCTTTTAACCTTTATCTCTCTCTTGGTCCGATGCTTCAGAAACCAGATCTGCCCATGAGATTTTTTGCCTTTCATTATTTCCCTAGTTTAAAATTTGCTTCGCCTTGCCCTTTTCTTTCATAGGAAAAATTCTTAAATTAGGGCACTGATTTTTCATATGTCCAGGCTTCCTGCTTTGAAAGCAAATAATGTTAGAAGAAATTTGGACATCCTTACCACTTTTACCTTTTTTCCACTTTTGCTTATGCTTTGGTGAGCTTTGTGATTTGCTTGACAAGTCATTGCATTTGTCACTAACTAAGCAATCTTTTTCCGCATTTTAGTTTTTAGAACAATCATTTCACCTGCATCCAAAAGTCTTTGACCCAAACCTTGCTCGTATGCAATGAGTGAGTCAATCGAATTATCAATAGAATAATCATTCAAATCTTTTGATTCAAAAATAGCAACAACTTTGGCATCAAATTTTTCAAGTAAACAATGAAGAATTTTATTGACTTTTTCAAAATTTGAAAACTCTTTTCCTAAGGCATGTAATGATGTTACAATTTGAATGAACCTAGTGTACATGTCTAAGATCGTCTCATAAGGTTTCATTGAAAACAATTCAAAATCATGCAATAACAAATTCAACTTGGATTGCTTGATTTCACTAGTGCCTTCGTATATGGTCTGTAGTTTATCCCAAACTTCCTTACCAGTAGTGCACTTGGATACTAACATAAATTTTTCAGAATTTAAAGCACAAAAAAGCAGTTTAAAGATTTTGCATTCAATTGAGCTTTTACTTATTCTTCCCTATTCCATTGATTAAAAGGAATATCAGTTTTAACTCCATTAACAATACATGCCGGTGATGAATAACCAGTTAAAATCATATGCCACATGCGAAAATCAATCGATTGCAAGGAAGTAGTCATGCGAATTTTCTAAAAATCAAATGTAATATTTTAAAATAAAGGTGGTCTGGTGATTGAATAACCTTCCACATTAGTACGATTAAAAAAATTAGCCATGGATCGAAATTCAAAAGCTTTTAAAAACTTATTTTATGAATCCTGCTCTGATACCACTTGAATGTTTGTTAGGGATGTTAAGTCCTATAGAACTGGCCCAAGGATAAATAAAGAGAGTGGTGAATTGGTAAAGAAGAAACTTTAAGCAAAGCACAAACCAAAATCACCACAAATACGAAAATTAAATAATAAGAAGGAACACATCAAATTTATAGTGGCTCGGTCAAACCTTGGCCTACGTCCACTCCTTGGAGGCACCCTCCAAGTATTGTACTAAACTAAGTGTCTTAAAGTATGAACTTTTGATTTAAACTTCTGATTCAAATAATTCTTTCATGATTAATACTTCTGATTTAAACCAAGTTTGACAATGCAATAATGGAGACCTGGGAATGTTTCAAGAAGATACGAATGAATTCACAGTAAGATCAAAGATTTCCAATCAGCAAAATGCCTGGAGCAGGAAGGAACATATCAAAGTTGCACAGCTTCACCTGGGTGACTTTCTATCTGATGACGGAGCTACTGTTAAACTCAACGAAGACAAGGTGATGGAGAATTCAAGAAAATTGCAGAATTCTCTAGTGATTAAGGTCTTTGGAGGTAAAACTCCTTTCTCAGTGGTGAGCACAGAACTTAGAAGACAATGGGCATCTTATGGAAAGTTCCACCTAACCATGCTAGGAATGGATTGGATTCTCTGTTCATTTTTTGAAGAACAAACAATGGAATCTATCTTTTCCAATGGACCTTGGTTTGTTAATAATAAAATCATTGGGATGGAAAAGTGGCCGGTTAACTTCAATCCAACTTCTTTGAAAGGCTTGAGTGCTCCTATTTGGATTAGACTACCTAATCTCCCTCTTCTATGTTTGGATGAGATCAACATTTGTAGAATTGCTTCCATGGTTGGTAAACCGATATTGATGGCAACCTTTTCCAATGGAGCAGGAGAGAATTTGGAAGAGTTTGTGTTCGTCTTAATTTGGACACTAAACTACCCATGGGAGTTTGGGTGGAAGGAAGTATGGGCAAATTCTTTCAAAAAGTTGAATATGAAAGGCTTCTAGAATTTTGCTATTGCTGTCGGAAAATTGAGCATAACAAAAACACTTTCTTGGAGAATTTAAATATTAAAAACTATGTTTCAATTATAACAAAGGAGAGCACAAAGGTGGTTCCTGTTAAGAAGTGAAAAATTAGTAATCTAGGAACTATGGCTGTTGTTCATGAAGAAAATAGTGAATATGGACCATGGCTACAAGTCAACTATGGCAGGAAAAGAATTTTTAAAAAAAACTTCAGGACATCTTCTCGAGATGACAAGGTGAATGCTTTTAATAAAGATGCTGCTTGTAACAATAAGACTGTTTGGAAGCCAATTGAAGCTGAAAAGGAAAACAATGAGGAGATTTCAGCTAACTGTGCAGAGGGAGTCAATCAAAACATCAGTAAGGCAAAGGAAGCTCTTCCACCTATTCAAGAAGAAGAAGGTATGAATGTTATTCCTTCTAAAATAAATACAGTTAACAAATTCAGCATCCTTAAAAATATAATTGAAGAAGAAGAAATCAGTTCTTCCGTGCCAGAGGGAAACCTTGTATGGAAGACAAAGGAAATGAAGATGTAACAGAGCTTATTTCAATAAGCAATAAAGAGCATAAGCTGATTTTTGAAGATAAGAATGATGGCCTTTTTGCCAACAAAAGGAAAGGAACTAAACAGCTGAAAGGTTTAGGACCTATTAATTCTGCTCCTAGGAGCAGGAGAGTGGAGCTTGACCTCAAAGATAAACCGGGGTCTACTACCCCTCTTAATAAATGAACTCTTCCCTTGCTTTTTGGAATTGTAGAGGAGCTAGGAAGAGAAAAGCTTCTCTATATTTAAAAGAGTTTGTTAAAGAATATGGTGTTTGTTTTATTGGTTTATTGGAAACCAAAGTTTCTGATTTTGATAGAAAAGATGTGGATCAATTTATTGGAACTGAATGGGACTTCATCCATGTGCCTTTAGAAGGACTCTCAGGAGGCATTCTTATTCTTTGGAAATCAAACGTTTCTTCTTTTCATGTGTTAGAATCTACCTCTCAAGTTATAGTGGGAGATTTGGAGATGCTCAATGTAGGAGTTTGGAGAATAGCCTCCATATATGCAAACAAGGATTCCTATATTAGAAGAATGCTTTGGGAAAAGCTGGAATTTTATAACTCTAAGGAGTTACCAATGATCATAGGTGGAGACTTCAATTGCATTTTATCTAGTGAAGACAAAAGGGGAGGGAGAAGATTTAATGTATCCCTTGGAACCAAAGAAATGAAGGTCTTCCTTGCTAACAATGACTTCCATGAAGTTAATTTTGTAGGTCCAAAATTCACTTGGTGCAACAATAAAAAAGGGGTGGACCGAATCCTTGAGAGGCTTGATAGATGCTTTATCAATCCAGCAGCTATTTCTTAAAAAAATCGGTTCTTTGTAAGGCATCTAGCTCGGGTAGCTTCAGATTATTGCCCAATCTTATTGAATTTTACTGTTCAACAAGCTAGCAAGAAGATCATGAGATATGAGGATGTTTGGGCTTCCAATAAAGCTTCTATGGCTGTGGTGGAAAAAGTTTGGAGGAGAAATTATAAAGGCAATGCTTAAAAAATTCTTAACAGCAAAATGATATATTCTCTCAAAGCACTTTACTTTTGGAGCAAGGAAAAATTGAAAAATCTTATTTCCCATAAGAAGGAATTGATTATTCAAATTGAAGAACTACAATTGAAGGAAGCAAACGTTGGCTTTCTCTCTGATGATGAATGATGGAAATTAAAATCAAAAGTAGAGGAACTCAACTCTACACTTGCTCGATTAGATACTTGGTGGAGACAAAGGGCAAAAGTCAAATGGATGACAGAGGGAGATCGAAATTCAAATTTCTTTCAGGCTTATGCTTCAGCTAGAAGACATTCAAACTTTATTAAAAAAATTAAAAATGGCTCGGGGGAAGTAATAGAAGACCAAGCCACCATTCAACAGGTCTTGCAAGACCATTTCAAAGAAAAATGGAAATTCCGGAGCTGCAGCCTTGAAAATTGGCCTCATTGCTGGAATTGCTTAGAAGATGAAGACAGGAACTTTTTGAGCAGGGATTTCTCGGTAGAAGAAATGATGGAAGCTGTAAAGAATACGGGCAATAACATCTCCCCAGGAATGGATGGTATCACCTTCTCTTTTTTAAAAGCCTACTGGTTTATTATAAAAGATGACTTATGGAATGCCATTAAATCGTTGTTTGATACTTCTATTATGGATCATATAAGGAAGGAGACTATTATTGTTTTGATCCCAAAAATCAGTAATCCTCTAACTCCTTCAAATTATAGACCGATCAGCTTATGTAATTCTGTCTACAAAGTGGTGGCAAAAATTCTTATGAATAGATTATCCCCAATCATGCATAAATTAATCTCTGAAGAACAAGCAGCATTCATCAAAGGTAGATCCTAATCTGATCATATCTTAATAGCCCAAGAGGTCATGCACAAATTTAGAATTTCAAATTCTCAAAAAGGCTTTGTGTCTTTTAAAGTTGATATGTAACAAGCTTATGATTCCATGGGTTGGCTAACCTTGGAAAAAGCTTTGAACTATTTTGGTTTTCCTAGTTTCTTCTCTAAACTGATTTTAGAATGTATAAAAAATTCTAAATTCACCTTATCCATCAATGGTAGCTTCTCAAATTGAATTGAAGGTAATTGCGGCTTTAGACAAGGTTTCCCTTTGTCTCCCTATCTCTTCATTCTTTGTGCTCAACGTTTATCTAATGCTTTTAAACAAAGAAGTGATGTATTGGGAGTTCGTATTTGTGAAAATGGACCTTCTATCTCTCACTTATTATATGCAGATGATGTGATTATTTTCTCTGAAGCCTCTCTTAAAGCTACTAAGCATATCAAATCGGTTTTGGCCAATTTTTGCAACTGGACTGGCTTGTCCATCAATGTAAATTAGTCTTCCATATTGTTCAGCAAATATGTTAGAAGAAAAAGGAGGAAATCAATCAGCCGAATAATGGGATTCAATCCAGCAAATCAGATTACTTACCTTGGAGTAAAGCTTGCAATGAGAAGGCTTGTCAAAGATGACTTCAATTTAATTATTGATAAAGCATTGAGAATGACAAACACTTGGGGAGGAAGACTTATTTCCTTGGCTGGGAGAATTTTATTAACAAAATCTGTCTTGCTTTCTTATACAACTTTCCATTGTACAAATTCTATTGTTCCAAAAAGTATTCTTGATGAAGTAGACAAAATATGCAGAAGTTTTTTGTGGAATAAATCAAATGGGAGAAAAGGCATTCATTATGTTAATTGGCAAACTATGTGCTTGCCTATCAAATGGGGAGGTAGATCTCTTCATTCTTGTTCTACTAAAGTTGCTCCTTTAAGATCAAGAATTGCATGGAAATACTTGAATGATAAAGAATCCTTTATCCATAAAGTATTTTTTCCTAAAAATGGAAAGTTATTGGAGAATCTGGACAGCAAAAAATCGGGATCACCAGCATGGAAAATCATCAGATCGGGTGGCAAAGCCATTAGGCCTTTCATAAGATGGAAGCTGGGTAATGGAATAGACGTTGATGTGGTAAATGATGTATGGATCTTTGATAAGAGCATTGCTAATTGGCCAACCTTCATTACTCCTATTAACTGCAGCAGTTTCTCTGTTTCAAATTTCCTAGTTAACGGAAATTGGGATATTGAGTACATGAAGCAATTTCTGGGAAAAGAATTGATTAATCTTATCCAACAAAACATTATCCCAAACAGTTCAAGTAAAGATTGTATGGAATTGCTGTTTAATTACAATGGAAAGTCCATATCATCTATGGTCTTTGAATCATCTGTTAAACATGAAGGACCGAATGAATTCTGGACATGGTTGAAAAAAGCTAGATTAAACCCAAAAGTGGAATCCCTATGGTGGAGAATATTCAACAATGCCATTCCCACTTGTGACTTTCTTGAACACAGGAAATTAATCAGGGAAAACCATTGCCCAAGAAGCTGCAATGCAAAAGAAAATTTAGATCACATTGTAGCAAATTGTATCAAACTGCAGGAAGTTCTGAAATATATTAAGGAATGGGGATTTGTTTTTGATGAATTCCATTCTTTACAAGGCTGCTGTAATCATTTGTCTTCTCAATCTCCTTTCATGATTAATCTCTATTACTCAGTGGTATATTTCACATGGAAATCAAGGAATAACTACATTCATAATGGGAAGGAGGATAGCAATCTTAGTATTGCTTCAAAAGCAATTGGTTTTTCTTCATTCGTTAACCTTGAGAATCATAATTTCTCGGGTATATGGGATGTCAACCAACCTTATAGGTTATCTAATTATCATTGGCATCCCCCTCCACTCGATTGGCTCAAAGTCAACGTTGATGCTTCTTTGCTACCTTCATACAAAGCCGGTATTGGAGGAGTGTTTCGAGACCATAAATGTAGATTCCTTCTAGCATTTGGAAAACCATATACTCATTGGGACATTTCGGCTTTGGAGTTATTGGAAACTCAATCTATAAAGGAAATGCTAAAGGATTGGATGTTTAAATACAAAGGAATCATCATAGAGGGAGATAATATCAATATCATCAAGCTCTTGAAGGAAGTCAAGAAGAATGGCAAAACAAGGTATGCAAACATTCATATTTTTGAGGGATTTAATAATATCATTTTCAATTGTGTGGATAGAAATTGTAATAAGTTAGCATATTTATGTGCTAACTATGGTATCTTATCTTATTTTGTTTGGGATGATGTTAGTCTCAATAAGATTCCTCCTTTATTTATGTCTATATTAAAGGAGGAATCAATAGTTTGAGCTTAGTTTCTTTGTAATAGCTCCTTTTTTTCTTCAATGCTAATTGAGGCATTTTTCTTCAAAAAAATAAATAAAAAAAAACTAAGTGTCTCTCCTTTAGCCCCCACAGCTAGGCAGAGAAGCCCTTACAAAATCACTTCCACCTTCCCCGATGCGGCAGAGTCGCCAGGTCCTTTCACACTAAAGAGATCTTCTTCTTTGGTGAACTTCCCTCGAGACAAGCCTTGAATCCAACAGTATTAGGATGCAAGCCTGCCAGAGCAACTGTGTGGAATCCCCTCCACACTCCCTTGAGTCCCCCCTCACAGGATCTTCTCCCTCTCAGACTTCACCCATTCCTCACTCCCTTTCAAGCTCTTTGTTCAAGTCTACCTCACAAGAACGAAGCTACAATGGCTGCCATAGACACTTACAAAGTGTCATGCCAAGCTTAAAAAGAAAAGCTCAAAATGAGCTCATTAATGTAAGTTGCCGACATTATCATCCAGGATGATAGGTATATCGTCCTGGCCGATCAGTATAAATTTAGCTCAGCAGCCCGAGACGATTTGGGACGATTAGAAGAAAATTGGTTACATCGTCCTGGCCGATATCACGATCGTCTAGGCTGATTAGTTTAAAACCAATTTCAATCATCCTGATCATCGCCCTGAATTTGAGCTGTCCGATGTAGATCATCCAGGACATCATCCCCGCTGATCCGGCAATCGCCCCGGACGATGTGATCGTATCAATATACCATTAATGCTTTCCAAAGATACCAGATCAATTTTGGCATAATTGAATTAGATCGGCTTGGACGATATGAATATCCTCCTGGCTGATTTATTAAAACAAAAAATTCCTAAACTGATTATGGCAGCTGATTCTTTCTGAATTGAGATTATCGTCTTGGCCGATACAAGTATCATCTAGGACGATCAGCTAATGACGGCTGCCTTAATGAGGGTGCCCTAATTAGGGTTTCGGCTTTTGAACAGATCATCTCGGTCGATATAAATATCGTCCAGGATGATGTTACCAAAAATAGTAATCCAACAGAGAATTTTCCAAGTTATAAATCATCCGGTGCCTCACCAAATACAACAGACTCAAGAAAGGAAAAAAAAGTACAAACTGACTCAGACCTAGTCTACCCAATCTTGAGCTGTTTTCAAATTGTAGTCCGATCGTGTGAACCTAAAATATCAGTACATAAGGCAGTCGTAGAGAAATAAGAATGTTTGTTATCATCAAAATCATAAACCATTGATCAGCAACAAAGATAATAAGGCTACATCCACATTAATTTTGATCCAATCGGGTGGAGGAGGGTACCAACAATTTTCCAATAGCAAAAGCTAATTAGTAACCAATCGGCTCGATTTAACATAATTTGAAGAATTGGAAGATCTTGCATAGCAAACAGATTCAGCAGTAATATAAACCAAATTCCTTTATGTCTTCCCATGTGCAAACTCATTTCTTTCCTTCTATGTGAAGTCGATGGCATTGCAAACATATTTACTAATAAAGCATTTTGTAAATCTAACCAATAAAAAATTTTATCCATGGAAAATAATGTTGGAATTCCAAATCCCCAATTATTTAGATGATGAATCACCTCATTGATTTTATAACATCTACAAACCACATGATCTATGTTCTCAACATCATTGCAACCTCTTGGAAATTATTCAATCCTTTGTAATCTTCTATAAGACAAAATGGAATTAGTTGGAAAAGCATTGTAAAATAGCCTCCACCAGAAATTCTCTACTCGAGTATTTAATTTAGACTTTTTTAGCCAAGTCCAGAATTTATTTCCATGGTTGTGTTGCACCACGGTTGCTAAAGCCATAACTATAATAAACATCCCAGATTCCTTATAAATGAGCTCCAGGTGATCTTCATGAAGGTTGGATTGAATCTCTATCTTACAAATCAATTCCACACGCTCCTTTCCAAAGTGCTTTTTAAGTTCAACCACATTCCATCTTCCTCTCGAGATGAATTTATCCACTGTCCATGAACTTGTATTGTTATCTTGAGGATTAAAAAATGTTGGCCGCTTGTTAATGCATTTGTCCATAATATATATATATATATATATATATATATATATATATATATATATATATATATATATATCTTCGAGGATGTCAATAGATTCACCATTTTCTATGCACCATCTTAAAATTTGCTTTAGGAATTTTCCTCCATACGTAATTAGTTTCCAAGCCATCGAAGCAGATTTATTCCTACTACCAAAATCCCATAGGGATCCATATCTCGGGTAAAGAGTTTTGTGCAGTAAAGATCCTTCATCTTTCAAATATTTCCAAGAAAGTTTTTCCCTTAGAGGGCCTACTTTATTAAAGTAGGAATGCAATCCCCTTTCTCCATTTTCTAAAGTTTTACACAATTTATTCCAACTCACATATTGAAGGCCTAGACCACCATTCATTTTGTTCCAAATAAAACTCCAACAAAGCTTATCAATTTCATTTAGTATACTTCTTGGAATCAAGGAAAGAGTGGAATGGAAAGTAGGAAGTGATAGAATTACCAATTTCACCAATGAGATTCTCCCAGCCAAAGGGATGAATTTTGTTCCCTAAGTGTTCAGCTTTTTTAACACTTTATCAGTGATAAATTGGAAGTCCATCTTTGCAAGTCTTCTTAAAGCAACTTTGACTCCAAGATAATCGAACTCCTTAACCTCTTTAAATCCCATAATATTTGTTATATTCCTCCTTTTCCTTCTTTTGATAGCCTTACCAAAAAGAATTATAGATTTGTTTACATTTACATTTTTTTCGGTCCAATTGCAATAACACTTTATAATACCTTTGATCGTCCTCTTAATACTAAGCTTTGCTTCAGCAAAAATAATAACATTGACTGCATATAGCTAATGAAAAATTATAGGACCATTTTGACTAACCTTAACACCAATGGAATCATTTTCCATAAGAGCATTAGACAACAATTGTGAACTAAGGATAAAGAGGAAAGTCAACAATGGACATCCTTGTCTGAAACCACTTCTAGCATTGATCCAAGTAGAAGGAATTCCATTGATCAATAAGGATAAAGAAGGGTTTTGTACACACTCCATGGTAAGCTTTGAAAAGAATAAAGGGAAACCAAAATAATTCATAACTCTATTCAGAGTTGGCTATCCCATTGAATCATAAGCATGTTTAATGTCTAATTTGAAAGAGACTAATCCCTTAGCCGCTTTAGAATAGTTGAACTTATGGAAAAGTTCTTGAGCAATCAAAACATGCTCTTGAAGAGACCTCCCTTTTAGAAAAGTCGCTTTCTCCCAGGAAATCAGCTTTGGAATGATACAATTTAATCACATAAGTGGGACCTTGGTAGCTACTTTGTAGACTATTTCGCAAGATTAATAGGTCTGTAATTGGAAGGAGTCATAGGATTACTCACATTGGGGATCAAAACTATGAGAGTTTGTTTCCAATCATCACACATTTAAGTTATTGAAAAGAAGTGTTGAAATGCTTTCCAAAAATCATCCTTAATGATTGTCCAATAGTTATTGATAAAAGAATAAGATATTCCATCCACTCCTGGAGCAATATACCAACCAGTTTCTCTTATCACCAACTCCACTTCTTCTAAAGAGAAGTCTTTGCTAAGTAATCCAATGTCTCCTTCATCCAGGCAATCCAGCTGTTCTGGCCACCCCTCTAGCAAGCAATCCCCTTCACGCCATTTCCCTTGAATAATTGAATTAGAAATTTCTCTATCTGATCTTGCTCTTCCACCATATTTCTACTATCATCTTTAATACCAAAAATAAAGTTTGTATTCCTCCTTGCACTAGCAAAATAATGAAAGAATTTGGAATTATAATAACCTTCTACTATCCATTTCACCTTAGAATGTTGCCTCCACCAAGTGCTTAAACCTGTCAATGTAAAATTCAACTCATCTATCATAGATTTCAGTAGCCAAACCTCTTATGTCGAGAGTTGACCAATCTCTAATTCTCTTGTTTAAAGCTCTAATACCTCCCTTTTAAGATTTTCTTTAATCTGATTCAAACTCTTAATTTTGGCCTTACTCCAAAAAAATAATGATTTTAAATCTCTCCTCATCTTGTAGTTAAGAATATCAGGAGCACTACTAATAGTTGTCTTGTTCCAAGCATTTCTCACCACTTTAATAGATGCTGGGTAGGAGGCCAAAAAATCTTCAAGTTTGATGGATCTTTTGATCTTAGGAGCATATTCAAAAGGTTTAGCAAAATAAGATAATGGTCCGATGCAATTCTTGGAAGAAGTTTAACAACCATATGATGAGTCAAGTTGATTGCCCTTGAGTTAACAAAAAATATGTCAAACCTTTCAAGAATCCGATCAGCACCTTTTCTATTATTGCACCATGTGAATTTAGGACCAACACATCCTACCACATGTAGATCATTGCTAGGCATGAAAGATTTCATTTCTTTGGGACCCAATGAGAACGATAATCTTCTTCTACCTCTCTTGTCTTCTTTAGATAGAAGACAACTAAAATCACCACTAATCACCATAGGGTAGTTAGAGCTAGTGTGTGGTTCCAATTTATTCCAAAGAGCCCTTCTTTTATAAAAATCTTTACTACCTTAAATAGTAGCTATCCTCCATCTTCCTTTATTAGGAATATCCAGATCACCAAAAATGAATTTGGAAGAAAACTCCAACACATTGATTGAAACAAAGTTACTTATCCAAACCACTAGATTATCTCAAGATAAGCCTTCTAAAAGGACTTGACAAAAATCCCATCCAGTACCAATCAAAGAGTCAACTTGTTTGCTATCAATAGAAGCCAACTTAGTCTCCAACAACCAAACAAAAAAAAATATTGTGATCCTTCACCAACTCCTTGAGATATACAGAAGCTTTCTTTTTCCTAGCTCCTCTATAATTCAAAAATATTATAGAATTTATTAATGGATTAGAGGGGAAGAATTCTCCACTTTCTCCCTTAAATCTCCTTCTAATCTTCTACTTATAGTCACCAATTTTATTAGCCCCAATCCTTTCAATTGTTTAACACCTTTCTTCTTAATAGTGGAAGAACTCCCTTCATTACTTTTAAACTCATCATTAAGCTCAAATTTTGGATTCACCAAGTCATCAGAAGATTTATCTATCATTATAATAGGATTACCAGGTGGCAAACCCACTTCTACAATCTCCCCTTCCTCAGCATTGTCATTTAAGGCTTCAAATTTATTATTATTAATAAGAACTCCATTAGTTTTAGGAGTCTTACCAGATCCATAACCCGTGGCCTTATGAAGATCCACACTATCATAGAACACTACTTCATTCGTAGAAGGCACTCCAATCAATTCTTCAATGTTAGATCCCAAGTTTTTTATAGACAGTTCAGCTTTCTCTTTTGCTGGATCAGTTTGTTCAGCTACATTAGAGATGTTTTCTTCACCTATATTCCTTACAGCAATTCCAGGATTATCCGACATAGGAGCAAATTTGTGCTTAACAGAACCCTTCATAACATTTTTCAGAATTATTTTTTAAAACTCCTTCACCATTTTTAAAAATAGAATGCTTATTTTATTGATGGTCATAAGCTTTATGGATTTTTTTTTTCTTGTAATCAACATGAACCCATAGACCGTATCCATCTCTAGTAGCATCAACAACAACATCATTTACTATAATAGCATCTGCTTCTTTAACAGTCTCCTCAGAATTCAACTTGCTGGATTGATCATCTTTGATACCTGGAGATTGTTTGGGAATTAAACCATTTTTCAAACAGTTTTCTTTCAAATGTCCTAAATTTCCACAACTGAAACAGAAAGTAGGTAATCTTTCATACTCAATGTTTTGGTAGAATGTACTCAATTTGCCTTCAACCCATACTCCCAAGGGTAACATTTCATCAAGTTTAACTCGCACACAAACCCTTGCAAATTTTCTCATGCTCCATTGGAACATATTCCTATCAATCAGATACGGAGTGCCCACCATGGATGCAATTCTACAAACATTTATCTCATCCCAACATTGAAGTGGTAGGTTAGGCATTCAGATCCATATTGGTGCAGTCAGACCTTTGAAAGAGGATGGTGAAAATGCTGGTGACCATCTATCCATACCCATAATATTGCCATTAACATACTAAGGTCCAGTAGTTAAAATTTATCCAAAAGATCCAGTTCATCAAAAGCACAGAGGACCCATCCCATACCAAGTAGGGTTAAATGAAATTTTCCAAACACACCCCATTGCCTCCTTAATTCTATACTTATGATATGAAAGGGAATGTTATCACAAAAAAATTTAATTACCAGGGATTTCTTAAGTTTGTTTGAGTTTCCGAGCTCATTCTCAGTGTGTAATTTTACTACCAAGTTATCTTCAACAAAGCCTTCACCAAAGTATAGCTCAAAAACTTTAATGTTAGTTTTTTTCCTCCACGTATTATTCCAAGCCTTCAAAGATTCTAGTTTAGGATCATCAGTATAGTTTGTTTGTAAAATACAATTTCCAAAATCCCTTGTTTCACATTCACGAAAAGTAACTAGATCATATTTTTATTTATTCACAATTTTCTCACTTTTCCCATTAACACCATCAGAGACCACATTTATTTCAAAATCATCAGTAACTTGGATCTTGACATTATCTTTACCAGGATTCAAATTATCTTTCATAGTATTTTCTAAAATTTCCATCGCATTATCACTGGAGATTGAAATAACATTTTCAACAGAAGAAGTGATACCATAATCAATATGAACACCCAAGTTAGAATTATGAACACCATTGAATTGAAATTTAAAAGCACACTCAGTCAAAATATTTTTTCCTTTTTGTAAACATTCAATTCATTTTTTCTTAATAAGGACATTTTTTATTTAGAGGGAAAGGAAGAGATTCATAACAATGATGGTGTTAATAAATAAATATCTCAATTGAGGAGGAAATATGGCGAAGGGTGAGTTTGTGTCTCATACTAAGGACTCTGTAAGGATAGTAAAGAAGGTATTAATAATATTGCTATGTCATCCCTTTTTTTTTAAAGAAAAGGTCGATATAATTGAAGGAAGTTTTTCTATAGTTGGTAAAAAGAAAAATATGACTTTTAAGAATCTGGTCGGTTGGACACTAAGATCCACTCGTGATTCAAGTGATTCTTCTTCTTCTAATGGTTAAAGCACTTATCTAGAACTTTATGGGAGTGGTGGCTTCTCTAAGGATAGAGTGAGGAACTTATGTAGGATTTATAATATTATTGTGCTTATTTTAATTGTGCCACTTATAAATTCTAATAAGCTTCATTAAGATCGTATTAAACTTGGTTTTGATTTGGCTTTTGGCTAATTTCTCTAATAAAAATTTTATTTTTTGGAAGCAAATCAATTATTTAGATATTATTGTGGATTTTCCTCAAATTAGTTATACTCAATTTTCTTGTTATGGGTCTTTTGTTTATGCATCTTGTTCTCAAAATGAAAAGAATTAGCTTTGGGATTAACTTTCTTTTTTTTCTTCCACTACTAATTCCCCTTGGATGATGGGTGGTGACTTTCATAGTTATCTCCAATGTTGGTGAATGACTAGGAGGTAATCCTCCTAATTTAAAGCTATGGATGAATTCAATGACATGATTTTAAGACTTAATTTACATGATATTGGTTTCTTTGGTAATGTTTTTACTTGAAATCAAGGTACCATGTGGCAAAGACTTGATTATATTCTTTTTAATGATGTATGGATTTCTTCTTATCACATGAATTAAGTTGAACATTTATCTAGAACCTTATATAATCATTCTCCTTTACTGTTAAGTATTTTCTTGAATAATTATAAAACATTCATACCATTTAGATTTCAAAATATGTGGCTTTTTTATGATCCCTTTTTCAATGGTGTTCAAAGTAATTGCCATGCTCCTCTTTTCCCTTCGGATAATGTTGGTGGTATGACAAGATTTTGTTCAAAACTTAAACAAAAGTTAACTTTTTTTTTTTGAAGAATGCAAAATGCATAAAAAAATAGAAAAAAAAGCAGAGCACCTAAAAACAAACTATTGAGAGTAAATCACCCTGTCACTTTCTTCCTTCACATGTTGAACAAAAGGAGGAAGTTTACTCGCAAAAAACAAGTCCCAAATAAAATCATAAGAAAAATCTAAGTTAGCACAATAATCAACTAACTTATTATAATTGCAACCAACATAATGAAAAATAACATTATTTCAACAACTTAAAAATAACAAATCATCATCTTCAATGCTTCCACCTAATTTCTTTGATTTGTTGTACAACTTATGAAGAAACTGGATCACATTTTATTGTCTCCCTCAATCTTAATACCCTTAGCATCATGTAAACTTCCATTCAACACTTCCTTCAAAGAACTGAATGCCAAAAGCTCCAATTGTGCTATGTCCTAATGAACACCATAAAAGCCAAATGATAACACAAACCTTCCTTTGATGTCTCGAACAATGCCTTCAATTCCTGCCACATAATTATCTTTAAATGCAGCATCAATGTTAATTTTATAACACTCAGGAGGAGCAGGGTGCAAAAATTTAGAAAATAGCCCGTAAGACTGATTAACATCCTAGTGATCCGAGAGTATTTTAATCTATTTAGCCATACTTATAAAACTGAGAACATTAGCAGCAATCAACGCTTCTCCACCTTTTAATGCTTCACCATGTTTCTGTTGCTTAAGGAAAACCTTAACAGAGATAAGTATATCCTAAGCACCGGTGGATTAGTTTCAGCCAACAATTCAAGCTCATACAAACATTCCTGAAATGAATTGAATTTCAGAATCATAAATCCCCACCTTCTCAATAAATCAATCACCTTTAACAGATTTGAACATGTAGTAGTAACATGATTGATGTCTTCGGCCCCTCTACATGCCCTTGGACACAAATTACTGATAGCTAACTTCCTTTTCATTGAAAAATCTACTGTAGGTATTTCCATCTTACAAATTTGCCATAGAAATAGCTCTACCCAAGCATTCAATTTCAACTTGTGAATCAATGAAACATGATCCACAATCATCTCATCCTTCAAGCCATCTTCAATAAACATAGCCGAGATATAACTTCCACTTATTTTCTTTTTCAATTCCATAAAGTCATCATCATGATCTTGAAAAATTTGAATACTACTTATTCAAAAAAACAAGATCTTCCCCAATGTATTAAAATAGTTTGTCATAATTCCACTTCCCTCATGAATGAAGAAGACAAGAGTTGTTTTATAATCATCAAAGATAGAAACAAAATTAGGCCACTTGAGCAAACTTTTATCCAAGATCCAAACATCTTTTAGGACGTTAATATTTGTATCCACAAAGACTTTCCATCTTACAAAACTACTAAGAGCTTTCCATCCACTAGCAATGATCTTCCAAGATGAAGAACCACCCTTCCTTACCTTGTTACTCCACCAACCTTCACCATATTTGGCCAATAATTCTTGTTTAACAAGGAAGAAGGATTTTCCAATAATTTCCATGCAAAATTAGCCCTCAACAGTCCCAACCTGGACATTGCCGGCTGGATCCCTCAACCACCCAATGCTCTCAATTTACACAGCATATCCCAAGCCACATAATGCAGCCCATGACTTACATCATATTTATTCCAAATGAAATTCCTACAAAGTCTCTCAAATTCCTTCAAAATACTCAAAGGAACAAGAGAATGAGACATATGGAATAAGGGAAGATTAATTAAAACAGTCTTCACCAAAATCAACCTTCCAGCTAGGGAAATATGTCTATTACCCCAAGCATTTAACTTCTTGAAAGACCTATCCATTAGAATTTAGAAATCAGCTTTTTTCAATCTTCTTAGAGAAATCTTTGTTCCCAAGTAATCTATTTCTTCAACAAGCATAAACCCCAATGTCATTGCAATTTTTTTCTTCCATCTTCTCTCCGCCGATTTGCAACAAATCATAGCAGATTTTTGAAGATTTATCTTTTGACCAGTCCAGCTACAATAGTCATTTATAATACTCTTCATCTTCTTAATACTCCTCAACTTAGCATTAGAAAATAATAACTCATCATCTGCATAAAGCAAATCGAAAATCTTGTGTACCTTTAGAGCAGATTTGATACCCAAATCCATGCCTTTATTGGAAAAAGCATTAGAAAGCAATTGAGAGCATAGAATAAATAGAAAAGGCGAGAGTGGACAACCTAATGGAAACCACTATTTCCCACAATCCATCTAGAATTATTGCCATTGATTAGGATTAACAACCTTGGTTCTGAGACACACTCCATCACCAAGTTTACATACTTTTCAGGAAAGCCTAAGAGAACCATCATCTTGTTAAGAGTAGTCCAACACATATTGTCGTAGGCTTGTTCCATGTCTAGCTTGGTAGCCAACAAACCATTGCTTTATTTAGAAATCCTTATTTTGTTGAACACCTCCTGAGCTAGTAACAAATGATCTAAGATAGATCTACCTAGTACAAAAGCCACCTGTTCATTAGAGATAATCTTAGGAATGACAAACAATAATATGTTGAATAATACTTTATCCACAATTTTATATAGAATTACAAAGGCTTATTGGATGAAAACTAGAAGGAGTCACCAGATTATTGACTTTGGGAAACAATAGAATAACAGTATCCTTCCACTCCATACACATTTTTCCTTAAAGAAAAAATCTCTTCACTACTCTACAAACATCATCCCCTACAATACTCCAATAAGTCTTGAAAAAAGCGTAAGTCATCCCATCACATCCAGGAGCCTTATTATTACCCAACAACCTGACCACTTCCACAATTTCTATATCTGAGAGGTATGTATCCAGTCCTCTTCTGTCTTCATCTTCTAAAACCTTCCAAGGAGTAGGCCAATTCTCCAAACAGCACGTCCTATCCTTCCACTTTTCTTGGAAAAACCTAGAAAAAACCTCATCCACCTCCTTAGGCTCATCGATAAGAACACTATTTGAATTTCTAACTTGAGAAATCCAATTACCATTTTTTCTAGCACTTGCAAAATCATGGAAAAATTTAGTGTTCGAATCCCCTTTCTCAATCCACTTCACTTTGGCTCTTTGCTTCCACCAAGTATTCAAACGACAAAGATTAACATTTAGCTCCCTGACTTTTGATCTAAGCAACCATAACTTCTCTTCATTTAACCAACCGTCACTAGCTTCCTACTCTTGTAGCAGAAAAATTTGCACTTTCAATCTATCTTTTTCTTTAGAGAACTCCTTTAATTTAGCCTTACTCTAATAGAACAAATCTTTCAAAGCTCTATTACATTTCTTGTGAAGGATTTGCATATCATCCCCATAAAAAACCTTCTTCAACACCTTAGCAATTATATGAGCCAAAGCTTTGAAGGATATCCATACATCTTCAAACTTTAGAACTCCCTTCTTCTTTATAGCAGAGTCAAAAATTTTCAACACAATAAGACAGTGATCCGAAGCCACTCTGGCAATGTTACTAACCACTGCCACCTGGATATAATTTATAGCCAAAGAATTAAGAAAACACCTATCCAACCTTTCAAGAGTCTATCCCCACCAATCTTATTATTACACCAAGTGAATCTTTGTCCAACAATCCCTACTTCATGAAAGTAATTTTCATTCATAAAATTAGCCATTTCCTGGGTCCATATAAAACACAAACTTCATTCCACCTCTTTTATCTTCTTGGGACAAAATACAGTTCAAGTCTCCCCTACAACTGAAGGAACTTTCCTATGGGCAACCTCATGAATACAATCCCATAACACCCTTCTCTTGTTAACCTCCTTGCTCCCATAAACAATTGAAACCATCCGCACACCCTTATTATAGACATTAAGATCCCCAATAACACATTGATCTGATGTCTTTATTACAGAAAAAGATGGCGATTCAGATCTCCATAAGACCATAATCCCACCAGATAAACCATCTGATGGTAGAAGAAAAAAATCCCAATCTTGACCCATTACCTTCTCAAATGAAACTTTATCAAAAGAATTGATTTTGGTCTCCACCAACTCCACAAAAAAAATACTATAATCTTTAATGAACTCTCTAAGATAGAGAGAGGCTTCTTTTTTCTTAGCCCCTCTACAATTCCAAAAAGCATTGGAATTCATTAAATCACCCTAGGGGATGAGCCCCCTTCCCTTTTTTTTAATACTATCACCTTCCATATTTTTACCACGAGGAACATTATTGATTGGCCCCAAAGATTTGAGTTCTTTAGCAAGCTTAACCTTGGTCATCTCCCCAACATTGCCAATCTCCTTAACCGCACCACAATCAAACTTGTTATTGCAATTAACTCCTCCATAACCCACATCCTTCCACAATCTAACATCATCAACCATAGTATCCTCGCCTTCATTACCACTATCCCTTAATTTCACCTCCATCACACCATCCTCCACCTTGTCATCATTTTCCACACTCAATATATACAATTTATTAACCACAGTTGGTAAAAAGGAACTAGCAGGAATGAAGATTATACCCATATCTTCATCAGGTTTCTGCACAACTTTGTTGATCTGACCAATAAACTCTTCAGCTCCAACATTTTGCATTTCTTCCATACATTGATTACGTCCCAATGTGATTTCACCTTCTTCAATTTGATCTGTATCAGCATTCAAATCCTTCAGCTCTAGCTCAATTGATTTATTTTAGACTTTAGTAAGCACATCGATCCTGTCCTCCTGAACTTCTAGAAAAATCTTTGATTGATTCTTTACATATTTCAGATTTGTTGACTTAACATTAGTGTTTCTTTGATTGGATCTTCTACCTCTCTTATGATTGACAAGGACCCATGGACCATAAGTAAGTTTATTGATTATCTCTTGCCTTTTTTCTACATCAATACCCATTCCACCTTTACTAGCAGCAACATCCAACTCCTTGGTGACAGAAATTCCCTGATTGCATTCATTCTTCACATGTCAAAACATTCCACATTCAAAACAAAAGGTTGAGATTTTTTCATATTCCACTTTTTGGAAAAACCTTCTTGAAATGCTCTCCACCCACACTCTTAAAGGAAGACATTGATCAAGCTTCACCTGTACACAAACCCTTGCAAACTCCCTCCTCCCCCATTGAATCATATTACCATCCAACATTAATGGTTTACCAATCATTGAAGCAATCCTTGCCACATTCTCCTCATCTCAACATTGTAATGGTAAATGTAGCATTCTTATCCATATTGGAGAGGTTAGACCCTTCAGGGATAAAGTAGAAAAATTGGAATTCCATTTTTCCATTCCAACTATATTCCCATTCATAAACCACGAGAAACATGAAAGAATAGCTTTGACCATCTCATGTGAATTGAAAGAACATAAAAACTAACCCCTTCCAAGAGATGTAAAATGAAATTATCCAAATGGACTCCATTGCCTCCTCACTT
This sequence comes from Dendrobium huoshanense, assembly GCA_016618105.1. Classification (NCBI taxonomy): domain Eukaryota; kingdom Viridiplantae; phylum Streptophyta; class Magnoliopsida; order Asparagales; family Orchidaceae; genus Dendrobium; species Dendrobium huoshanense. Next base: position 30,945,567 of record CM028360.1, on the reverse strand, counting down.
CCCACACCATTATATGGGATAGTAATTGCTTTCCAAACACCTTAATTAACAATGAATTCATCAACTTTTTTGAATTCAAAATCTCATTCTCTTCACTCATCTTAACTGACTTTCCATCTTATGACAAAACCATATCTTCATCCTTAAAGTCCAATTTGATTTATGGCTTCTTACTCCAGGGATTAACGTTAACCCCATTAACAACTTGAGTAGGCATTTCGCCAGTCACCTTATCCACATTTGCATCTTTCTTCTTGCTCATTATAGAATCATTCCCATAAAAATTTTTGTTAACCAAAATTGGTGAATTCGCATTTATCACACTATGTCAAGGGATTGCATTTGAATTCCCAAATATATTAAATTTTTTTTCATTCTTGAATGAAGCAGAAGGATCGTTTGAGTTCAAAGCCATACAACCTTTATATATTCGAGGAGTAACACTCTTAACATCTTCAGCAATAGACTTACCTTTTCCCTCAACATCAAAGATATCCTTAATCACAAAAGCACCTTGCGAAGTCTTATTCATAAGGTTTAAATCTTTCTATTTTGAACCAGCAAATAAACAACAATTCCCTTCCAAACCTTTCTTTGTGTTGCCAATAAAAGATGACATCCTCGCCGTCGAAGCCATTGATTGACGGCGGCCCTTAGCCGCCATCTTCCCCACCAAATCCTGAAAAATAGGAAGCAAAATCTGGAATGCAAAATTTGAAATTTCGAAAGCTTTCTCTCTCTAACAGGAGTTTCTCTCTCAAACTAATTTCAATTTTTCAAGTAACACTGATGAACAAAAGTTGACTTGGTGGAATAAATGTTGTCTCAAGAATATTTTTTCTAGCATTTTGCATGTTGAGAACAATGTTGATATGTTGGACAACAATTATATGCAGGATGGATATTTTACTAATTTATCTTCTGTTAATGCTGCTAAGACTAACCTATTTAAACTTCAAGAAAAAGATTAGATTTTCTAGAGATAGAAGGCTTCTTCAAAATTCCTGGTTGAGGGTGATATAAGCACCAAAATTTTTGATAATGTAGCTAATTATAAAAAATCATTAGTCATATACATAATATTATTGCTCTTGAGGGTTCCTCTATTAATGAGCCCTCCTAGATTTATAAGTTGGGTATTGAGTATTTTAAAATGATGTTCAATAAATACTTTTGCATAATAAGGATATTTATTTCTCTTATATTCCCTTTTTTTTTTTTTTTTTTGAGGATAAAGTTTTCATGACCTAGGTTCCTTCTGGAGAGGAAATTTGGTGGACTATTAAACAAATGAATTTTGACTATGTGGCTTTCCCTAATTGGTTTACTACATAATTTTATTAGAATGCATGGTCAATCATTAAAGATGATTTAGTTAATGAGGTTTTGAACTTATTTTTGGGAAACCCTTACCCTAAAATTTTTACTTCTACCTCTATTGCTTTAATCACTAATCATAATATCATCAATTTATGGAATGATTTTTATCCTATTAGTTTTTTGTTCATTCTTCAACAAGTTCATTGCTAAATTACTTACGGGAAGGTTATCTATTTTTCTCCCTAAAATTTTTTCCTTTAAACAAACTGGTTTTGTCAAAGATATATCTACTTTTCATAGTGTTCTTTTGGCCTAAGAATTAGTTCATGATATAGAGGCTTAAATTCCTGGGGGAAATATAGTTTTTAAAGTAGAAATCACAGAAGTTTATGAAAGTTCGTTAGGAATGTTAAGCCCTATAGAACTAGCCCAAGCTAACCAAGAGGGGGGGGTGAATTAGTATTTTAAAAATTTTCTTTTCACAAAGAATAAAAATCACAAACCAAAATAACCACAAAAATAAATGCGGAATTAAGAAGTGCGGAAGCAAAAATAAGAACACAGAAATTTATAGTGGTTTGGTCAACTCGACCTACGTCCACTCCTTGGAGGCACCCTCCAAGTATTGCACTACAAAAAAGTGACTCTCCTTTAGCCCCCACGGCTAGGCGGAGAAGCCCTCACAAGAATCTCCTTTTTGCCACCCCGGCAAGGCAGAGAACCTACCTCCTTTTGCTACCTCCTGAAGCTGGCAGAGAACCACAGCAAAAAGCTAACTCCTTACCTTTACCGACCCTTCCACGGATGAGAAACTCTAGACGAAGAACAAGCAGAGCGATCCTTGAAGCAACCCTTGTGAATCACCTCATAAGCTCCCCCTCACAAGATCCTCTCTCTCTCCCTCTCTCTCTTTCTCTCCTCAAGGTCTTCTCAGGTCAAGGCAGCAGCCAAAGGTCTTGAAAAATTTTAAACAAGAGTTCTAAAATAGAAGAGCTTCAAAGGAGCTCATTAATTGCAAGTTGTCGACAATATCGTCCAGGCCGATATGGACATCGGCCTGGACGATCAGTATAAATCAATGAAGATCGGCCAGAGCATAGCTCTGGATGTAAAACAGGATGATTGAAAATTGGCTTGATCATCCAGGCCGATCTCACGATCGTCCTGGCCGATCAGTTCAAATTAGAGTAAAATTATCCTGACATTAGCCCTGGATACGAGCTGGCCGATGTTTATCATCCTGAAGTAACTTAAGGTTTTTGACAGGATCGTCCTGGCCGATCCTGCGATCGTCCAGGATGATATGATCGTATCAATCATCCTTAATTACTCCCTTGATTTCTTTAACAATTATGGCATAATTTGTGAATACCGTCCAGGCCGATCCTAGGATCGTCCTGGCCGATAGTTTAAAAATACAGTATACCTTAATTGTCTATGGTGGCAACTTCTTTCTGTTTTGAGCTTATCCTCCTGGCCGATACACATATTGTCCAGGCCAATATGTTAATGTCGGCTGCCTTAATTAAGAATCCTTATTTAGACCTTCTGTTTTAAGCCTAATCGTTTGGGCCGATCAAAAAATCATCCTGGACGATATGAGTAAAAACAGAAATTCTAAGTCTCTCAAGTGTGTGTGTGAAGGATTACTTAGCATCAGTCTCTTTGACCATTACAAAAGGACTCAAGAAGTGAAAAACAAAAGTACAGACTGACTCAACCCTAGACCGACTCAATCCTGAACTAGCTTCTTCTTGATCATCCGATCTTCAATTCCTGAAAAGTTAGAAGCGACAAGCAGTCCAAGAGAAGCAGTGTTTGACAATCATCAAAACATAAATTATGAAAAATAAATTTGCAACAATCTCCCCCTTTTTGATGATGACAAACAAAAGTAGGAAAAAATTAAAAAAAATAGGTTCATTAGAAAATCAAAATTACAACAGCTTTTTCTTACCCTACTCCACCTTTTGGAATCACAAAAAGAGGATCCAGAAATAATAAAAAAACATCACAAAAGACTATCAAGCAAACAAACAAAAGACAGGAAACAAACAACACAAAGTATAGACTAAAACATTGAGGGATCCAGATCATCAGATGGAGATGGAGGAGGTGGCTGCTGAAAGTAACTGGCAAGAGTGGTAAACTGAGCATTGAAACAGGCGATATCCTGGTCATGCTGCTGCTGATGGTGAGTAAGGAAACTGTCAAATCGGGCTAGATCCTCATTGCGGTGATGCTCGTAACAGGCAATGTCCTCAGAATGTTGCTGCTCCTGTGCAGCAATATAGGCATCAAAATGGGTCTCCCATCGATCAAATCACTCATTCAACTGATCAGCCGGTGAGTGCTGGTGGAGAGGAACAGGGTCAGGAAAGAGAGCGGGAGCGGGAGTCTCATCCTCTCTAGCCCCCCGAGGTTCCTCAGGGTGGAGACGAGTACTGTGAAGGGTGCTGAAGGAATTGTTTGAGTAGAAGGGAGTTAGGAGGTTTGGTGGAATAGGATACCGTAGTTAGTATTTAGTTTCAAGAACATAGGCTATGATGTGTCCTAAGGCTAGATTTGATTTCCTCTTGTGACCTGCATCGCGAATTGTGGTTAGGTGATCAATGTATCAAAAATTTAGGTCAGTAATGTTGAATTCTCTATGAGCCATAATGTAGCATGTAGTGAGGGAAAGTAGAGGGGTGATGTGGATTCGGTCCCCGGCTTTTGGAATTACGGAGGTGCGAAGGACATGTTGGATTGTCCTAGCATCTTTGACTAAAGAGCTAGTCTTTCCAACATGGTAAGGTACATTGGTCTGGCGAAGAAAGTGATTTGCCGTGGACAAGTCAAGATCAGGGTCAGAGGCGATTATGTGCAGCTTATCCCCGTTGGTGGATAGCTGTAAAAGATCAACACAATCCTGATATGTGATTTCAACAGGGCGTCGATTCACATAGGAGGTCATGGCTGTGAAGGTAGGGTTGATGCGAAGGTTTGCAAAAAATTCTCGAAGAAACTCTGAATTGAAAGGGAAAGCAAGAGACAGAATGAAGCAAAGGGAGGTGTGAGCGAAAAGATCCATTACCGGGTAAGAGATGTGGACATGATTGATGATTCTGGAGACAGTAATTCCACACTCTTTGTAACGATGATAGGCGGCTTCATCTTCTGCTTACCTGAAATGAGGGTCAATCCTTGCCCTCGAGGAACTCCCAGAAGTTTGTCGGACGCGTTTCCCACCAGCCATTGAGAGCACTAAGAAAAAACACAAGAGGATAAAGGATAAAGAGTGAAAAATCATGCCTGGAATGGCCTGAATTTAAAGAAACGGCCATATCGTCCTGGCTGATCGCAGAATCGTCCAAGCCGATATGGTTCAATAATTACGTACAGGCCGATTTGTCAAAAAGGCGGTCCGATCGTCCGGGCCGATCAGATATCGGCCAGGATGATTAGACACAGGCGATCATCCCAAGGAGTCAGTCCGGATGACCGTTGAAAAAGTTGATCGTCCAGGCTTATTAGGTGTATCGTCCAGGACGATGCATAATAATTAATCGTACCGGTCGAAGTTAAAACATTTTAAATCACTACCACGTATATCGTCTAGGACGAACAGTGGATCGGCCCGGCCGATTGTCTAATAATGGATCATCTGGGGCCATTTTTAATGATCAAAATGTGCTAACACGTGGATCATCCGAGATGATCCAGTGTATCAGCCAGGACGATACACATAAAATGCATCAGCCAGATAAATATACTATCGGCCAGGATTATCACCATGAGTTTGATTAAATCATTCAGGACGATATAGTATCGTCCAGGACGATGAGTTGTAGCAAGCACAGAAAAATGTCAGCAGATGGATTTTGAACAGAATTTGTCATATCGTCCAGGACGATAAAAGTATCGGCCAAGATGATGTGACTAGAAATTCAAATCAAGGAAGAAATGGTGATGATCAAGACCCTCAAAAATAAAACAAAAGAAAAACAGTCAAAACATAGTAAAGGAAAACAAAAACAAAAACACAACGAAAATCAAACAACGAATATTTTTGGATTTTAATTAAATTTTTTTTTATGGAAGCATCATATGAGAATTCTTTTCAAAAAGTTAAACATTTAAAGTTCCAAGAGATCAAGAAGTTTAACAAATCCCAATCAGAAGAAGGTAGAATATCTGATTCTGTTAACCCTAGATCGGACATCCTTCAGGGTACAAAATTCTTTTGGAAAATAGAGGCCTAACTCAGAATAAAAAATAGGATAAGAAGATATATTCAATACTTGTTTACAAGAAAATATCTCATATTTAATAAACCAAAGTAATTTTTCTCAATAAAAAAAAATGAATTCAAGTCTTTGAAAGCATCACATAATCCATGAGTTCTCTAAGTTTTAAGAGTTTTAGCAAAGAGAGGATAGCTTGAATTTAGTGGGCTCATTTTATGCCTCTTGTCACTTTGATTGGCTCTTTGAGCAATTTTTTGATTTTTTGATACACTTTTGTGTATATAGCTTTCTTTTCAATTTGGCTTCATTGGCCTCTTTTCTTTTTAACTCTTGAAAGCTAGAAACTCTTTAATATAACTTTTAAAAAACTTAGTTGTAAGTATATCCTCCAAATATTAGAGAATAGGAGCTCTCTCTCTAACATAGGGAAGAACAATCCACAACACAAAATCAAAATCATGTGATAAATTCAATGTCAAGATTTCAACAAACTTGAAAGATATATAAGAACTTTGGCTATTAGGCATAAGATAAATTAATGTAGCAAGATAAGAAAAGGATCTTAATTAAAGAACTATTGGTTAAAATGAGTTTAGACTTTTGTTTAGAGAAGAAAATCATACCATTAAACAAGGTCAGAAGGAGGGAAACCATCAACGAGATTTCTCCTTTAACGGATTTAGAAAAGCTAAACACTATCTCCAAAAACTTCCAGAAATCTAAAAACTTGAAAAGACCCAACATATGAAAACCAATCATAAAAGCAATATGAAAATAAACTATTCTAAAATAATGAAAAGGCTATCATATAACAAAACAAACAAAAAAAACTTAAAAAAAATGAAAACAAAGCAAACTAGAGCAACATAAAGCAAGCACAAAAACTAGCACAAAAACAAATAATACAAATAGAAACTAAAGATTTCAAGCAAGTGATAAAGCAGCGAATTTAAGCAATTTTGAGCTGCGAGCCTCCTTATGTCCAGTTATCCTATGCTCTCATGAGGTCTTTGGTGAGAGCACACCTGCAAAACTCAACAATAGTCAGATTTAGGAACCCAAACAGGTTTGGGCCCCTCCTTAGGAAAAGTAGAGTGCAATGCAGATGTGGTATGCTTTGAATCATGCATCTTAGGTCTCCACATCCAATATGTACTACAGTGAACGGTGCACGTGTGTGAGATGTGTCCTAGCATGCCACATGAGAAACATCTAACTCCAGGAAAAGGGTTTCTTAAATGGTTTGAGTTATAATGCCTCTTCCTAGATTTTGGCTTCGGATTAAAAGTGGTTGTCATCCAATTTTTCTTTATTGTATCATAATCATTTTGAATCCTCAAGTTAGTTCTTTTTAATGCCTCATTATCAATCCTCAAGTTTTTCTCAATCTCTTTAGATTTCTTAAGATCAGAATTAAGTGAGATGTGTTAAACTTTCAGTGCCTTATGTTCATCAATTAATTCTGAATACTGTTTGTTCAACTCATCAAATTCATCAAGAAGAGCCATGTGATTAGAATCAATTGTTGAATGATCTTTAAGAATGACTTCATACTCTTTCTGTAAATTTATAAGTTCCACTTTTTGTTAGGTCTAGTATTTAGGTTGTTAAGCCTAACTAATGTCCCGAGGCTAACCAAGAGGGGGGGTGAATTGGTAGTTTTAAAAACTTTAAACCCTCTTAATGATAAAGTTGAACCGAAATAAGATTTTCTTTTAAAGTTTGTAGAAAAATGTTTTTCAACCACAGAGTTGTTTAAACTGAAATTTAAAGTGCGGAAACGTAAAAGCAATAAAGTAAATGACACCAAATTTATAGTGGTTCGGTCTATAACCAGACCTACATCCACTCCTCAGAGGCACCCTCTGAGTATTGCACTAATACCACAAAGTGACTCTCCTTTAGCACCCACAGCAAGGCGGAGAAGCCTTTACAACACACTCTTTTCACCACTACCCGGTGCCGCAGAGAACCGTCGTCCTTTTACATAATCCACAGTGCTGGCAGAGAACCGTCATCCTTTTACACAATCCACAGTGCTGGCAGAGAACCGTCATCCTTTTACACTCTCTTAGTGTGGGCAGAGAACCCTACGACTGTTCACACTCTCCAAGTGTAGGCAGAGAACCCTTCGGATGTTCACACTCTTTAAGTGTCGGCAGAGAACCAGATCTCCTTGACTGATCTTCTCACAAGAATCTAGAAGGAAGAAAGAAAAGAGTGAAGAAATCCAATTTCACAAGTAGAGACTCTTACCTTAGTAATCCAAGTGAAGCCTTCTCGCTCCAATGATAGGAATCCTCCTTTGAATGCTCACTTCCACTCTCTCCTTGGCTATTCTCTCAAGAGGCACTAAGATCAAATGACAAAAAATATTGGGTGGCAGTCTAATTTGGACTATTTATACAAAAGACATGAAAAACCGCCCAAAAACTGCATATTTTCAATTCTGTACGCAGTGGATCATCCTGTACGATCCTGGATCGTCCTGGATGATTTTACTTAAACGATCTGAAACGACCCAATTTGTATATGTGTACGAAATGACTTCGTACAGCTGATCGTCCTGTACGAACTAGGTTCGTCCAGTACTAACGGTTATTACAAGGTCGGTTCTAGAAACTGCTGAAAATTGTTCTAAGTCGGTTAATTGTTTGGACGAAAATATGTTCGTCTGGACGAAAATTTTCCCGAGAGCCGATCGTCCTGGACGATTATTTATTTTGTCTGGACGAAAATTTTTCAGAGGACCAATCGCCGTGGACGATAATTTGTTTTCGTTTGGACGAAAATTTTCCAGAGAGCTGATCGTCCGGTACGATATTTATTTTCATCTGGACGAAAATTTTCCAGAGGACTGGTCACCTCGTACGATGATAAAATTCGTCTGGACGAAAATTTTACAGAGAACCCATCGTCCGGGACGATAATAAATTTCGTCCTGGACGAATAGGACTTAGAAAAATTTTTCGAGCAAATTCCTATTCGTTCCAAGTGCTCTATAGGAGATAACTGACGGATCGTCCAGTACGATACAAATCGTCCTGTACGATCAGTATAAAATTGTATGATCTCCTTATGTGTGTGTGTAAGTTTTTTTTTTTATTCACTCAATTACAATCACTCCCTTTCAAAATTAAATTAAAGAAAGTGCAAATTTCAAATAGACAAAATATCTCATGTTGAATTTGATTTGAAGTTATCATAGTCTGGAGTCAGATTTTCCTGAAATGTTAGTACACATAAGAGCAAAAGCAAGTCTTCTAAAATTGTTAGGAGATAACTATACATTTGAACAATAATATTTGGAATCATCAAAATTACATAAGTTGCACAAATATAAATCATTCAAATAGCAACTATTCAAATAATCTCCCCCTTTTTGATGATGGCAAAACAATTATTATTTGTAAGGTTTCAAGTTAAACAATTCTCCTATCTCCTAATCTCCCCCTGAATTGATGAGTACATTAAAATAAGGAGGCATTAAGAACAAAAATTTTGTTTTAGATTTTCTAAAATTTTAACACAAACAACTACAAAGTAAAAAAAAACTTGCAAACAGAACAATCAAAATAGAAAAATCAAAACAGAAAATACAATAATTTCTCTCCCTTTTTGACAGCAACAAAAAGTGAAAAAGAAATAGACAAGAAATGTAAGTAATTATATGAAATTCATTTTTAAAATTTAATCTAAATTGTGATTGACATAGGGTATGCAATTTTAAACTAAAGATATTAGGTCAATCATAGAAATTCATAAAATTTAAAAAGTGATATAACATTGTAAGTAAGAAGAATTTATCAAAGACATGATTCAATTTAGACATTTGACTATAGAAAATCATTACAAGAGAGATGTATAAAAATTCTATATTTCAAAGTTCAATAGAATATAAATGAACATAAGATCAATTTGAATTAAGAGATTGAACGAATTTGGAAAGAAGAGAATTACCTCATGTGGCGCTTTGCACATATTTTTCAAAATTTTGGGGCACATTTTTGTGCATTTTTTCTTGGTTGGGCTTATTTTGTGCCTCTTTTTCACTTTGCAAATCTTTGCGAATTCCTTTTGATTTTTGTACATTTGTACAATGTTCAAGAGTAATTGGACCAATTCTTTCCAAAATCTATAATCTAAAATTTCAAATATTTCTAGGTGCATAAATATCACTTGAGCATAGAAATACAAAATAAGAAAACATCTAAATTGCAATAGTAATATTAACTTTTATGTAGTCTAAATGAATAGACATAAATTTAAAAGTTCTAATTACAACAAGTTATATACAACTTATAAATTAATAAAGTCTAGATATTCTAATATAGATAATCTCAAATTACAATCGAATTTAAGCACTATGTAGATTAAATAATACTAATGAAATTCATAAACATTAACCACATTTCAAAATAAATCTAATAAAAACAAACTTTCATTGATATTAAAGAAACGGATTACATAAAAAAAAATTGAACTTAAAAAGAAAAACAACATAAAAACAAACACTTAACAATAAAACAGACAAGATAAAAATAAAAAAAATACAACAGACACACATAAAAACATTTCTACTATTCTGGAGGAGGAGGAGGAATACCGCCAAAGAGGTTGAAGTAGGAGGCCATCAACATTACATTGGTATTAATTTCATGAACTTCATCTTTAATATTACCAATGTCTTGTTGCTGCTGCGTAAGTTGAGCATCAAATTAATCAAATCTTTGATCAATGTGAGTCTCTAATCTATCAAATCTCTCAATCAGATTCTGGTAATCTGATTGAGAAGTAGAAGCTTGCACTCCTTCTTCTTCTTCCTCTTCTGAAGCACTGGCATGTGCTTTTTCTTTTTCTTTTTCCTTCTTGAAGAGCAATCTGAATGATACATCGTTATAGTAAACTGGCTCTTCATATTCTTCATCAGGATGCACTATGTTGTATTTCTTTTCCAAAATATAAGTGAGTAAGTGTCCTAATGAAATGTTCTTCTTCCTCTTCTGATCTGCATGTCCTATTTCTGAAAGCCCATAGATATGGTCTATGATAAGTTGGGCTTCGTCAATAGGATGTCTTTCCATGATTAAAAAAGTTAGAATAGAAAGGAGAGGGGTAATGTTAAACCTATCACCAGCTTTAGGAATAATTGAGGATCTAAGGATATGCTGGATGATTCGGGCATCTTGGGTCATACCAGAGACTCTAGCAACATGATAGGTTATGCCTATTTCTCTAATCACCCTATTGATTTGAAACCATTTGAAGGAGGTTTCTGACATTAGGGTGTGGGCTCTATATCCCTCAGTTCTTAAGTTTAAAAATGCACCAAGGTCGTGCTTGGTGATCTCAACTTTTTGCTTAAAAATATAAGAACTAATGGTGGAGTGGTCAGAATTGAAACTCATGTTAGCTAGAAAGTAATGGTAGGTTTGCTTATTGTAGAAGTGGGCGAGAGAAAGAATGAACTGAAATTGGGTTGAGGCGAAGAGGTGCAAGACCCGAAATTTCAACTCTGTTTGGATAAGAATGCGAGACGGAGTGATTTTTGCGGATGCAAAAAGAGGAAAAGATTCCTCATTTGCCTTGGAAAGAAAGTTGTCTGGGGCATTCCTATTTGGTTTCTTCACCAAAACCTTTTGTCTTTTGCTAGAGGAGGCCATTGTTGATTTGATGTAGAAAGGGATTGAAAATGAAGTTTGGAAGTGTGATTGTTAAGTTTGAAAGCCTTCATATTTAAAGAAAAACGATACGTTCGTCCTGGACGAAAATATTCGTCCTGGACGAAAAATTATTGTTCGTCTGGACGAAGAAATTCGTACAGACGATCCAATTCGTCCAAAATGTAACTGCTTTTCGTATTCAACACAACTTACGATGCGTCCCTTCGTACAGGCTTTTTGACTTGACCGATCGTACAGATGAAAAATTTTCGTATAGACGATCAAAAAGTAAATCGTTTTAATGACTCTTGAAAACCGTCCCCTACATCGAACCGACACATGTTCGTCTGTACGAACAAAAAATTTGTACAGACGAAGTTCATATTAAAAACTGTCTTATCCACTCAACCGCTGCATTCAATCGTCCCGACGTTTGAGAGAAAGAAAAAATTTGTCCTGGACGATCATCAGATCGTACAGACGATTTAATTAAAAATTGCTCTCAAAACGGTTAAAATTCGCGCAAACTGTTCCTTCACACATCGTCCCGTATGAAACATTTTCGTCCTGGACGATTTCCTCCAAAAAAAATTTTTAATTTTGAATAATTAGTCTCCTAATCAATGGATCAATTTTGACATAATTGATATAGATCATCCAATATGATGTATATCATTTTAGATGATTAGAACAAAAAAATAAAACATAAAATATTGCATAAACTATGATTGATGGTTATTTTCATGATCATAACTGATCATCCTAGACAATCTAAATCTTTCAGTATGATTTGTTAGATGCATTGATCATATAATATGATATAAATCATATAATAAAATATAAATTATATAAAATAATTACTTTAAAAATTAAACTATCGATTTCTACTAAATCTCATGCCCTTTGAGTGTGTATGTGTGTGTGTGTATGGTCACCAAGCAAGCATACACCCTAATAGGACTTTACTCAAGAAATAAAAAATACATCAACGAATATTATAAAAATCATTACATCATAACAAATTCTAACCACTCTTGAGCCTTGAATCTTCATTGGATGGTGCATAGTTTTCCTAAAGTGTTAGTACCCAAAAAAAATTGAAAATACAAGTAGATAATTGGATGTGAGCCACAATGTTTGTTATCATAAAAAAAATAATCTTGTGAGGTCAAGTTGCATGACCAAGTTCTAACCCTTGGTTAATTATGGTTAATAAAGCTAACTTAGGTTTACCAAAGGGTCCCCTAAGCAATTAAATATGTATTTTGTACTAAATTACCTCACTAAGCCATTGAATCACCTCCAAAAAGTCTAAAACTCTATTTGAAATGAGTCAAACTCATCATTCCTTGGTCAAAACTAGTTGACTAGGTCAACCCTAGTTGAGCAATATCACCGTATAAATATAAAAAATTTGTTTCACATGTTTTTTAGCAAATCATTAAACCAAACTCATGGGGATTGTTCATGAGTATAACATGAGTCCCCTAAAAATGTTTAAGCCTTAAGCCCACAAGGTTTTATCCAAATCATTGAAGAAAATGCTAAAAAGGGAGGTATTCTTGATCAAAGACAGTAGCCATATTAAAATAATTAAAAAATTACTATAGGATTTGTGAATTAATCTCTTGCACATGCCCCAAGAGTTTAAACCCATGGATTGACTTAGTTTTAAATTATTGGTTAATCCATGCTTTCTAAAACCCATAATTTTTGATCCTAGACCAACCTAGCCTAACTTACACCAAACCAATGGATTGAATATGCTAAAGAACCTTCCCTTTAGAGACAATATCAATCTCCTGCCACCTAAGATGCTAAGGAGCAGGATTCATGAAAATTACCTCTCTCTAAAAATTTGCTTAATCATAACTTACCCAATAAATACTCATGTTCTTTTAAACTCTCCTGAACCTTCCCTTGGATCCCATGGATTGGTCCCTAATTAAAATTGTTGCTGCCCTATATTAGGTGGCAAGATTCAAGCCCTCTATTGTATTTTATATATCCTACAAATACCCCCACTTTCTTAGGGTATAGGGGTGATCAAAATGATTCCATGGTTTCACAGTAACCACCTTTATTCTACCGTAGCCTCTCTCGTCCTTCCATATTCAAGAAAATATCATTTATAATAAGTGATAGAAATAATAAGTTAAATCCATTTCTTTTTGTAGTCATTATAAGTCTTTAGAATCTTCTACTAATTTGAAGATGGTCTCTCAACCTTTCAAATAAGCCCAAGTGACTGCTACAGCATGTCCCTACATCTGTTATCTTTACTAATCATTGGGACTATGAAGCGCTAATATTATTCATTTTCAAAATTATGATTATTCCATTTCTCTTTTTTTCATCCAAAAATTTATTTTGGGATTGTGAAGCACCAATATCATATCCATAAGTGAAATTTTTTCTAAATACGGACTGTTAAACTCATAACTTAGCCTACATCATTAAAAATGAAAGGCTTCTTGAATCGAAGTATTTAAGATATGCTAAGTCAATAACATCGCTCTTTATTGGGTACCTTTCGAAACAAGGTGTTAGCTTAGCATTCTTATTCTAGTAGGAAGGGTTTTTTTGACCTAGCTTAGGGAATAACATACATGGAAGCCCCAAACTATTCTCATTAAGTCCTTGCAATGGGTGGGGAACAAATCTAATAAGGAAAGCCTATTATCACATCAACCATTAAATTGGAGGTCCATTCTCAAATCTTTGATGGACCCAATAAAGGAAGGTTCACATACGTGAGGTGTTCCATTGTAGAAATTGTGAATATACCACACAGGACTCGAAGTAGAGAAACATTTCACTAGCAAACCAAGCTAGAAGCATGTTCCATATCCTCAAATTCAAGTATTTAATAACATAGCACACCAACCATATGGTATGATGGGCACTCAATGATCTAGCGAATGATAGACCACTCCACCCAAGAGCACTTATGTTATATGGGAACACAGGGATGGAAATAATCTTTATGATTTTGATATCTGATAAGAAAAAGAAGAAGTAAAGTCCTTGTTAGTTGGCTACCCTAGTGATTAGAGACTATCTAGCTTGGTTTAGAGAGCACTTATTGGGTGAAAGATTAATTTTTGGCTAAATATTACGGCATAAATGCTAAACTATTATCCCTACTTATACTGATGGTTGTTCTCCCAAAGTGCACTTAAACTGTAAGCATATTTTCATAAGTAACATAGTGTAACATAGAAAATTGCATTTAGAGGAATCAACAAAATAAAACAAAGATTCATCTTCATTAATGTGTATTTCAAAGATTTTCCTCAGGCTGAGTAGTGTCCATAAGAGTTTGTTTAGGTGTTTATATGCCTGTGGCCATCTTTTCTATTATGTCTAGAGATCAAATTACTCCACTTAAGCAGAATGAAAATGAGGAATTGGAAATGAAAACGTTGGAGATAGAACATAAGTTTCCCTAAGAAATATTCCTTTTTTAACATGGGACATGCTCCTTATGATGATACTGACGCTTATCTGAAGCATAATGATGGGCTCATATAGGATATGAATGTGAATTCTGGGCCCATTGGGTTCCATATATTATGGCTGAGTCACCCGTAACATAGGCCCCTATATGGCATAACCATCATATTTTTTAAAATTATAGCGCTATGATGTTAGAAATCCAACATTCCACATAATCTCTCATTCTATGGCATGGTGGAAAGACTACTAGGAGATAAGTTCCGGTTGTAGATAGAGTAAAGTCTATATAGGCCTCTTACCCTTTTCCAAGTTTTTTAAAGGAACTTATTTCTCTAAGGTCTTTAGGAGAGAAGGGTTAGGCATGTAGTATAGGCCCTCTAACTTCTAGCTATGTGCTATTTTTGAACCTCGTGAAGTGAATGAAGGTTTATATAGTAATTTTGAGGTTTCATGAAAGTAGATTATTTAGTGGTTAAAATTCATTGACTTTCGTAAAGATTACTAATACCTTCATAAATAGTCATGATGCTTTGGTGATGAAGGTAACTGAGTTGATAATTTTTTTATTGATAGTTTCCATTGTAATCTTTGACTCC
Source organism: Dendrobium huoshanense (assembly GCA_016618105.1). Taxonomy (NCBI): domain Eukaryota; kingdom Viridiplantae; phylum Streptophyta; class Magnoliopsida; order Asparagales; family Orchidaceae; genus Dendrobium; species Dendrobium huoshanense. Next base: position 30,930,300 of record CM028360.1, on the reverse strand, counting down.
CTCTAACTCAATTAATATCAACAACATATAGTGATATTTACTGATTTAATTTCATCACTTTAATGATTTACTGAAGTTATGAAAATTTATTAGTTTTCTCAATTTTAATGAATATTTTAATCCTTTAAACTTAGGATTCATTTCTTGTCATTTTTCTTTTCATTTAATTCTATAAATTTTGTATTTTTTATAAACACTAGACCCATAGGTGAGTCAAATTCCTTTGAGTTTACTAAAGTTGGAGTTCTTCTATAATTAGTTATGAATTTTACAAGTTTGATGGATTTTATGAACTAAGTTTAAACCAAAAGTTGAATTTTTTATTTATAGAGAATTCTATAGTTTTATATTTTAATAAATAGAATATCAAAAGATGATTCTAATGCCCTTGTGTTTGCTCAATTTATTTTTTTTTCTGTAATTAGTGTTGAATTTTTGCAGTTTAATGTATATTTGGATTTATTTTATTATGTAATTAGGTGTATTTTCTTCTTTTTTAAAATCAATTCAACTAAAAATCTCTTTAAATATTCTTCAAATGTCAAAATTGACCTCTAAAGGTGATTCAAGTGTCTAAAATTATTTTGGTTAATTTTAAATATTTATTATAATTAATTAGTGAATCTTTTTAATTTTAAGAATATTTTTAATTTTAAATAAATCTAATTGGGCTTTTAATTCTGATCATGTTGATATATTATTTGTAATTTTAGATTTAAAATGAATTTATTAAGAAATGTTAAGGATCTTAGGTTAACTACATACATAAATATTTATTTCTGTAAATAACAGACCAAATTGCCAACATATGCTGTGAAATTTAAAACATAGATACTTGAATACAACTGCTTCATTCCCACTAAATTTGGGCTCCTCATAGCCTCCTAAGGTTGAAAACTTAGTCACCAAAGCTAAATCCATCTGTAGCTTTGATGATTGATTTATGGAGGTACACTTATTGGAATTGAGTGAAAATAGTGGCAAACTAACCCTTGCAAAAAATCAACACACCACAAAGAACTTTAAACCTAATTCTAAGTCTATGAATTATTATGAATTTTCAAATTTATGGGTCAAAATTGAACTATGAACTTGAAAATTTAAATCATAGAAAGTTTGAATAGATGAAATCCCCAAAAAATTTAGGTAAGTAAAGGATACACCCTAATATACACCTTCCAAATTTGAGGTCAAATTGATATTTGGATCTTGAGAATTTTAAGAAATTAGAAAATATTCATCTTTATTCTACTCATATTCATTAGTAAAAAATTGTTTAAGCTATTTTTAAAAACTAGTAGATGTTAAGAGATAAGAACACTCAATTTGGATGAATGTTTTTTTTTAAATTATTTTTAGAGTTTATAAGCATTTAAATTAATTTTTAATTTATTTTAAATTTAAATTTAGCTTGTGTGCAATCATTGCCAATCTATATATCCTCTCACTTTACTCAAGCTTATCTCCTCTCCTTCACAGTCAAGCATAGAAAGCTACCCTCTCCTTCATTATTGGAAAGCTACCTCACTCCTCTATCTTGAACGTAAGAACAAACCCATTTTTCTATCGATAGTGAGAGCCCCTGACTGATGTTATCCTACTTCACAAGCTAACCACTATACAGTAAGAAACCTTTCACTATCTCTTATCTTGAGTGATATGAGATTTTAACATAAGATGCAGAAACAAGGAATTAAATAAATTATCGGTCAGACTTGAGACTTGACTTACCAAACATTCATCTTATTTAAAGATTACTTCCAAGAAAATGCTACGTGCTTCCAATTTCATAAAAATATATATAGTTCATAATACAGTAGATAAGGGCTTTCATTGACCTATCTTAGAAGTTGAATCCATCCATAAAGTGGTAGCTGTGTCAAAGTTTTTCCTATTTATTGAGCTACTGCTCATTGCTCAAGCTATAACTAGCAAACACATTATATGGAAGATCTAAGGTGTCTTGGTTTCTTTTATTTCATCTTATCTCCGTGCTTCTAACTCAATGCTTCCCACCTTTATATGTAGACATAGGGAACTTTCATAAGAGTGGGTTAATAACTCATAAAGAACATGTTGCAACTCGAGCTTATGACTTTATATTTTTGATGATAAAAAATATTGTGGATCACTTACAGCTATCTACTGGTATTTGCAATATACTTTTGTTTATCTGTATACTAACCTTTCAGGATTATAATGCACCATTCAAGGCTCAAGATTTGGTACAACATGTTTTATTTGTAATAGTCATTGATGTATTTTTTAGTAATGTCTTGTAACCTTGCACACACACACATAAGAAAAATTATGTCTACTTGTTAGAGTTTTTTATTTTAAATCACATCATCTGAGAAGATCCAAAAATCATCCAGGTCAATCAGTTAAAAATAGAAACCCTAATTAGGGCATCTTGGTTAAGGCAGCCACAATTAAGCAAATCGTCTTGGGCGATAGTATGAACGTATGTGATGAAAGTCTCAAATCAAAAAGAATAAGCTGCCATATCTATTTAGGCATGTGTTATTTTTGGACATTGTCCAGGACATCATCCTTGATGATGTAGTGCAATTATGCCTAAAAACTTGGTAATTAAGGAAAGTAATTATGGTTTGATTGCTCGATCATATCAACCTAAATGATCGCAGGATCATTCGGGATGATCAGCTAATAAACCATAGTTCTTAGTTCTTCCTGGATGATTTTTAATCAGCCTGGCTCCATCCAGGGCGATGCTCTTGAAGATATGTGCCTTTTTATACTAATTGAACAAGATGATCAGTTTACTTTTCCATTGTCCAGACATGAAATCAGGACGATATTCTAAATGATACTCAATGATTTACACTAATCATAGAGGATGATATGAATATTGGCCAAGATGATAGTGTTGGTTTGTTTCAATTAAGAGCAAATTTGGAGACCTTCTATTTAAAACTTCTATTTTTACAAGTTAGAGTCTTTAGCAGTCATTGAAGCTTCATTCTTCTGGAGAAAACTTGAAGAGAGAACTTTAAAGGTAGATAAGAAAGGGTGGAGTTTGAGAGAGGGAGAAAATCCTTAGAGGGGGTTTCAAGGGAGTGTGGAGGAGATTCCACACGATTTCTCCAGCAAGCTTGCACCTTAGTACCATCAGATTCAAGGTTCATGTTGAGGGAAGTTTTGGGAAGAAGAAGATCTCTTTGGTGTCAAAGGTCCCAGCTACTCCACCTAACCGCGGAAGGTGTAAGTGATTTTGTAAGGGCTTCTCTATTTAGCTATGGGGGCTAAAATAGAGACAATGAGTTTAGTGCAATACTCATAGGGTACCTCCGAGGAGTGGACATAGGTCAAGTTGGACGGAACCACATTACATATGGTGTGTTCTTTCTTATTATCTTTCAGCATTTTATTTTCTCACTTTATTTCTCTTATGGTAAATCTTGTTTTGATTGTGTTTGTGTTTTTACTTAAAGAAAATTTTAAATACCAATTCACCCCCCCCCCCCCTTGGTTAGCCTCGAGGTTAGTTCATAAGGGCTTAACAACCCTAATGAACTTTCAGAACATATGTCGCATACTATCCCTAATGAGTCTAGATATCAAATCTAATATTTCTTATGGATATTAGACTTACAAATGGTAGAATGTATCAAGCATCTAACAGAGATTATATCAAACCTGCACTTTCATAGAGGAATAATAGATCACTCTCTTAAGCACTCTAATTAAGTCTCACAAAAAAACATGAACATGAAAGAATGGTAGTTCCTCATCATGGACTGTTAAGTTAAACACATGAAAATTTGTGGAAGGCCCCGTGGTACTTCTTCTTGGGGTCGGTAGGTTCCATTAGGGATTGTGCATTTAAAGTCAAGTACCTTAATCAAAAAAGAAGCTTGCCAAAGTAAAAATAATGTTTCTTCTCCTATTGATATCCCACTTGATTTATTTGTAATTAGATGGTTTTTTTTTTGTAGAAAGCAATAGATTGAATTAATCAAAATAACAAAGGTAACTACAAATATCATTCCTCCTTTAAAAATTAAAGAAAGAAGGAGGAATCTTATTCAAGCAAAGATATTCCCAAACAAAATTGCTAATAATGAAGTGATAAAATTGTAAATTGCATTTTCTAGAGTGAGAAAGCGATTTTCAAATTCCATCATTCCTATTTTTTTCTCGCTGATCATTCACGACAATGATCCATCTCCGATCATCGAACAATGAAGGATGGGTGACGTTCATCATTCTACTGCTATGGTTAGGTGGACTAATCCTCCAAACTCAAATTCTACTGAAAAAATCCCCTCGTTTGATTTCTCTTCTTAAAGAAATCAGAATCTGGTTGTTAAGGAAAAGCCATTGATTATTAATGAAGGAGCCTTTTTAAATGCTAAGAAGGTTATTCCAATTTTTGGTAAAGGTAAAAATGTTCTTATTGATGATGGAATAAAAAGTCCTAAAGTTTTTAAAAATATGAAACCAAATTCTTTGAGTCCGAAAGCTTCAACTTCATCAGAATTTAAATTACATGTGAGTAGATTCTGCAATTCTACTCCTTGTAGTCCTGGTAATCAAATTTCAAAATGTACAAATGCAAATGATTGTGAAGCACCTTGGTTTGTTAAAGTTCACATTGTGGCATTGACAAATGATCACCTAACTTTTCCACAAACTCTTTGAAGGGTCTTTCGGCTCCAGTATGGATTGGACTCCCTAATCTACTGTTATATTGTTGGGATGATATCACATATGCAGAATTACATCTCTAGTTGGGAAGCTTTTTTTACTAGATGAAAACATGTTTCAATGGAATAGAAGAGAATTTGCTAGGATTTGTGTTCGCATCAACTTAAACGAACAACTTCCTTTAGGAGTGTGGATGGAAGGTGAATCTAGCAAATTTTATCAAAAAGTTGAATATGAAAAAGTTTCTAAACTTTTTTTTAAGTGTGGCAAGATTGGCCACTTGATAGAGAAATGTCTGTTGAGTCCAGTAATTAGGTTGTTAAGCCTAAGTAAATGTCCCACGGCTACCAAGAGGGGGTTGAATTGGTAGTTTTAAAAATTTTAATCCCTCTTAATGTTAAAGTTGAACTGAAATAAAATTTTCTTTTAAAGTTTGTAGAAAAATGTTTTTCAACCACAGAGTTGTTAAAACTGAAATTTAAAGTGCGGAAACATAAAAGTAATAAAGTAAATGACACCAGATTTATAGTGGTTCGGTCTATAACCAGACCTACATCCACTCCTCTGAGGCACCCTCTGAGTATTGCACTAATACCACAAAGTGACTCTCCTTTAGCACCCACAGCAAGGCGGAGAAGCCTGTACAAAATACTCTTTTCACCACTACCCGGTGCGGCAGAGAACCGTCGTCCTTTTACACAATCCACAGTGCTGGCAGAGAACCGTCATCCTTTTACACTCTCCTAGTGTGGGCAGAGAACCCTACGGCTGTTCACACTCTCCAAGTGTAGGCAGAGAACCTTTGTCCTTTTACACTCTCCTAGTGTGGGCAGAGAACCCTTCGTCTGTTCACACTCTCCAAGTGTACGCAGAGAACCTTCGTCCTTTTACACTCTCCTAGTGTGGGCAGAGAACCCTTCGTCTGTTCACACTCTCCAAGTGTCGGCAGAGAACCGGATCTCCTTGACTGATCTTCTCACAAGAATCTAGAAGGAAGAAAGAAAAGAGTGAACAAATCCAATTTCACAAGTAGAGACTCTTACCTTAGTAATCCAAGTGAAGCCTTCTCGCTCCAATTGTAGGAATCCTCCTTTGAATGCTCTCTTCCACTCTCTCCTTGGCTATTCTCTCAAGAGCCACGAAGATCAAATGACAAAAAGATTGGGTGGCAGTCTAATTTGGACTATTTATACAAAAGACATAAAAAACCGCCCAAAAACTGCAAGTTTCTAATTCTGTACGCAGTGGATCGTCCTGTACGATCCTGGATCGTCCTGGACGATTTTCCTTAAATGATCTGAAACGACCCAATTTGTATATGTGTATGAAATGACTTCGTACATCTGATCGTTCTGTACGAACTAGGTTCGTCCAGTACGAATGGTTATTACAAGGTCAGTTCTAGAAACTTCTGAAAACTGTTCTAAGTCGGTTAATCGTTTAAACGAAAATATGTTCGTTTGGACGAAAATTTTCCAGAGACCCGATCGTCCTGGATGATTATTTATTTCGTCTGGACGAAAATTTTCTAGAGGACTAATCGCCACGGACAATAATTTGTTTTCGTCTGGACGAAAAATTTCCAGAGACCCGATCGTCCTGGACGATAATTAATTTCGTCTGTACGAAAATTTTCCAGAGGACCGGTCGCCTCGTATGATAGCAAAATTCGTTTGGACGAATATTTTACAGAGAACCCATCGTCCAGGACGATAATAAAATTCGTCCTGGACGAATAGGACTTAGAAAAATTTTTCTCGAGCAAGTTCTTATTCGTTCCAAGTGCTCAATAGGAGATAACTGACAGATTGTCCAGTACGATAATTATCGTCCTGTACGATCAGTATAGAATTTTAAGATCTCCTTATTTGTGTGTGTGAGATTTTATTCACTCAATTACAATCACTCCCTTTCAAAATTAATTCAAAGAAAATGCAAACTTCAAATAAACAAAATATCTCATGTTGAATTTGATTTGAAGTTATCGTAGTTTGGAGTCTGATTTTCCTAAAATGTTAGTACACACAAGAGCAAATGCAAATCTTCTAAAATTGTTAGGAGATAACTATACATTTGAATAATAATGTTTGGAATCATCAAAACTACATAAGTTGCACAAATATAAATCATTCAAATAGCAACTATTCAAACAATCTCCCCCTTTTTGATGATGGAAAAACAATTATTATTTGTATGGTTTCAAGTTAAAACAAATCTCTTATCTCCTAAACTCCCCCTGAATTTATGAGTACATTAAAATAAGGAGGCATTAAAGAACAATATTTTTGTTTTTCAAGTTTTTTAACACAAACAAAAAAACTTGTAAACAGAACAATCAAAAATAGAAAACACAAAACACAAAAACACAAAACACAAACAAAATAATTTCTCCCCCTTTTTGACAGCAACAAAAAGTGAAGAAGAAAAAGACAAGAAATGTAAATAATTATATGAAATTCATTTTTAAAATTTAATCTAAATTGTGATTTGACATAGGGTATGCAATTTTAAACTAAAGATATTAGATCAATCATAGAAATTCATAAAATTTAAGAAGTGATATAACATTGTAAGTAAGAAGAATTTATCAAAGACATGATTCAATTTAGACATTTGACTATTAAAAATCATTACAAGAGAGATGTATAAAAAATTCTATATTTCAAAGTTCAATAGAATATAAATGAACATAAGATCAATTTGAATTAAGAGATTGAATGAATTTGGAAAGAAGAGAATTACCTAATGTGGCGCTTTGCGCATCTTTTCAAAGTTTTGGAGCACATTTTTGTGCATTTTTCTTTGGTTGGGCTTATTTTGTGCCACTTTTTCACTTTGTAAATTTTTGCGAATTCCTTTTGATTTTTGTACGTTTGTACAATGTTCAAGAGTAATTTGACCAATTCTTTCCAAAATCTATAATCTAAAATTTCAAATATTTCTAGGTGCATAAATATCACTTGAGCATAGAAATACAAAATAAGAAAACATCTAAATTGCAATAGTAATATTAACTTTTATGTAGTCTAAATGAATAGACTTGAATTTAAAAGTTCTAATTACAACAAGTTATAAACAACTTATAAATTAAGAAAGTCTAGATTTTTCTAATATAGATAATCTCAAATTACAATCGAATTTGAGCACTATGTAGATTAAATAATACTAATGAAATTTATAAACATTAATCACATTTCAAAACAAATCTAATAAAAACAAACTTTCATTGAAATTAAAGGAACGGATTACACATAAAAAATACATTGAACTTAAAAACATAAAAATAATCACAATAAAACAGATAAGATAAAAACAAAACAAACAAAAAAGAAAATACAACAGACACAGACAAAAAAAAAAAAATCTACTGTTCTGGAGGAGGAGGAGGAATGCCGCCAAAGAGGTTGAAGTAGGAGGCCATCAACATTACATTGGTATTAATTTTATGAACTTCATCTTTAATATTACCAATGTCATGTTGCTGCTACGTAAGTTGAGCATCAAATTGATCAAACCTTTGATCAATGTGAGTCTCTAGTCTATCAAATCTCTCAATCAGATTCTGGTAATCTGATTGAGAAGCAGAAGCTTGCACTCCTTCTTCTTCTTCTTCTTCTGAAGCACTGGCATGTGCTTTTTCTTTTTCTTTTTCCTCCTTGAAGAGCAATCTGAATGATGCATCGTTATAGTAAACTGGCTCTTCATATTCTTCATCAGGATGCACTATATTGTACTTCTTTTCCAAAATATAAGTAATTAAGTGTCCTAATGAAATGTTCTTCTTCCTCTTCTGATCTGCATGTCCTATTTCTGAAAGCCCATAGATATGGTCTATAATAAGTTGGGCTTCGTCAATAGGATGTCCTTGCATGATTAAAAAAGTTAGACAAGAAAGAAGAGGAGTATTTCCTCCAAAAAAATTTTAATTTTGATTTTTTAAATTAAGAAAATCAACAAAAACATTCATAAACACAGAAAACATAAAACAAAATCATAAATCCAAAAACAATTCATTCAAAAACACACAAAATTCACAAAATCACAAAAACAAAACACAACAAGTATCAATGTTGCAAAGACATTTTGGTTAAGCATTCAAATCAATAACACCAAGCCTTGTTCTTAAAGTACTGAAGGTATCAAAGGCTAAAGGATTTGTAAAAATGTCTGCAAGTTGATTTTCAGTTGAAACATGTATGAGTTCAATTTCTCCTTTGGATACATGATCCCTTATGAAATGATGCCTTATATCAATGTGTTTGGTTCTAGAATGTTGAATAGGATTTTTGGAAATGTAAATAGCACTAGTATTGTCACAATAAATTGGAATAGAGACTATAGTTAATCCTAAATCAATCAACTGTTGTTTTAACCAAAGTACTTGTGCCACACAACTTCCTAATGCAATGTATTCTGCTTCTGCAGTAGATAGTGCCACTGAATTTTGTTTTCTACTAGACCATGAAACTAATGAATTTCCAATGAATTGACATGTTCCAGAAGTGCTTTTCCTATCCACTCTACAGCCTGCAAAGTCAGAATCTGAGTAACCAATAATTTCAAATGAAGAGCTAAACTTAGGATACCAAATTCCTAAGTTTTGAGTTCCTAGTAGATATCTTAAAATCCTTTTCACTGCTGTCAAATGTGATTCTTATGGATCTGATTGAAATCTAGCACATAAGCAAACACTAAACATAATATCTGGTCGGCTAGCAGTCAAGTAAAGTAAAGATCCAATTATCCCTCTAAATTTCTTTTGATCAACAGATTTTCCCTTAAGGTCTTTATCCAACTAAACTGAAGAACTCATTGGTGTACTAACAAGTTTAGCATTGTCCATTTCATATTTTTTGAGGATGTCCTTAATATATTTGGTTTTACTAAGAAAAGTACCTTCCTCAAGTTGCTTAATGCTAAATCCTAGAAAGTAATTTAAATCTCCCATTAGACTCATTTCAAATTCACTACTCATTGTTTTAGAAAAATCATCACAAAGATGTTTATTTGAAGATCCAAAGATGATGTCATCCACATAAATTTGAACAATAAGTATATCCTTTCCAATTTTCCTTAAAAAGAGAGTTGTATCCACACTTCCTTTTTCAAAAGATCTTTCAAGTAGGAAGGTGCTTAACCTCTCATACCAAGCCCTAGGTGCCTGTTTCAATCCATATAATGCCTTTTTTAATTTGAAAACAAGATTTGAAAATTTAGAATTTTCAAAACCTGGAGGTTGTTCTACAAAAACATCTTCTTCAATTACCCCATTTAAAAAGGCACTTTTGACATCCATTTGAAACAATTTAAAACCTTTAAAACAGGCAAAGGCTAGTAAAACCCTAATTGCTTCAAGTCTAGCTACAGGGGCAAAAGTTTCCTCAAAATCAATTCCTTCAATTTGATTATACCCATTAGCTACTAATCTAGCCTTATTTCTAATGACTACTTCTGAGTCATTCATTTTATTTTTGAACACCCACTTGGTTCCAACAATACTTTGATCTTTTGGCCTTGTAGTCAGTTCCCAACTTTTATTTCTTACAAATTGATTCAACTCTTCTTGCATGGCCAATATCCAAAATTCATCTGAAAGTGCTTGATCAATGTTAGTGGGTTCAATAGTTGAAATAAAGGCTGAATGATTGACTTCCTTGTTTAATCCACGCCTAGTTCTAACACCCTCACTTGGTTCACCTATGATTAATTCCTTTGGGTGGTTTTTAGAAAATCTCAAATCTCTAGGCAAAGGGTCTTCTCTTTCTAAATTTTCTTCCACATTTTCTTCCAAATTTAATCTATCAATCTTTTGGGAGTTTTCTTCAATTTCTTCTTCAACAACTTTTGGCTCTTCCATGTTTCCATTTTCATCAAAAACAACATGTGTGGTTTCCTCAATGACTAAAGTTCTTTTGTTGAATACTCTATAAGATTTTCCAACACTTGAATATCCAACAAAAATTTCTTCATCTGATTTTGGATCAAATTTTCCTAAGGCAGATTTTCCATAATTATGTATGAACACCTTGCAACCAAATACATGTAAATGAGACAAATTTGGTGTTATACCTTTTAGCAACTCATAGGGTGTTTTATTCAAATTTGATCTCACATTCACCCTATTCAAAACATAGCATGCAGTGCTAACCGCCTCAGCCCAAAAATATCTAAGAAGCGAGTATTCTGCTAACATTGCTCGGGCGGCTTCTATTAATGTTCTGTTCTTTCTTTCAACTACTCCATTTTGTTGAGGAGTTCTAGGTGCAGAAAAATTGTGATCAATCCCCTTTTCTTTATAGAAATCTTCAAATCTTTCATTTTAAAATTCTCCTCCATGATCACTTTGTATAGAAATTATTTCACATCCTAGTTTTCTTTGTATCCAAGTTGAAAAATTTCTGAATTCCTCAAATGATTCACTCTTATGAAAAAGAAATTTAACCCAAGTGAATCTTGAAAAATCATCTACTATAACAAATCCATATACCTTTCCTCCTAGACTAACAGTGCTTATAGGTCCAAAAAGATCCATGTGAAGAATTTCTAAAGGTTTACTGGTCCTAAGATCTTTATTGGACTTAAAAGAGGACTTCACTTGTTTTCCTAATTGACATGCATCACAAAGATGGTCCTTAGTAAAGTTTAGTTTAGGTATTCCTCTCACCAAATTCTTTTGGGTAATTCTTCTAAGATTTTTCATACTAGAATGACAAAGTCTCCTATGCCAAAGCCATGATTCATCAGAAACAGTTTTCAAACAAAAAGCAGTAGGAGATTGAAGACAATTTAAATCTAGTATGTAGACATTGTTTACCCTTTTTCCATTTAAAACAATTTTTCCATTTAGGCTAATTATGCAGCTAGTAGGTAAAAGTTTTACATTATAGCCCTTATCACATAGCTGACTTATGCTAAGCAAATTATGTTTTAAGCCTTCAACTAATAAAACATTGTCTATGAAAAAGTTTTTCAAATTTACAATCATACCTGATCCAACCACTTTCTTTGTGGTATTATCTCCAAGTGTAACCTTGCCTCCACTCCTGGCTTCCAGCGTTATGAATTGAGCAGTATCTCCAGTCATGTGCTTTGAACATCCGCTGTCCAGGTACCATATACTCTCACGAGGTCTTGTGTGAGAGCATTCCTGCAAAATTCTCAAATGTTAGACCTGGGAACCCAAACTAGTTTGGGTTCACCTTTATGAAATTTATAATCAGATGCATGTATGATATGTCTAGGTTTATGCATCTTAGTTCTCCATACCAAATTAGGTTTCATCTTTAAAATGCAGGTGTGAGATATATGTCCCAAAAATCCACAATTGTTACATTTAACATTAGAAAAAATATTCCTATGTTTTCTTTCATATGATTGTCTTCTAAGGGATTTCATGAATTTAGGATAATATTTAGGATTTGTAAAATCTTCAAGTTTAGGGGGGTTCCTATTATCCTCGAGAGCTCTTATAGTGAGTTTGTAAAATGAATTCATATCCTCCAAGATTCAATTGATATAATTGATTCTATATGTCTTGCTCTCAGATTCATCCATAAATTTCTTAAATTCTTTTTCAAGTTCAGCATAGGATGATTTTAAATTCTCAAAATTTTTATTCAAGTCATCATATTCATCAAGTAGTTTCATGTGGTTGATATCAATTAAAGCATGATCTTTCCTAAGGATTTCGTGTTCCTTATTAAGCTCTTCTAATTCTAAAACTACACTAGCATGCATCCTTTTCATTTTCCTATATGCGTCATGCATGTGTTCAGAAACTTCAAATAATTCATTATAGGTTAAATCACATACCTCTTCTTGATCTGATTGTTCAGCTTTATCTGCCATCAAGCAAAGGTTGGTGACTTCTTCTTCTTTTTCAGTCTCAGATGAGTCTGAAGCTGAGTCCGCCCAAAAAGCCTTTTGAAACTTCTTCTTGCCCTTCTTTACCATTGGTTTCTCCTCTACCTTCTCCTTGCTAGGAGTGGCTTTGAGTTTTGGACAATCAGTCTTTATATGACCTGGTTTCCTGCATTCATAACAAATCACTTCATTAGAAACCTTGCCATTTCTGTTATACTTACCTCTATTCCATTGCTGACGTCTCTTCTGCTTCCTCTTTAAAAAGCTTCTGAATTGTCTAGTCATCTGTGCTATATCGTCTTCATCCTCAGGTTGTGAGTGTTCACTTTCTGACTGTTCCACATTTAGTGCAATATTCTTGTCCTTTCTTGGTTCACCTGCATCAATCTTTCTTTGACTTACTCCTTGCTCGTAAGCAATGAGTGAACCAAGAAGATTGTCAATTGAATAAATGTTCGGATCTTTAGACTCTGTAATTGCAGTAATTTTAGCATCATATGCAGTAGGTAAACAACGAAGAATCTTATTAACCATTTCCGCATTTGTTAATTCCCTACCAAGTGCATGCAAAGAGGTGACAATTTGAGTGAATCTTGTGTACATGTCAGATATAGATTCATTAGGTTTCATGCGAAAAAATTCGTAGTCATGTAACAAGATATTGAGTCTTGATTGCTTAACCTCATTTGTCCCTTCATAAGTAATACAAAGTCTATCCCATATGTCTTTTCCGCTTTTACAAGTGGAAACTCGCATGTAGTCTTAAGATTTTAAAGCACAAAAGAAATTATTTAAACATTTCGCATTTAATTGTGCTAAGTCACGTTCTTCTATAGTCCAATCTGCATAGGGTGTATCTACCCTAATTCCATCAACTAATCTAGTTGGTTTTGAGTAACCTTCCTGGACTAGCATCCACATGCGATAATCAAGTGACTGTAAGAAAGTAGACATGCGTGTTTTCCAAAAATCAAAAGGAATATTGTCAAACAGTGGAGGTCTAGTGATAGAGTAACCTCAGGTGTGTTTCGGTTTCCAAATGTAACCATCTACGTTAATCAAAAAGTAGTTCAAACTTATGATTTTGAAACTATGCTCTCTGATACCACTTGTTGAGTCCAGTAATTAGGTTGTTAAGCCTAAGTAAATGTCCCACGGCTACCAAGAGGGGGGTGAATTGGTAGTTTTAAAAATTTTAAACCCTCTTAATGATAAAGTTGAACCGAAATAAAATTTTCTTTTAAAGTTTGTAGAAAAATGTTTTTCAACCACAGAGTTGTTAAAACGGAAATTTAAAGTGCGGAAACGTAAAAGCAATAAAGTAAATGACACCAGATTTATAGTGGTTCGGTCTATAACCAGACCTACATCCACTCCTCAGAGGCACCCTCTGAGTATTGCACTAATACCACAAAGTGACTCTCCTTTAGCACCCATAGCAAGGCGGAGAAGCCTGTACAAAACACTCTTTTCACCACTACCCGGTGCGACAGAGAACCGTCATCCTTTTACACAATCCACACTGCTGGCAGAGAACCGTCGTCCTTTTACACTCTCCTAGTGTGGGCAGAGAACCCTACAGCTGTTCACACTCTCCAAGTGTAGGCAGAGAACCTTCGTCCTTTTACACTCTCCTAGTGTGGGCAGAGAACCCTTCGTCTGTTCACACTCTCCAAGTGTAGGCAGAGAACCTTCGTCCTTTTACCCTCTCCTAGTGTGGGCAGAGAACCCTTCGTCTGTTCACACTCTCCAAGTGTCGGCAGAGAACCGGATCTCCTTGACTGATCTTCTCACAAGAATCTAGAAGGAAGAAAGAAAAGAGTGAAGAAATCCAATTTCACAAGTAGAGACTCTTACCTTAGTAATCCAAGTGAAGCCTTCTCGCTCCAATGGTAGGAATCCTCCGTTGAATGCTCTTTTCCACTCTCTCCTTGGCTATTCTCTCAAGAGGCACGAAGATCAAATGACAAAAAGATTGGGTGGCAGTCTAATTTGGACTATTTATACAAAAGACATGAAAAACCGCCCAAAAACTGCAAGTTTCCAATTCTGTACACAGTGGATCGTTCTGTACGATCCTGGATCGTCCTGGACGATTTTACTTAAACGATCTGAAACGACCCAATTTGTATATGTTTACGAAATGACTTCGTACAGCTGATCGTCCTGTACGAACTAGGTTCGTCCAGTACGAACGGTTATTACAAGGTCAGTTCTAGAAACTGCTGAAAACTGTTCTAAGTCGGTTAATCGTTTGGACGAAAATATGTTCGTCTGGACGAAAATTTTCCAGAGACCCGATCATCCTGGACGATTATTTATTTCGTCTGGACGAAAATTTTCCAGAGGACTAATCGCCACGGACGATAATTTGTTTTCGTCTGGACGAAAAATTTCCAGAGACCCGATCGTCCTGGACGATAATTAATTTCGTCTGTACGAAAATTTTCCAGAGGACCGGTCGCCTCGTATGATAGCAAAATTTGTTTGGACAAATATTTTACAGAGAACCCATCGTCCGGGACGATAATAAAATTCGTCCTGGACGAATAGGACTTAGAAAAAATTTTTTCGAGCAAGTTCCTATTCGTTCCAAGTGCTCAATAGGAGATAACTGACAGATCGTCCAGTACGATAAATATCGTCCTGTACGATCAGTATAGAATTTTAAGATCTCCTTATTTGTGTGTGTGAGATTTTATTCACTCAATTACAATCACTCCCTTTCAAAATTAATTCAAAGAAAATGCAAACTTCAAATAAATAAAATATCTCATGTTGAATTTGATTTGAAGTTATCGTAGTCTGGAGTCTGATTTTCCTGAAATGTTAGTACACACAAGAGCAAATGCAAATCTTCTAAAATTGTTAGGAGATAACTATACATTTGAACAATAATGTTTGGAATCATCAAAACTACATAAGTTGCACAAATATAAATCATTCAAATAGCAACTATTCAAACAATATCCTGTTTCTAAGAATGAAGAGATTAAAGATAATTCAAAAGTGCCTTCTTCAGATGTGGCTACTGCTGGCCAAAATGCTTTTGCTGATAAGAAGGAGGGAGCCAATGTGGACCTGGAAGAGAAAGGGTATGGACCCTGGGTGCACGTCAGATATGGGAAAAAAAGAAGTTTTCCAAACAATGAAAATAAGTTGATGCAAAGACTGGTTAGAGAAGTTTGGAGGGCTATTCCAGGTGCTGTTTATAGTCAAGTTCCAGCCCAAAATATTTATTTGGAAAAATCTTTTCCCATTGAAAAAGACAAGACTTAGGTTGTTGATCTGAAGGAATTCAATTCTAGAAAAGATAAAGATCTTGTTGCTACTGAAGATGCTACTATTGCTATAGTGAATGATACAAGCCTGGAAGATGGAGAAATTTTGGAAGAAATGCCTCTCAATGTTGCTGATTTCTCTGTAAACGGAAATGGGACTTCATCAAGTAAGAGTATTATTGCTTCTCAACCCGTGATTTTGAACAAGAATATGTTTGATGTTCTTAACAATGTAGATGAGGATGTGAACAATGTTGAAATTGTTTTGGGAAAAAATATGGATGATGAGGTTGATGTGTCATCTTATAAATTGAAGGATACAGCTATAACAACAGATAATGTTAAAGTGGAAAATAACTCTGTCAAAAGGAAATTGGGAAAGGAGCTCAAAACTCTTGGACCAAATAAACTAATGACTAGAACAATAAAATTGGATATGGGAAATAAAGGAAAGAGGAATGGGGCTAGAACCCCTCCTAATGAATGAATTCCATTATTTTTTTGGAATTGTAGAGGAGCTAGTAAAGTTCAAGCTTCTCTATATCTTAAGGAATTTGTTAAAGAGAATGGTGTGGGTTTAGTTTGTTTGTTAGAAACCAAAGTTTCTTCTATGAATAAAAAAGATTTCAATGCTCTAATCAGGATGGATTGGAATTTTTTTTTCATTATCGTTCTCAGGGATTTTCATGAGAGATTTTAATTCATTAGAACACAAGGTTTGCTTATTTTAATACCTTGTTCTCTTCTTGTCAATGCGCAATTGCTGATTTAGAAATTCACAATAGAGGGAGTTGGAGGATTTCTATTATTTATGCAAACAAAGATACTTACAAGAGGTTGGATCTTTGGAATCAATTGGAGAAGTATATGCTTGTTGCTAGTCCTTCTGTGGTGGATTGTGATTTTAATTGCTTATTATCCAAAAGTGATAAAAAGGGAGGAAGAGGATCTTATTTTTCACAAGGATCAAAGGAAATGAAATCATTTTTTGCTAAACTTGATTATCTTGAATTAGATTTTATTGGTACAAGGTTTACTTGGTGCAATAACAAATCAGGTGGAGCTCAGATCTTAGAAAGACTTGAAAGGTGCTTTGTTGATTCATCTTCCCTTAAGTCTAATCATTTATTGGTGGTTCATCATCTCCCTCATGTAGCTTCAGATCATTTTCCCTTTATGATGAAATTATGGGAAGATCAACCAAAATCAAATGGCTACATCAAGTTTGAGGATACTTGGGATTCTCACTTTGCTTTGGCTGCTATTATTTAAAAGGCTTAGAATAGAAACATTGCTAATCATCATTTTGATAGTCTTGATATCAAGTTTAAAAGGGCTTTGAAAGAACTTTATTCTAGAGTAAATCAAAGCTAAAAGACCTCAATATTGTGAAGGACAATCTTATTAAAGAGATTCTTGATCTGCAAATGGAGGAGTCTATGGTTGGAAGCCTTTCCGAAGAAAAAGTACATATCCAAAATTACTGAACTAAATTGCACTTTAGCTCGGCTAAAATCTTGGTGGAGACAATGAGCAAAGGTAAGATGGATAAAGGTTGGAGACTTTAATACAAAATTTTTTCATTCCTTTGCAAATGCTAGAATGAATGCAAATTATATGTTCAAAATTAAAGATGAGAAGGGAGATTTGGTGGAGTATCAAGCTCAAATTGAAAATATTTTTTTTTTTCAAATTCTTCCAAACCAAGTGGAAATTTAGATCTTGATCTTTGAATAATTTGCCTAGCTCAAGAGAAACATTAATAGAGTCGGATAGAGAATCACCTATTTCTAAGCTCAAGCTGGAGGAAGTTCAAGCTGTTGTTAGCCAAATAAAGGGAGGTGTATCCTAGGGTATTGATGGTATTACTCATCCATTTATTAAATTTTATTGGAACATCATTAAATTAGATGTCTAGAATGCTTTGAAAAGGTTTTTCTCGATGGGTTTGATGGAATCTAGTTGAAAGGATACATTGATTATTCTTATTCCAAAGGTGGAGTTGCCTATGATACCTTTAAATTTCAGGCCTATAAGTTTATGTAAGACAATTTATAAGCTTGTGGCTAAGATCCTTCTCAACAGATTTGTTGATCTTCTTCCAAAACTTATTTCAGAAAATCAATCAGCATTCATCAAAGGCCTGTCCCTTTTAGATAATGTATTAATTTCTCAAGACTTTTTCCATAAATTTAGGTTTTCAAAATCCTTAAAATGATTAGTTTATTTCAAAATAGACATGGAACAAGCTTATGATAGCATGTCTTGGGAAACTTTGGAGCAGATTTTGAGTTATTTTGTCTTTCCTTTACACTTTTCATAATGCTCCTAGGATATCTCATCTACTTTATGCAAACATTATCTTGATTTTCTCTAAAGCTAATAAGAGGATGGTCAAGAGGATTAAGAGTATTTTATTCGACTATTGTAATTGGTCTGGTCAAAAAATCAATTATAATAAGTCTTCTACTCTCTGTGAAGAAGCTGTTAATACAAGAAGGAAGAAGAAGATTGCTCGGCTAATGGGATTCAAGAATGTGAAAGAATTCTATTACTTAGGTGTTAAAATTTTGTTGAGAAAATTGGTGGCTTCATATTTCAATTTTTTGTTGGAAAAAGTGCTTGGGAAGCTAGACACATGGGGAAGCAAGTTTATTTCTCTTGCAGTGAGATTTACTCTTGCTAGATCGACAATCCTTTCTATTCCAGTTTTTTATTGCACTCATTCTTTGGTACCAATTAGAGTCTTGGCTTAAAAAGTTAAAGCTTGTATGGAGTTTATTTGGCACAAGGAGAAGAATGAAATTGGTTTACATTTAGTTAATTTGGAGAATTTGTGTAAACCTTTGCATTTAGGGGGACGTCATCTTCACTCTTGTGTTCAAAGGGTGGACACTTTAAGAGCCAAATTTGCATGGAAATATGTGAATTAAGATGATTCTTTTTTGCATAAATGCTTGAAGCTGAAATATGGGAATTCTTATTGGCTAACTGATTGAAAGATAAATATATCAAGTGCATGGAAAATTATGAGTAGTACAAAGGCTCTTAAAACAATTATAAGGTGGAAATTTTTTAATGTAGAAAATGTGAATGTCATGGAGGATGTTTGGATATTAGACAAAGCATTTTGTAAATGTCCTACTTTCCTTGATAATCTACAAATCAATGATTTATGTGTAGATTACTTTATTAAAGAGAGCGGTTGGGACATGGTTAAACTGTAGGATGCATTTGGGAAAGAGTTGCTTCAGATTATTTGCAAATTCAAATTTTAACAGGAGTCTGGTAAAGATCAAATGGAGTTGATTTTCCAGAATTCTGGAAAAACGTTGGCAGCCTTATCATTTAAAGCTCTATTAAATGATTCAAATGGGGGAAGATATTGAACTTGGATGAAGAAAATCTATCTTAATCCAAGTACTGAAGTTTTTTGGTGAAGGTTATACCATAAAGCTATTCCAACTTTTCATTTCCTGGAATATAGAAGACTAATGGAAAGATGCTTATGTCCTAGAGGATGTTTGGAAATTGAATATATTAAGCATGTGGCGGTGAGTTGTGATAAACAGATTCAAACTATAAATATTTTGAATCAATGGGGCTTTCAAATTCCTATTTTTCATAGTTATGCTTTGTTAATTTCATGGTTGGAGTACAATGCTACAAAAAAACATTTATCACAGATGTTTATTGTATGTTGGTGTTTCTTTGTTGGAAGTCTAGAAATAGACTTATTCATGAAAGAAAGGAGGATAGCAATTTAAATATTGAATCCAATGCTCTTAGTATAACTTCAATTTCTATTTCTAACAGAAATAAATCGGACCTATGGGATGTTAATCAACCATCTTGGTTGTTTAATAAGTCTTGGCATCCTCCACCACCCAATTGGATCAAAATAAACGTTGATGCTTCATTGGTACCTTCTTATAAAGCTGGAATGGGAGTTGTTTGACGTGATCATCAAGGAAGGTTTCTTTTTGATTTTGGAAAAAAATGAATTCATTTGGATATTGCTCGGTTTGAATTGGATGCTATTATCTCTCTTGATGGTATTATCAAGGATTGGATCAATCAATACAAAGGTATTATCATTGAAGGAGACAATGAAAATGTGATGAAAAGAAGTCAAAACAATATCAACATGAAGGGATTTCAAAAACTGGAGATTGATGTAAGGTTATCTTCCTTTGTCAAAGATTTTAATTTTGTAATTTTCAGTTAAGTTAGTAGGGAAAGCAATAAGTTAGCGGACATGTGTGCTAACTATGCTCTTATTGGGGATTTTGATTGGGATAATCTTAGTATGGAACACATTCCTCCTTTTTTTCTTTTATATTAGCTTCTTTTCATTTTAATGCTATTGCTTTATGCATCTTAAAAAAAAAAAAAGAAAAAAAAAATGATAATAAGAGCAAAGTTAGCACACATGTCTGCTAACTTATTACTACTTCTATCTACACATTTGAAAATTACATAGTTGAATTCGTTGAAGTAGTCAAACTCTTCCATTTCCTTGAACCCGTCCGCCACTGCTTGTTGTGAATTCTAATGACATTAGAATTATCACTTTCAACAATAACACCTTTATATTTGAACATCCAGTCTCTAATCACCTCTTTTAGAGATTTGATAGCTAAGATTTCTAATTGAGAAATGTCCCAATGTATACAAGATCTTCCAAAAGCCAACAAAAACTTGCCTTTACTGTCTCGGAAACCACCTTCTATTCCAACTCTATAAGATGATCTAAGTGTAGCATCAACATTGATTTTCAACCAATCGGGTGGAGGGGGATGCCAAATATTAGACAGCCTAAATGACTGGTTAGCATCCCAACTGATCAAGTTAAAATTATAAAACATCTTTAATGTTGAAGTTTGGCTCATGACATTTGCAGCAATAAGTGATATGCTTTCTTTAACTCTTTCATAAATGAACCTATTTCTAGCCTTCCAAGATAAAAATATTGCATTGCAAAAATATTAAGAAGCACACAATTATTAATTGTTATGTGCTCCAACCATGTGCAGCAGCTTTCAATATTATCAAACAGAGGGATCCCAAAACCCCATTTGTTCAAGAGTAAGAAAAGTTCTCTTACTTTAACACATCTGATGGCAACATGCTCCACACTTTCAACTTCAATATAGCATCTAGGACATAGATCCTTACTTTGTAATCTTATATAGGCTAAAAACTAACATGTAGGGATTGCATTCTTGAGAAGCCTCCAGCATAAAATTTCTACCCGAGAAATCAACTTTGCTTTCTTGATCCACTTGAAGAACCTTCGTTCAACCTGCTGATGATTTAACTTTCCTGAGTTCTGGTGTATCAGCTCCAAGATGTCTTCCTGAGCATCTTGATTTATTTTTACTTGCACTATCAGCTCAATCAGTTCACACCTAAATGATTTAAGGAGTTCATCCACTTTCCAGGTTCAATTATTGATATATTTATCCAATAAAACAACTTCATCCTCTTGGGGCACCATAAAAGTTGGCCATTTATTGATGCATTTATCCAAGATCCAAATGTCTCTATAAGCATCAACTGAAGAACCATTTGCAATACCCATCTCACCATAGTGTTGAGGAGCTAACCTCCATCAATTAATAATTTCCAAGCAGTTGAACAACCTTTCTTGTTCTCTCTGGAAACAAATTTCTTTCCATACTTAGGTGCAAGTAATTTGTGTAATAATGAATTGTTAGCCTGTAAGTACTGCCAAGCTAGTCTAGTTCTAAGAGTAGTTGCTTTATCACATGAAGAAAATAGTCTACGTCCTCCCCATTTCAGAGCTTTGCACAACTCACCCAAGCTAATATAATGGACACCCAACTTTCCATTTGATTTATTCCAAATAAAACTTCTACAAAGCTTATCAATATCATGAAGCACACTTATAGGAACAAGTGAATGACTACTATGAAGAGTTGGGTAAGATTGCAATACTGATTTGACCAAAGTGAACTTGCCAGCAAGAGAAACGAATTTGGTTCCCCAAACATTCATCATCCTCAAGGCTTCTTCAATAATAAAATGAAAGTTTGCGGCTACTAATCTTCTAAGAGCAATCTTTTTACCCAGATAAACAAATTCTTTCACTGCTCTGAATCCCAAAATGTGAGTGATGGATTTCTTACATCTTCTATTAACAAACTTGCCAAATGAAATGGCTGATTTGTTAACATTAATCAATTGCTATGTCCACTTATAGAAATCGGTAAGAATACCCTTGATCTCCTTTTCTGCCTTCCTAGTAGCTTCAGAATATATCATCACATCATCTACATATAAGAAATGTGAAATCCTTGGTCCACTCGGGCTAACTTTTATCCCAATAGTACTTTGATTAAGAGTATTAGTAAGCAGTTGTGAATAAATAATAAATAATATAGGAGATAAAGGAAAACCGAGATGAAATCCACTCCTAGCTTCTATCCACTCTAACAAATTTCCATTAAAAATCAAAGAAAATCTAGGATCTTCCACACAATCAAAAATTTGTTTTGAGAACTTTGAAGGAAAGCAAAAATACACCTAAACTTTCCTAAGAGTTGGCCAGATCATTTAAATATATGCTGGCTCCATATCAATTTTACTTGAAATAATTCCTTTAGATGATTTAGAATAGTTGAATTTGTGGAATACTTCCTGAGCATCCAGCACATGATCCGAAAGAAATCTTCCCTTAATGAATGCCTCTTGCTCCACCGAGACTAGTTTAGGGATAACCATTACGATCCTGTTTAAGATCTCGTTAGCCGCCACCTTGTAGACTATATTGCATAAGCTAATCGATCTATAATTGGAGGGTACCAAAGGGTTTCTCACTTTAGGATGAGAACTATTAGTGTGTCTTTCCAACATTTATCCAACTCCCCATGACAGAAAAAAATATTTTATAACATTCAAAAAATCAGTTTTAATGATGTTCCAGTATCCTTTGATAAATTAATATGAAATCCCATCATAACCAAGTGCAATATTGCTTTTGGCATGCTCAATAACCAACTCAATTTCATCCACTAAGAATTCATTATCAATCAAATTTCTATCTTCATCATCCAATGTATTTTGCGATTAAGACCACCCGTATGAGATGCAGTCCCTATGCTGCCTTTTTTTATTGAAGAACTGAAGTAGAACATCCTCTATTTACTTTTGTTCTTCCAACAAAATGCAATTCTAATTTTTTATTTTAAAAATACGATTTGAATTCCTTATAGCACTAGCATAAGAATGTAAGAACTTTCTATTACTATCACCATTAACCAATCAATTTACTTTAGCTCTCTGCTTCCACCAATAATTCATCCAAGCCATAGTTGAATTAAGTTCGTTAACTTTGTTTTTTAGCACCCAACATTTTTCTTCCATCATAAGTCCAGAAACTAAATCCTTAGATTAATGTATCCAACAAGCGTTCTTTTAAAAGAATCATATCTTTATGTTTAGCCTTGCTCCAACAAAATAAAGCTTTAAGAATTTTTTTAAATTTGTTATTCAAAATTTGAGCATAGTTGCCTTGATATATCTTATTCCATTCCTTTTTTTACCAAAGAAGAGGATGCCATATTTGAGGCCCAAACATCCTCAAATCGTATAATTTTCTTAGACACAGATTTAAAATCCATGATGTTAAGTACAACAGGGCTATGATCTGAAGAAATTTTAGCTAAATGTCTAACGACCATTTGATCAGATGAGTTTAAAGCTGTTGAGTTAAGACAGCACCTGTCCAATTTCTCCAGAATACGGGCTCCTCCAGCTTTGTTGTTGCACCATGTAAATCTTGGACCTATGAAACCTACCTCATAATAGTCATTATTATAGAAAAAAGCACTCATTTCCTTAGGCCCTTGTGAAAATTGAAATCTTCTGCCACCTCTTTTGTCCTCCATTGAAGTCTGACAATTGAAGTCTCCTCCCACCAGCATTGGAGCATTGGCCGAAGAATGCAGTTCCAACATCTCCTAATGCTCCCTCCTTTTATACATATCCTTATTTCCATACACAAAATAAATCCTCCAAATGCCCTTGTTGTTAATTTTTAAATCAGTAATAACACATTGAGAAGAAGAATCAACAATTTGGAAATCAGCTAAAAAGAATTCCATAAAATAATAATACCTCCTGACAACCCTTTTGATGGCACAATAAAAAAATTCCAGCCATCACCAATCAGCATTTTTACATCTTTAGTATCAATAGTTGACAGTTTAGTCTCAACCAAACCAAAAACAAAATCACCATACATTTTAACAAATTCTATAAGGTAAAGAGAAGCACCTCTCTTTCTTTCTCTTCTACAGTTCCAAAATGCTATCAAAGACATTAATGAGAGAGAGAGGATAAGATCCCCAAAGTACCTTTGAGCTCCATCTCAAATCTTTTATTCCTTGTATTAGAGCTAATAGGCCAAAGATCCCTCGATTGTTTAAAATTTTTCTTTTTAACATGAGTGAATCCAACTTCTTCATTCTCCATACCAAAATCCCTATTTATATGCAATGGATCTGCTTTTTCACCAACAACAGGTTACACGAATAACACTACCTCGTCCAGTTTTTCCTGCGCTATTTCACCTTCTTCAACTATATTTATGAGAGCATTGAGAATTTATTATTACTTTTATGAATGTTAGAATTATTTCCCATCACAAATCCTACCTTTTAGAAAGAACAAGAAGCTTAAACATGATCTGGGATGTCTTTTTTTGAAAAGTGCAAATAGTAAAGATTTTATTATCCACCAATTACTTACAAGAAGATTCTTCCTTCAACAAATCAAAAAATGAAGGAGGAACTTTATCCCTAGAAAAATCATCCCAAAAGAAGGATGAAAAATGGTCAATGTTAGCACAATAATGTGCTAACTTATTACAATTTCTATTAGCAAAAGAAAAATAAACATGCTTAAAATTAAGAAGAAAATCTAAATCCTTTGGTTTTAGAAATTCTTCATAAATCATCAGTTTTCTAAATGCATTTTGAAAGACTTTGATGATATTAGAGTTGTCACCTTCAATCACAATACCTTTAGCTTCAAGCATCCAATCTTGTATGTAATCTCTAAAAGCAAGAATGGCTAATAGCTCCATTTGTGCACAATACCAATGAAGACATTGAATACCAAAGGCAGCAATTCCACGCCCTTTGTAGTCCCTGAAAATACCTCCAATGCTGGTGCTATTATTATGAAAAACTGAAGCATCAACATTTACCTTGATCCAACCCGGGGGAGGAGGATGCCAAGAAGATTGAGAGACCTTAAAAAGCTGATTGGCATCCCAGTTTTCACGGATTAAACCATAAGAAAATGATGATACAGTCTGGATAACAGATCTTGAAGCAATGGAAGAACAGCTATCGTCAACTCCTCCATGAACTAGCTTATTTCTACTATTCCAGCAGTAGAAAATTGTAGAGCATAGCAGATTTCCCAAAAAAGGATTAGAAGAAGACAATTTAAATAATAACTGATAACATTCCTATAAGGAATCAAACTCAGGTATATTAAAATGCAAATCAGCTAGCATTTTTAATACTCTTTTGATCAAAAAACATTTGGACGTCACATGTTTTGAATTTTCAAATTCCAAGCATCCTCTCGGACAGCCTCCATGTTCAGCAAGCCTTCTATAAGAAAAAAATTCAAATGTTGGAATGCTATTCTTGCTTAATCTCCACCAGAACATGTCATTCTTCGGTTTTAACTTCAGTTTCTTTCTCCATTTATAATTGTCATCTTCGCTGAATTCTTCAAAAATTTTCTCATAAGAAGCAGCTGTTATTGATTTACCAGTTAATTTCTTAATACATTCCAGCTTGTCTTTAATGTGATCAGTATGAATAGGAATAGAGATGATCAATTGAATGGGAAATTCTCCAAAACAGAGCTTCAATTTTCCATGATCCCAATTTCCTCCTGTAATAAAATCTGATACCTGACTAAAATCTGGACCAATGATAGTTACAAAAGTTGGCCATTTGTCTAATGTTTTATCCATAATCCACATATCTTTGAAAGTGTCTACATATTCTCCATTAGAAATTGACCATCTCATTACAGGAAGTAAACATTTAGCACCATTCTGGATGATTTTCCAAGTTGAAGAGCATCCACTAGTATTGGCACCATCTTCATATTTTGCTCTGAATACTTTGTTGAGAAGAATATTGGGTTTTGTAAAAAATTTCAATGCATGTTTAGATCTCAACGGACCTAATCTCTCAACCAAAGATTGTAAACCATAGCCTCCTTTATTTTTTGGTTTACACAAAGAGCTCCAAGAGACAATGCATTCTATAGTTTCCATCTCTCTTATTCCATACGAAATCTCTACACATTCTCTCTACTTCATATAATATCCCCAAAGGGATCAAAGTATGACTAGATAGAAAGGTCGGTAACGAAAGAACTGAATCATTGATCAAAGAAACTTTACCTGCCAGAGAAATGAATTTTGTACCCCATATGTTCATCTTGGCTGCTGTTTTAATAAAGATTTTGCTGAAATCTGATTTGACTAGTCTTCTAAGAGCAATCTTCACTCCCAAATATTCCATTTCTTTCACCATCTTCATGTTAATAACTTTGAGAAGTGATTTGCACTCTCTTTTTTTTCACAGTTTTACTAAATAAAACCATAGATTTTAGCAAGTTAACTTTTAGTCCTGTCCAACTACAATAATTTTTTAAGATATTATCCACCTTCTTCAAGCAATTCTTATTAGCTCTAGAGAAAATCATGATATCATCAGCATACATCAAGTGAGAAATAGTAGGGCCATTAGGATTAACTTTAATACCAATTTTTTCCCAATATTTTCAAATTCTTTCGTCAATAATTGAGAACACATGATAAAAAGGTATGTAGACAAAGGGCATCCTTGTCTAAATCCACATTAGGCCTCAATCCATTTAGAACTTTCACCATTTATCAAAATAGAAAATTTTGGACTAACAACACATTCCAAAATTAGTTTAGAGAACGCCTTAGGAAAACCAAACCAATCCATCACTTTTTCCAAATTAGCCCAACACGTACTGTCGTAGGCTTGTTCCATATCTACTTTGATAGCAACCAAACCTTTTTTAGCTTTAGAATGTCTAAATTTATTAAACAATACTTGAGCTAGAAGAATTTGGTCTGAAATAGACCTCCCCTTGATAAAAGCATTTTGTTCCATAGATATGATTTTCGGGAATAAGAAACTCATTCTATTTAAGATCATTTTTGCCACTAATTTATAAATGGCATTACACAAGCTAATGGTACGGTAGTTAGCAGAATGCATAGGAGAATCTACCTTTGGAATTAATACCACATTGGTTTCCTTCCATTTAGGACAAAAAAAACCCGAAGCAAAGAATTCTTTAACAGCAGCCCAAACATATAGTTTAATGATTGACCAATAGGATTTTAAAAAAGAATATGTAATGCCATCAATACCCAGAGAAATAGTGGATCCTAAATTTGAAATGATGTCCTTCAAGTCTTTCAAAGTAAACTCTTTGCATAGAATTTCACAATCTTCCTCGTTCAGTTTTTTTGTAGAAGTTGGCCAACCATTTAAACAACAGTTTCTCACCTTCCATTTACCGCTGAAGAAATTAATAAAAACCTCTTCAATGCTACGCTTGTCTTCACAATTGAATCCTTCCTCATTTTTCACACAGTTTATTCTGTTAGCATTTCTCCTTGCTAAAGCACACACATGAAAAAATTTGGAATTAGAATCTCCATCTTCTAGCCACTGTATTTTAACTCTTTGCCTCCACCACATACTTAACCTACCCAATGTGTTGTTAAATTCAGCAACTTTAGCCTTTAAAATAGAAAGTTTCAACTCTGTTAAACCTCCCATATTGATTTCTTCCTCTTGTAACTCCTGGATTTCTCTTTTCAACTTTTCTTTGGTTTCTAACAGATTTTTATGTTTTTCTCTACTCCGAAAGAATAAGGATCTCAAAGTCCTTTTAAATTTAGTATTTAAAGTATCTGTAACCAAACCTTTTGTATGTTTGTTCCATGAATCTCAAACCACTGAATGAGAAGTTTTATAAGTTAGCCAAGTGTCTTCAAACATAATACTTCTTTTATTCGTTGCCTTGTTAGCCAAGATATTGATAGAGATAGGACAATGGTCCGATGCTATCCTTCCAAGATGCTTAACCACTGCTGTTTAGATAAGATTTAGAGTAGCACAATTAAGAAGGCAACGATCAAGCATTTCCAAAATCCTTCCTCCTCCAATTTTATTATTGCACCAAGTGTATTTCGGACTCACATGATCAACTTCATGAAGATTCTCTCTATTCATAAAAGAAATCATATCTTGAGAACCTTGAGAGTGTACAAACTTCCTACCACCTCTTTTATAACTTTGGGAAGTTATGCAATTAAAATCTCCCCCTATGATCCAAGGAATTTTTCCATCATGATGACTTTCCAGATTACTCCAAAGCATTTTCCTTTTACTATTTTCCCTACTTCCATAAACCGTTCCAACCATCCATGTTTGATGGTTTTTTATTTGGGATGTCATCAATTGTATTTTGAACAAAAGTATGAACCAATTCTTCATTGAGCAATACTGGAGCCTCCGTAGAATTTAGTTTTTTCCCTTTAGTTTTTTTCCACACATTGGTCTCCTGAGGTTTTTTATTAACTCTTTTGAAGTTCGTAGAGTTCTTTCTCTAACATCCACCTTATTGGTTTTACAATAAACCTTGCTATGAATAATCAATCCATGATTGAAGCAAAAAATAGGAACTCTTTCGTATTCAATTTTTTGGTAGAACTTTCTGGAGCAACCCTCCGCCTAGACTCCAAGTGGCAATTTGCTATCCAGCTTAATTCAGACATAGATTCCTCCAGATTCTCTCCTCCCCCACTGAAACATGTTTCCATCTATTAGGTAAGGTTTACGAACCATAGAAGTAATTCTACAAATATTGATTTCATCCCAACATGGAAGAGGGCGATTTGGCAACCAAATCCATATAGGAGCTGTTAAGCCTTTAAGTGAAGTTGGGGAAAAATCTTGCGACCACCTATCAACTCCAATGATTTGTCCCTTAATAAACCAAAGGCCATTTGATAGTACTACTTCCAAGTGCTCTTGTTCAAAAAAATAACAAAGTACCTGACCCATTCCAAGCATTGTACAATGGAAATTACCAAATTGAGAACACTATCTTCTAAGTTCCGAGCTGATTTCGGGAAGTGGGTTGGGTACTTTATTCTTTTTTTGAATTTATGATCTCATTATGTACATACAACTTCTCTGTGTTGCCATCCTCAAAAATGAAATCTCCCAAATCCAGATCAGAAACTTTGATATTTTCTCTTTTCATACATGCATTCTATTGCGGAACAACTACAGTCCGAAGTGGAACTGAAGGAATTTCTACACAATCACCCAAGATAACAAATTCATAATTTTGGATATTTGTCAGATCAGAGATTAACCCTTCATTATTCACATCTGTGACATTGCAACCTTGTTCATAATTCATTGTATCTCCTGTCACCAATTCCCTATTCGAAATTTGTTCAACATGCTTATCCCGATCCAAATCTGGAATAGCTTTATCAAAGTTGATGCTTCTTACCAATGGCTTGGAGGTAGGTGAAGCATTCAAATCAACCTTTGGAGATTTATTTAATCCAGCTCTAAAAAAGACATTAACATTCTCTTCCACCATTATTACATTCTTCCTTTTAGCCAGGAAACCCTATTTTCTTCTTTGGTAAGCAACCACCTTCATTAATGACTAATGGCATTCCAGATTTCAAATTTGGTTTTGACAAGTTGCAAACAGGGATTTCTCATCTCCAAAATCTTGGGGAGAAGAAGAATATGAACGTGCAGGTGCAATCATAGCTCTTGTAGTAGAACAACAATCATCGAGAGGCCCCCTGGCCATTGGAGGCCGGCAAACTTTTGCCACCATCGGCAGCGAGAATACCGCATAGATGAAGATTTTAAAAAACCAACCATAAAGTTTAATGATTTCCTCAAACCTTCTTTCTCTAACTTCTCTCGAATGTTTGACTTTATGTAAGGACTAAATTAGATAGTTACTTATTATGAAAGAAAGATCTCTAATCTCATAAATTTTATAATCATGGAATTGAAGTATAAAAAAGTGTTATATGAAATGATAATGGGTGGATGAAAATTTTTAGATTTAAATGTAATCTACTTATGAGAAAAATGTTGATTGACAATTTCTTTATTTAAATGTGAATTCACTAAGGGTAATATGGTACTCCCTCAATAGAATATTCCATTTTTGATCCTATGAGTTGGTAATCTAATTGGCAACAGGTAATAGGTCGTCTTTGGATTAAATTCCTTGATTCTTACATAGGCATTTATTAAATTAATTCATTTGATGTTTGCTCAAAATGGATTCAACTCAATTTTTAGAGACTTACCTACCGAGGTCTTTCTTACAACTCTTATGTCTCCATCTCTCGAGTCAACCATTGCCTCTAGCAGGAATTCTTTGGTTTAGATGAATGTGAATGCATTCATGTTTTGATTTGCTCATATGTAGAAGAAACTACCTTGAATTAGTTCTTTTCCTCTTTCATTTTTGTAAGCATGAGTAGGACATCTAGTCTAAAGTCACCCAAATAGCCAAAGGAGGACCAAGTGAAGGAAGAATTGACCGAAGTAAAAGAAAGTGAGCCAGACTTCTTGGATGGTGAATTCTAAATAGAATATCCCTTTTAACATAATTTAGGGTTTAATTTATTGGAATTGCAATTGATGCATCTATTTACTTATTTATACATCATATTTAGCAAAAAAAACTATCTTTAGAGCTCCATGCATTGATATAGGACTACCCTTGCAAGCTTTTTTCTGTTTGACTCTCTGCTCTCAATCTCCCTACCCTTGCTTAGCATTCAACTTAAGATCTTAGAGGATCTTTAGAAATGCACCCGATCAAAAGTAGAGGTTAACACCTTTTTACATATCATATATTTTAACCAACCTACACTAGAAGCTAATCTCCTTGTAGTTCTTCCACCATGCTGTATAACAGGAGCTTGTATAGAACTTTTTATTTCTATCATCATAATGGTAAAATGTAAAAAAAAATATGATGGTCGCATCACATAGAGGCCTACCCTTCGGGTAACTTGGCCAAAATATGGAAACTTGAAGGGCACAAAAAGAATAATCTTATGTTATCTAAGCCCATTATTTAACTTCAGTTAGCTATCCATTGTATCACAAGGAGCACCTCCCAAGTATAAAAG
Organism: Dendrobium huoshanense; assembly: GCA_016618105.1. NCBI lineage: Eukaryota > Viridiplantae > Streptophyta > Magnoliopsida > Asparagales > Orchidaceae > Dendrobium > Dendrobium huoshanense. Next base: position 30,899,190 of record CM028360.1, on the reverse strand, counting down.
GGAAAACCTATTCGGTAACTCTTTTGTTATAGCTTTTCTTTTTTATATCGAATTTCTCCTTTTTGTTCTACCTAGGTTGAGTAATATGAATTCTAGATAGAATAGAACTGAGGGTCACATATATGTACTCAACTTAATGAACTCATTTGGACACTTCTTAGCTTTAGGATAATATATGTAATATATATGAAAAATGATAATTTTCTTTTCTTTATTGATTCTTCCTAACAAAATTGTCCATATTCCACTAAGTTACTTAATGATGTAAGCATCTAGTTCGAGAAACTTTTGGATGAACACCCATCATTGCAAGTTTGGTCAATAGTTTAAAATTTAGGTTTTAAAATTTATCAAAAATGAAATCATTCACCCAACCAGTGCTCTCTGAACTAAGTTAGATAGTTTCTTAAACTAGCCTCAAAATCCAACCTTGGCTTTGATTCTTATTTTTCCTACCATTTATCAAAATCATATTTATTATTTCAATCCATGAGTTCCCATATAGCATAAATAATCTTTAGTGCAGTGGGAAATCATTCGTAAGGTTTTGAGTGCCTATCATACCATATAGTTGGTGCAATAGGTTGATTGAGTCTCAACTTTGAGTTTCTAGTACCTACGCTTAGCCCGATCTGTTGCGGATCTGGATTCATGGATTATGATTTTGATGATAGAAAACACTCTTGTTTCTCTATGACTGCATTGCCTACTAATATTTTAGGTCCACAAGATTAGAATGCAATTGGAATAAGTGAAGATTGGGTAGACTAGGTCTAAGTCACTTTGTACACCTTTTTTCCTTTCTTAAGTCTTTCTAATTGGCGTGGCTTCGAATGTTTTGTAACCTTGCTCATACACAACTTAGGAGAATTTTTTTCTGTTCCCTAGAGTTTACTATTTTTGGTAACATCGTCCGGGATGATATTTATATCGGCCTGGAAAATCGGTTTATAAATATAAACCCTAAATAGGGAATCCTAATTAAGGTAGCCATCATTAAGCCGATCGGCCTCGACGATCCTTGTATCGGCTAGGATGATAGGCTTAAATCAAAAAGAATCTGTTGCTAGATCTATTTAGGAATTATTTATTTTGGACATCAGCAAGGACGATCCATATCATCGGCTTGGACGATATTGATAATTATTCCAAAATTAATATGGTATTTAAGGAAAGAAATTAATGGTGATTTGCACGATCATGTCGGCCTGGCCGATCATAAGATCGGATGGGATGATTTGACCTCAACCATCTACTATTCAGGGCTATGTTCAAAATGATTTTCCTTTAATTTGAACTAATAGTCCAAGATGATATTCTATCATCCTGGACGATATGACTAAAAATATTCTAATTATCCCTAGCCGACCGGGCTGATTGAGCGTAATTTACGCTGATCAGCCAGGCCGATATTTATATCGGCCTGGAGAATAATGTTGGCAAGTTTCATCAATAAGCTCATTTTGAGCTCTTCTATTTAAACTTTGACAAGAAACTTTGAAGAGTGTCTTTGGCAGCCATTATAGCTTAATTCTTTTGGGGAAAACTTGAAGAGAGAGATTGAAAGGGAGAGAGAAAAGGATGAAGTTTGAGAGAGGGAGAAGATCCTCGGAGGGGGACTCAAGAGAGTGTAGTGGGGGATTCCACATGGTTGCTCTAGCGAGCTTGCACCTTAGTACCGTCGGATTCAAGGCATGTCTTAAGGGAAGTTCACATAAGAAGGAGATCAATTTTGTTGTTAAAGGACCCAGCTACTCCGCCGCACCGGGGAAGGTGGAAGTGATTTTGTAAGGGCTTCTCTGCCTAGCTGTGGGTGCTAAAGAAAAGATACTTAGTTTAGTGCAATACTTGGAGGGTGCCTCCGAGGAGTGGATGTAGGTCAAGGTTTAACCGAACCACTATAAATCTGGTGTATTCTTTCCTTTATTATTTTCGCATTTAATTTCCATATCTATTATTCTTTGTGGTGAATTTTGGTTTGGTTTGAGTTTTATTTTAAAAATATTTAAAATACTAATTCACCTCTCTCTTAATTATCCTTGGGCTAGTTCATAAGAGGCCTAACATCCTAACGATTTATCAAGTGGTATCAGAGCGGGATTCATAAAATAAGTTGTTTTAAAAAGCTTTTGAATTTTGATCCATGGCTAATTTTTCTAATCGTAGTATTGCGGAAGGTTATTTAATCACCAGACCAACTTTATTTGAAAATATTACTTTTGTTTTTTGGAAAATTCGCATGTCTACCTGTTTGCTATCAATTGATTTCCAAATGTGGCAAATGATTTTAAATGGTTATTCTATACCGTCTCGTATTTTAGATGGAATTAAAGTTGATATTCCTTTTAGTTAATGGAGTAGAGAAGAGAAAATCAATGCTCAATTGAATGCAAAATCTTTAAACTATTTTTTATGCGCTTTAAATTCTAAAGATTGTATGTTAGTTTCAACATGCACTACTGGTAAAGAAATTTGGGATAAATTACACACCATATACGAAAGCATTAGTGAAATCAAGCAATCTAAGTTGAATATTTTAATGCTTGATTATAAACTTTTTTGCATGAAACCTTGTGAGATGATCTTAGACATGTATACTAGATTTATTCAAATTATAACATTATTACATGCTTTAGGAAATGAGTTTTCAAACTTTGAAAAAGTCAATAAATTTCTTCATTGTCTACTTGATAAGTTTGATGCCAAAACTGTTGCTATTTGTGAATCAAAGAATTTGAATGAATATTCTATTGATAATTTGATTGGCTCACTCATTGCCTACGAGCAAAGTATGTGTCAAAGAATTTTGGATGCAGATGAGATGATAATGCTAAACACTGAAGACTCAGAGAAAAGTGGCTTAGTTGTTGATGAAAGCGATGACTTATCAAGCAAATTAAAAAGCCCACCAAAGCTTAAGCATCAATAAAAGTGGTACAAAGGTACAAATGGTAAGAATGTTAAGATTTCTTTTTACATTATTTGCTTTGGATGCAGGAAGCCTGGATACATGAAAGATTAGTTCCCTAATTTGAGAACTCTTCCTACAAAAGAAAAAGGAAAAGCTAAGAAAATTGTAAAAATGACATGTACTGAAAAACAAAAAATCTCCTGGGAAGACCTACCTTCTGAATCATCAGACCATGAGCAAGATGATGTTTAAAGGCCTTGTTTGTGTGTTTATTTTTTTGTGTTGTGTTTTGTTTTTAGTTATTTTCTATGTTTTTATTAATTTTATTTTCTTTCGGATTTGTTTTTTCTTTATTTTTGTTGTTGCTTTGAAATTTTAAATTTGTTTTTATACTTAGTTTTGTGAAGTTCTCTCTTATTAACACACATGCTCTCTTTTCTAAAAAAATGAAAAACCTAACTCCTTTTTTTTTTAATTCTTATGTAAGATGTGGTTGACTTCTCTAAAAACAGTCAAAGGAATGAAACTCATAATTTGTCTCTCTATCTCTTTTCTTAAAAAGGTTATTTTACTTTTGATTGAAAATCTTCATCATATTATAAATTGGATTTTGAAACTGACCTTTTTTATCTCCCTATATTTTGTTTATTGCATAGAGATCCTTTGCAAGTTGTTAAATCTACCACATAATTTTATTAATCAAGTAGTTCGCTTTCTCAATATAATGGGTTTAATTTTGTTTAAAAATAAAATTCAGAAAGGTAGCATATTTAATTAAAAAAAATGGCTAATGATGCCAAAATAAAAAGAAAATGGCCAATGATGCCAAATCAATAGATGTGCAATGATGCCAATTTGATAAAGATACAAAGTATATCAAAAATTAAAATATGTGCAAAGTGCGCCAAAAATTGACAAGAGGCATAATATGATCCCAAAAAGAGTATGCTTACTTATTCTGTATTACTTAAAGTTTAAGAAAACCCTTGATATTTTTTATGCTTGATCTTGAAATTCATGATTCTTGATTCATCAATTTTTGCATTAATCTTCTATTAGATATATTTTATGAAATGAGTTTTGAAAAACTAGTGTTTCTTTTTTATAATTTATTCCTTGATTTAGATATTGGATTAAAAAGTTTTTGAGCCTTTAAAAGAACTTGAGCTTGATTAACAATTTCTGAATTTCTAACTTTTCTGGATTATGTGTTGTTAACACATTCCTTACTAAGATTTTGAATAAAGTTAAGAGGTAACTTTCTCATTTTAAGATTTTTTTTACAAGGTCAGGGATCATTTTAGTTTTTATTTGCTTGTTAGTGCCTCTCCTCATTTTGATAATGTCAAAGGAGGAGATTGTACTGTTGTATTTGTAACATACTATTGAATTTGACTATTTTTTGATTTTTTTAAAAAAGAATGAATAAAAAAAAAATTTCCCCCTATTTTTAAAAAGTTTTATCTTACAGGTTTGCTTTAGCCAAAATCACCCCCTCCAGAATTCTAAACCAAGATGAAATTACAGGTGATGCATTTATTTTCTTCGACACAGTTTCATTTTATCCTTACCCTCATCCACCACTATAATAAAGAAACATTTTAGTACTTTCTTGCAAACATGTCCTTCAATTCTGACCACTCTATAATTCGTTCCTTTGTTTTCAAGCAAAAAGTGAAATCACAAAGCATGACTTAGGATCATTTTTAAACTTAAGAACTGAGGGAACAAGAGCCCTTACCTTAATCACCAATGATCAATATAAATGATATAAAATCAATAGGGTGATTAGAGGAAATGATTTATATGAGCATGTGGCTAGGGTATCAGGTCTTGTCAGAAATGTACGACTCATTCAGCATGTTCTTAGAACTTCAATCATTCCAAAAGGTGGTGATAGAGTCAATATAACCCCCCTTCTTTCCATGGTGACTTTCTTAATTATGAGCAATAAACCTATAGATGATGCCAAACTTATTATTGACTATCTTTATGGGCTTTCTGAAATTGGCCATGCAGAATAGAAAAGAAAGAGGAATATTACCTTAGGACCCTTAATTAACTATGTTCTGGAGAAGAAATTCAACTTGTTTCATCCTGATCAAGAATATGAAGAACTGCTCTACTACAATGACAGATCATTTAGAGCGATCTTCAAGGAGGAATCAAGTAAAACACATGTCATAAGTGATATGGAGGAAGAGCCGGAAGGTGCACCTGCTCCCGCTAATGAACCAAATTATCAGGATTTGGTTCATAGAGTTGATTGACTAGAGACTCATTTTGATTAACATTTTGATCAAATTGAGACTCGTCTACAGCAGCAGGCTACACAATATCAACATGACATGGGTTTTATGAGGGAGCAAATGAATCACATCAGTATCAATGTACTTATGATGAGTACATACTTTAACCTCTTTGATGGTGCTCCTCCTCCTCCTCAGATCAGGGACCATCTGAGTGATAGATGCACTTGATGTTATGTGTTTGTGTTGTTATTATTTTTTACTTTATGTGTTAATTATTATTTGTTTTTAGTAGTTCGATGTATTTCTCTTTAATTTTAGATGTTTTATTTTGTATTGATATCCTGATGTATCTTTGTAATATCTTCAAAGTGATATCAATATTAGTTCTTGTTTTTTGATTTGAACTTATTTTTGAAATGCTTGTTAATCTTTATGAAAATTATCAGATTTTTTAATCTTAATTATGTTATAACCTTAATTGTAAGTTAAAATTAAATTCATTAGAAAATCTAATTATTCTAAGTTTAAGTTTTAGTTATAACTTGATATTATTAGAATTTTCAATTTCATATCTCTCATTTAGACTATCTTATTGTTAATATTATTATTGCAATTGCGATGATTTCTTATTTTATATTTCACTTATCAATCATTATTTATGTACTTAGAAAGATTTGAAATTTTATATTACTGTTTTTGAAAAGAATAAATTTACTATTGCAAATTGTATAAAAGTATAAAAAAAAATCAAAAGGAATGTGCAAAGGTTCGCAATGTGAAAAAGAGGCACAAAGTAAGCTTAAAGTAAAAATGTTGCACAAAAATGTACCACAAATGTGAAAAAGATGCGTAAAGCGCCACATGTGGTAGTTATTTCTTTCCAAACTCTTTTAATCTCTTAATTCAAATTGATCTTATGTTTATTTATAATTGTTATTTGAAATGTATAATTTTTTATTCATCCTTAGTGCAATGATTTTCTCTATCTTAGTGTCTAAATTGACTCATGTCTTTGATAAATTCTTTTTATTATCTATGTTATATCACTTCTTAAATTGTATGAATTTATATGATTTGTCTAATATTTTAATTTTATTTGAATAACTTATTTCAATCACTTTCAGGTTAAATTATCAAATAAATTTCATATTACTGCTTACATTTTAAGTTTTATTTCTTCTTCACTTTTTTCTCTTGTCAAAAAGTGGGTGAAATTGTTTGTTTCATTAGTTCATTCCTCAGTGTTTTTTTTTTGTTTTGTGTGATATTATTGTGTTTTGTCTTGTTTTGTGTTGTTTTATTTTATATAAAATTTTGTGTTTTGTCCGTGTGTTTTGGGTTTGTTTTATATGAAATTGTAATTCAATGACTCCTTATTTTCATGGGTTTATCAATTCAGGAGGAGTTAAGGAGATTCTTAGAATTTGAAATCCTACAAACAATAATTGTTTTGCCATCATCAAAAAGGGGGAGATTGTTAAGAGAGTTGTTATTTGCATGTTTTACATTCTTGCAACTTGTATAGTTTTGATGATTCCAAATATTATTTTTTTTATGTGTAGTTATCTCCTAACACTTTTTGGAAGATTTGTTTTTGCTCTTGTGTGTACTAACATTTCAAGAAAATCAAACTCCAAACTTCTGAAGACTTCAAATCAAATTCAGGATGAGATATCTTGTATTTTGAAGCTTGTAATTTTTGTATGAATTAAGTTTTAGAGGGAGTGATTGTAATTGAGTGAATAAACACAAACACACACTTGAGGAGATCTTAAAAATTTTGTACTGATCGTACGTGATGGATACAATTTGTACGGGACGATCAGGTCAGTTATCTCCTTGTAAGAGCAATGGAACGAATAGTTTTTATAGAATTTTTTTTTTAAGTCCTGATCATCCAAAAAGAAATTATTTTCATCCCAAGACAAGCTAGGCTCTGTAAAATTTTTGTCCAGGTGAAATTATAATCGTGTCAGGACGAGCTAGGCTCTGTTAAATTTTTGTCCAGATGAAATTATAATTGTCCCCGGATGAGTTGGGCTCTATAAAATTTTCATCCAGACGACATTTATAATCGTGCCTAGACGAGTTACTCTCTATAAAAATTTTGTCCATATAAAATCCTATTCGTCCCAAGACGATGGAAACCGATTTAAGAAAGTTGGTTACATCCTATAGTTATTTGAGAACCGACCTATGATATAACTGTTCGTCCGGACGAACCTAGTTTGTACGGGATGATGATCATGTACGAACATAGTTCGTACCAATATTCATCAAGATCATTTCTGACACTTTAAGTAAAATCATCCAGGATGATCCACGATCGTACGGGACGATCCATTTCATGTTAACTTGAAAATTTATAGTTTTTGAACGATTTTTCTTGTCTCTTCTATATATTGTCCAATTTAGACTTCCATAAAATCTTTTTGCTCATTGATCTTCATGCCTATTGAAAGAAGAGTCAAGGAGAGAGTATGAGAGAGCATTCAAAGGATAATTCTTACTACTGGAGCGTGAAGGCTTCACTTTGTTTTTATAAGTAAGATTCTCTACTTGTGATTTTGGATTACTTCACTCTTTTCTTTCTTCCTTCTAGAATTCTTGTGAGAAGATCTGTCAAGAAGATCCAGTTCTCTGCCGACACTTAGAGAATGTGAACAGCCGCGGATTCTTTGCCCACAGTAGGAGAGTGTGAAAGGATGAAGGATTCTCTGCCCACACTAGGAGAGTGTGAAAGGATGATGATTCTCTTCTAACACTGGGGATAGTGTAAAAGGACGACGGTTCTCTGCCAATATTGGGAATAGTATAAAATGACGATGATTCTCTGCCAACACTGGAGATAGTGTAAAAGGATGACGGTTCTCTGCCGCACATGGTAGTGGCGGAAAGAGTTTGTTGTAAAGGCTTCTCCGTCTTGCTATGGGTGCAAAAGGAGAGACACTATTGGTATTAGTGCAATACTCGGAGGGTGCCTCCGGGGAGTGGATGTAGGTCTGGTTTTGACCGAAGCACTATAAATCCGGTGTCATTATTTTTAAGCTACTTTTTTAATTTTTGTGATTTACTATTTTAAAAACTATGGTTGAAAAACTATTTCTACAAAATCCATTAAAGTTTAATTTTGATTTAAAATACTCAAAAGAGGGATTAATTTTTAATATACCAATTCACCCCTCCTCTTGGTTAGCCGTGGGACATAAGCTTAGGCTTAACAACCTAATTCATAGTGAACGAGTTTCAACAAAATTGATCAAAGAAGCTCGTTATTTTATCAATCATATTCATCAAAGCATTCTAAAACATAATGAAATCTTCAACAAAGTATGAATGAGAGATTTTAATACCACCTAAAGTTTTGAAATAGAGTCTAGGACATTTATTAAAATGAATAGCAAGTCCCCTAGATAGGAAATTCATAATAATAAGAAAGAGTGTTAGGGAAATGGGATCCCCTTGTCTAAGCCCATGACAAGCTGTAAAGATACCATGGCTCTTACCATTCATAATAATGGAGAAAAAGGACTTTCAATATAAGTCTTGATAAGATTGATGAAATTATAATCAAAACCAAATGAACTCAATATATTGTAAATAAAATTCTAGTTAATATTATCAAAAGCCTTAGCAATATTCAATTTCATAATCATATTACCACCACTAACCTTGACATCCACATCTTGATAAAATTCATGAGCCAATAGGATATTATCGACAATGACACGACCTTTGATAAAGCCCATTTGAAAAGGAGATATAAGCTTGGGCAATAAAATAGTTAACTGATTCATCAAGATTTTATAAAGTAGTTTATAAAACAACAGTACACAACCTAATTGATCTAAAGTCATTCCAGAAAGTCATAGCATTGTTCTTAGGAATAAGCATAATAGAAATAGAAGAAAAAAACTTCGGAATAAGAGAACCTTTAAAAATTTTAGTGAAAACAGAAAAAATATCATTAAAAATAATAGGCATTTTCTAAAAGAACATAGTAGTGAAGCCATCCGGGCTAGCCACAGAATCAACATTCATACCAAATAAAGTTTCTTTAACCTCCTAAAGAGAAGGAGACTTAGATAAGCCACAATTATCCACTTGAGAAAAAATATTAGGAATAATATATGGATTAACAATAATATAAGGATTAAAAAGTTTATTAAGGTGGTTGAAAATAATTAATAGCCAGATTAGCAAATTTATCACTATCCTCATTAACAGATCCATTCTCACGATAAATTTTATGAATGCAATTAAAAGTACACTTCTAGTTTACCAAATCATGAAAATAATTAGTATTTTTTATCACCTTTCACTAAATGCTTAACAACCACTTTCTTCTTCCAATTAATTTCTTCTTGAGCTTGAATCTTCTCCACTTTAGCCTCTTTCAAAAGACAAAGATTAAACTCAGAGGGGTCCAAATGACAAAGATCCTCAGTAGAGTTCACCCTATCTTTCGCAAGTAAAATATTAGAAAATAGATATTTAAAAATATTATAATGTCACCAGTTCAAAAATTGTTTAAGCCTTTTCAATTTAAGCCAAAGTTTATTCATACCAAAAATAGAATCATTCGGGAAAAGTGGAGATTGCAAATTATTCTAGACCACATGAAGAAAAGTACCATACTGCAACCACTTGTTTTGAAATATAAATTCATAAGTAATACCTCTAGTTATATTATTAATTTTGATGAAAAGAGGAGAGTGATCATAAAGGGTGCGGCTAAGGTGGTCAACCTTAGTCAACATAAAAGAATTAAGCCAGGCATTATTGAATAAAACTCTATCAAGCCTTTCCCAAAAATGCCCATGATGCCAAGTAAAAATATTGCCAAAAAAACAAATATCAATGAGGATGCACTCCATAATCATGTCATTGAAATCCTCCATCGATTGATATATAGGAAGATATCCCCCTATACAGTCAGTCGGGTTCAAAATAGTGTTACAATCACCACCAACAAGCCAAGGAAGGTTGTAAGTACTATTAAAATGAATGATTTGATCCCATAAAATCCTTCTAGTATAACAAGAAGAAGTAGCATAAACAAAAGATGCACAATATTGGAAATTAGAACTTTCAAATTACAATGCAAAACTTGAGTAAAATCACCAATGATATAAATTATATTATAATCTTACCAGAAAACCCAAATTTTATTGGCAACTTTCAACTTAGCATGTTAAAAACCTAGATATTTAGCAGTACCAAGTAATTTAGCCACATAAATAAGAGGTTCATGTAAAATAAGAATATACACATTATGAATACAGTATAAATTTTTAAATCTAAGCTTAGATGAAGGTAAGCCAATACCCTAGACATTCCAAATAATGGCGTTAAACATAAAAAAAACATAGTTAATGAGAAGTATACGAACGAGTGCTTCTAGGGGACTATAAGAAAACATTTTTGGGTTTTCTACGTCTCTTACCACGACCCTTAGAGAAAATCAAATCATGATCTTCCCTATAATAAAATTTAGCCAAAATATCCACTTCCGTATTAGTAAATCTATCATAATGATAATGATTAGATAAAGGAAGCTTACTATCATTTAGGTTACCTGAAGGCCACTTAGAAAGAGGCAGCTCACCTTCCACATAGAAAACACCATCTTCCAGAGTAGAACTATTCCTCTCAATTCCTCCACATAATTCCTTCACACTCTCAGTTTGGGCAATAAGAAGGTTCACTTGTTGAGACAAATCTTCCTCTAGAAATAAAGGCTCAGCTCTTTCATGAATTAGATCATTAACCTGCTCAATCAGAATCAAATTGGAGAGGATCAGGATAGCTAGTATAAACATTAGAAACAACCATTTGAGGAAATGTTTATTGTGATTCATAAGGATTAGATGATGAAGATGGTTCAGATATATTTTTAGAGAAATTAGGTAACATTTGTTCCTCCCCAACAGAAAGAATAGGAATAGCAGCCATAAATGGTTCCATGATTTGAGAACTAAGGAATTCACCTCCACAAGGGGGGGGGGGGGGGGGGGGGGGGGTGGGGGGGGGTAGCCTGAATAAGATCAGGCTGAACATTAACCACCTCCTTACCCTGAGGTATAAATCCATTACCATCCACCACAATATGATTCAAAATAGTATTAAAATAAATGTTTGAATTACCCTCTTGCACTTTATAATGCATGACCATTTCTTTTTCCTTATTAAGGTGCGGATGCAATTTAAAGCATTCACTCAAACCATGCCCGTGCATCTTATAATGAGAACAAAAAATCGGATAATTTTCAAATTCAACCATTTCAAAATAGTCTTTCAATTCAGAACCTAGCCATATCTTAGTAGGATGTTTTTTAGAAATATCTAGCTCAACCAATACACAAGCCACAAGCGGGCATGAAACCAAAGTTGTGGCCTGGTACGTTTGCAATGGTCGACCAAGAATGGAAGCAAGCCCAAAAAGAATTTGAGAATTGAAAAAATGCAGCCTCATATTAGGGAAAGAAACCCAATCTAGAGGAATTACGATTCCTCATGAACAAAAAAGTTAGGTGTCCATTTAAGGAGCCTCATTTTGAAAGCTTGAATATAATAACATATCCTTAAAAAATCCTAGCTATAATCCATGTTGTTGCTCAGCTGGATCACCACATGATGGGGGTCAAGTAATCTAATAAGAAAAGAACCAAAGAGCTTCAAACTCATAAAAAACTTGTGGATCACATCGAGGTTAGGACACCTAAGAACAAACTTACCCACAACAGTAAGAGCAATTTGGGAAGCTAACTAAGCCACAACTAAATCGTCAAACATTAAGGCGGATAGCCCTTAAATGATGGGTGAACAAATTGGAAGAGGGGGGGAGAAGTAAAAGATCTAGAAAGCACATCCTTAAAAGAGAATGATTTTCATTCATAGCAACAACCAATAGAGGGTAATATGACCATGGGGTCATCATCCCCCATACCCACAAAAATGATGGATAAAATAAAATGGAAGCTCAAAAGCAGCATAAATAAAATAGAAAAGAAGGGAAAGGACAAAAATTAAGAGATGAATCCATATACCTCGCAAGAGCATCCCAAAAAGAGACCACATGGGATGCTGTAGGATGCGAAGTAAAAGCCAAGAGCAGCAGAAAGAAACAACATAGAAATCCCAAGAAATCCAACTAGGAAGGCACCAAATGAATGCACAAAGAGGAGAAGTTTTAACATTTGATTTATGATTTAAAAGGTGGTTTCATTTCCCTTACATTCTCCCTATTCATGCTAAACTAGATTTTGTGTTTACACATATGAACTGATGCCATCAAACTATAAGATGAATATCAACAAATTTCCTATATATCTCTTATAATTTTTGAAGCAAGTGTCCTTTGACAACTTACAGCTATTCCTAAAAATCACAATACTGAGAGAATTCGCATTAGCAAGGTTCGATCCTAACCTATCATGACAAAAATCATTTAAAGTAGTTATTATAACAGAAAATATATTGGCTAGTCTTTTCTCGTAAAAAAAATTCAGTGCACAACATAATATCAAGCTACTTAGTTATAAATATCAAAGAAAAACAACTCTACCGACAATTGATAGACGAGTAGGAATCCACTTGAATAGTCCTTACCTGCTAATGATATTTTGAGAAGAAGCACCTACGATAAGTTTGTTAATTTTTAATTTTGTAATTTGCATAGATAAAGCATCAACAACATCTTCTTCTTCAATAACAACATTGTTCACTTCAACCTGTATAATAATACAATTTATTGCCCATAGTTCTTTCCTATGTGAAGTACAAAAGTAGGAAAACTTCTAACCTTTCTACTTGAAAACAAATGCTTGTAAATGAGAAGCATGGAATTTGCTTGCCACTCTAATTCCTTCTTATAAGCAGAGGTTATATCATCTCTGACTTTAGAGATTGGAATATAGTTTCCAACTTAAAAAAAAAAAAACAAAGTAAAATAAGTTTATCAGCGTATGTATATATTTAGAAATACATATAGAAAAGAGAGAATAAAAGAAGATAGATGAATTTCATAAACACTTTTCAAATGCTAAATGAAATTAATAAAATAGTTTGGTAAAGTAAGAAGTAGAGAATGTGCCATATCCTCACATTAAAAGAAATAGACTAAAGAAAGATATATATATTCATGTTGGATGTATATATATATAAGCTAACCTGTAATAGTAGAAGGTAACATAAAGATAAGGATAAAGTTTTTAAGAAATTGAATAGTAGAAGTTAAAATAAAGATAAGGTCAAATTTTTTAAGAAATTGAATAGTACCAACCACCATAATTATTAATTCATCATAAATTTACTAACCTGGAATAGTTTCCCCCCAGCAGCTAAAGATCGCAATCCTACTGTATCCTGAAGAGAGTAGATACAAAAAGGAATTCAATCATTGTTAAGATAAATTTACTAGGGCATGTATAGGATAGAGGCAAATTAAAAAAAAAAAGACTAACAAAAAACTCCAATGGAAGACCTTGCTCCTAAAAGAAACAAGGAATTGTGTAGCCGAATACTTTTTAGTTATGCTGGAAATTGTATACAGGATCCAACTAGCACCATGTACTCTTTATCTAGAAATATGAAAGTCAGGATGATATCTAGCATGCAAAGCTATTACAATTCCATCTTTCAAAATTTCAATAGATTTCATATCATGTCCCTTAGTTAGAGGATAAAATTAACTGTAAGTTGGTATCATTAGCCTTTCCTTACATCATTGGATGCTGCTTCATTTATGTTTCTAATATATTATTTCATTTTTCAATTTCATTCAATATTTATGATTTGGATGGTAATGGTTCTATTGAGAGGAAAGAGGAGAATTTGAAATGTTTCAATCAACTTGCTTGCTCTTTATGATATTAATAAAATTTACATTTTGACATTGACGTGGATTTCATGTCTTTTCTTAAATAAATATCTCATTCCTTTTTGTATGAATAAAAAGACAATAATTATAGATATATTTTATAACTATAATTAGATGAGGATGTTGTGGATTCTAATATTTGGCAATAAAGAAGTCATTCATAGCAAATTTTAATATGACTGAAATGAGAATGCTGAGATGGATATGTAATAAAATTAAAAAGTGAATATATTATATTAGAGAGTAGAAAAGTGGCACCTATCAAATAAAAGATTTTAGAAACTGTGTACTCCTTAAAGCCATAATGTGTTCAGATAAAGATTCTTTAGACTTGAGTAATTTTAAATAAAACATTTAATGTATAATTATTACTATGTAATGACATTGTAAAGAGTAATAGGAAATAATATTACAACATTTATATATTAAGACTTATTTTTGAAGTTCCAACCCCCAATTGCATTTGGGCGTGGCAATAGGCTTCGCTTAAAAATCATTTAAATGTGATGTAGCCAATTGAACGTAAAATGAGTTAATATATTCTTTTTATAGCATATAATCATAAAGAATGGTTAAATCATTAATATGATTTAATATTAGGGTCTATTGATTTTTAAAATCCTATAAAAATCATAAACAGGATGTGCAATTAAAAGTAATAATCAATTTATAAGAATACTACACATTGACACCTTACCTAGATATTCCACCCGCTCCAGCCACTGCTCCTATTTTCTTCAATAGCTCACGCAATGTGGTAACATACTGCAATGTTCAACAAACAACTTATTACAAACCTTTTAAAATATCAAATTTTACAAAGGAAGGGAATCACAACATTCTGCTTCATACTTGAATTACATCTTAATTTTGGACAAACAACCTAGAAAATCACACATAGACACTTTCTTCAGCATCCAAAATACCCAATTAAATATTTAATTCTCGAATGGGAACATAAAATTCCTGTGGAAGAACCCGCAACATTCAAGATATACAACAAAAAATAGAAAATGCATTTTTTTTCACCATAACAAACAAAGAAATAAAAAAATACTCCCTTGAGGATGTCAAACCATCAATCATTCCAAAAACCTTTTCATTCATAAATAAAACATGTTGCGGCAAGTCAACATATAAAAACCATTTTATAGCACCATAACAACAACAAAAAAATTAACTCACATGAACAAGCTTTGCATGATTCTGCTGAGGGGAGCAGTTGCAAGCAACTACCTCAAATTTAGTTCTTTCTTGCTCAGTCCCATCTAGAAACCAAAAAAATGCTAACAAGTATGTTATGTAGGGCCAAGGTATCAAAGAATTCAGAATAATTAGCTATTCCTAAAAAATTTCTAGCGTGCCCTTTATTTCTCTCCCTCGTGTGTTGGTCTTCTCTCTGGCATTCGCCTGCTACTCTACCCTAGTCCAAAAATCATGATTAAAATTTGATTTTATTCCCATTTCTTTAAATGCTAATTTGTCATTTTGGAAGCACTTAGGGCTATTTTGTAGCAGCATTGAAGGTATGATTTAAGGGTTTTTTAACATACACCTTGCCAAACAGTAAAAATGACAAATTTATAATAGTAATTTCTTAGTTTTATTACGAAATCTTTTATGGATAAGATGAACTATTAATTTATCGCCAGTTTAAATTCCACATATATGATATTTTCATCCACAGTAGATTTATAATAACCATTTTTAATGAATATTTTAAAAAATTCTCACTCAAATCATATATACAATTTTCTTTGGCAAAACATATTTATGTTTTTATATTTATTATGAAAATTTTCTAGATCTAGATTTAATAGGATGTTCAATTATTTCTTAATAGTTTCCAGGTCAACATCCTATGATATTTCATGTAAACGCAAGCATGTAGACTTGTTGACAGACAAATGCAGAATAATTTTAGGTTAGGGGTGAAGGAGGAGAAATGTTTTGAATTGTGTGATTCCACTAAAGAACATAAACTCATATTTATTCAAAATAATTTTAGCATATAATAGGTAATTAATATCTATAGAAATTACTAGTTAAAAAGTCATGACATATCAATATTCCTAGAACAAAATATACATGTTCTTAACCATCTTTTATATATGCATCTATGGAGATAAAGAATATTGAGTAGCTCTTAATGGGGTGGTATTAGTAGCTTGTTGTGTACTTTACATATCCAACTTTATTTTAACAATTACATCACCTTATTCTTAAACTTGTTTGTTTGTTTTTTTTTTTTTCAAAAGCTTCATTGTAACCTTCTTTTAATCGATAAGCACTACTTCAATTTGAGATTTCTCGCTATGTAATATATTGAGTTACACCAAATCCATACATGCAAACTCTTCTGACCTTGTCATTTCCGAGAACCTTTGAGGAAATATCATCTCTTCCAAAATATTATGTTTGAGATGTATGACTTCTTATTTCCTTCATTTCGTCTTATATATAATGAATATTAACTATTTCACATAAATTTTTGTATACTTTATAATTAATTTATGAATTTGTTTATTATAGGTACTTACTAAAGCTTCACAAGCCTCAATGCTATTAGCAATTTCTTCTTTTTTATAACACCTTTTAAACATTTCAACTCTCATTGGTGAGTGACATATGCTTTTCTCCTTTAAATAAATAAATAAATAATGTAAAAATTATTTAAAATATAATAAAAATTGACTTCAAAATTTTTGTAGAACACATACATACACAAACATGTATTTTTCGAGTTATGTGCATCGAACTCTCTTTTGAAATACTTTTTTTTTTCATTCACTTATACACTAAACACAAATATGAATTAATAAAAAAATATAACATGAATAATACTTTAAAATTTAAAAGTTAAGATAATATACCTTTGATTCTTCTGAACTCCAATAGGATAGAAGATATTTTCATTGTTCTTTGAGTATCCTTTTTGGCACCTTACATAGTAGTAACTTTGTAGGCATATTTGGTTCATAATATCTAGATTTAACATTTGCTTTCCAATTCCTCCATTTCGTTCCAATTTATTGAAGAACCCATACAACAGTACCACATGGAATCCCAAATTTTTCCTAAAAAATTTAAATATTTATTACTATATCCAAAGAATTTTGCTATTTTATGTATGCAACTAAAACTAAATAAAACAAGTAGACATATTATAGAGATAAATATCGAACAACTTCTAACATATTTTTCTTTAAAGACTTGGGAATTTTATCCCAACTTCTGATATCAATAGGTGCATGTTTCCCATTCTGTGCAATAGTTCCTGAACACTCGATAAAAAATGATTTATTTTGTCCAATAAGTTGACCATATTTGTTAAAATTAATAGCAAGTCATTCTCCACCATGTTAAGTAGCATGATATCCCCAAATACTACATATATAGGTTGGACCTCTTTTTTTTTCTTTTGCTCCTCATTGCTTCGATCTACTATGAAAAATATTTTAGAATTAAAATCTTTTAAGTAAGATAAATGCAAATGTAAAATAATCATATAAAGTTGTGAAATTATCTTAAATATGAGGCAAAACTACAATGTAATTTTCAATGGTATTTGTTGAAACATCTTTTTTAACTTCAATTTATTTCTAACATGTGTTCTAGTGGGTGGTGTCATTTCCTAAAAATCATTATAAAACATATATGTGAGTAAATTTTGATAGAAGATAAACAATGGAATTTGTTACCCATATTGCCCACATAATATCTGAAAAAAAAAATAAAGTACAAAATATTAAAAAAAAAAAATTAAGGTTCAGTACATAAAAAGTTAATGTTAACTTTAGATAACACACAAAAGAAACACGCAAAATCATAAAATGTTACATAGTAATTAGATTGATATAAAAATATAAAGATATAAGTATAAAAAAATGCTTTAACATTAGAAAATAAACAATACACAAATCAATTACTCTAGTAGAATGCCATAAACTTCATCTCTTGTCCACTGAACTTCATCATGAATAAAATACGGTTGAGTAGAAGTCTCACTTTACAAGTGGACATCAACATTCGTCTCTATGTGAATGTTATTAATATTATTTCTTGGTGATATTGTCACAACATTATACCATGTAGAATCAACAGGATCTTCCACAAAAAAAAAAAAAAAATAAATAAACTTGTTTAACTTGAGAAGCAAGCACAAATGGTTCTTGATGTCGTTTAATTTTATTGAAATTAGTCAAGATGAAGCAATCCTCATCCTCCTTTAGTATCTTTTTCTTAGATACCCAATCACATTCAAATAAAATAACACTTCGCTCTCTTGTATAGTCGAATTCAAATATATTTTTTAAGAACCCAATTTTTTTTTAAGGGAAACCCACAGAGGGGCCTATGTGTTGATATAAATTAAAAAATAAAAGGTCCTTAAAGGGACCTCGAGCTCTTTTATTGCTCAAAAGAGCTATAAGCAAAAAAAATAAAAATCATAAGAGCTCAATGTCCCTGCTACGCCAAAATATAAAATAACCTAGATATATTCTACGGTGCTCAAGAATGAGCACCCAAAAAATGGGGAGATAGCCCAGATAAGCTCTTAGCACAAGCTCCCTGATTCAAAACTGAGTAGAGCATTGACCTTCACAAAATGGATTCTACAAAATACAGAAACAAATACAGCCAAAATAGCATTAAAATATACAACAATAATGGAGAAGAGAGTACCACCAATGAATCATGTTACCAAGAGATAAAGTAATATTAATCCTCCCAAGATATAAGGACTTCCTCCAAAAAACCAAACAACTCATAGTATACCAAATAAGCAGGCATGGGTAGAGGGAGAACAGAATAAACCAGCAAGAATAACAACAAAAACACCCCAAATTATACCCCCCAACACACTAATTATTACCAGCAATCACCAACAAAAAAAAAAAATAAACCACCCATCACTCCAAAAAGGCCAAGAACCATAACAAGGCACGGCCAAAGAACACAACACCCAAAAGTCCCAACTAGTCATACCACAAAAATAAAAACCTTAACATAGAAGAGAAACCACCAAAATACAAAATGAACAAACCAAGTATCCGGCATATCCAATAGAACCAAATGTGTAACAAAAAATCAGTCACAATAATCAAATGCAGACAGATAATACCAGCAATGATCGAGCTAGGAGAGCTCAGGTAACAATAAAACATGCCACCATCATAGAGTAAAACCTGATGCCGCTCCATCCAACCCACAACCCCAGCACACAGCACCTCCCAGCAAAGTAGGAAAAACTAGAGAATAAAAGAATAAGCCAACCCCACCAGAAAGCGACCTCCCTCCGAGTAACATAGGCCTAAAAAGCACAATCATCCCAGATCAATCGGCAAACATCAAACACCCAAGAGCCCAAAGAAAAATACACGGAGCTCCTAGTGGACACAGCAGGAAAAGGAAAGCCAACAAAAATAAAAATAGCACAATTCCAAGCAACAAACTAATGGTGATCCAGCAAGCCCACCATCAACCTAGGAAAGATCCACACCCAAAAACCAAATAAACTAGGACTCCCAATGCTAAGAAAGCCAACCAAAAATAAACCAATAGAACTCTAAGAAACAACCCAATGATGCTCAAACATAACCAAGCTCACCATCATCCCAAGAAACATCCACACCCAGACCCCATAGAAGCCATGAATCCTAAAGCCACCAAGGTTCTTCCTAGCTATCACCAACGGAAGGAGAGCAACAAACAGGCTAACCATCAAAAGAAGGTTATAATCATCACTCAACCAAGAAAATCCACAGCACAAACCACAAGGAAGTAAAACACCTGAGAAACCAATGCCACTCACCACTAGATAGAAATCTAGTAGAGGGTAAGGAAAACAAATCCACCCAGCAAAGCTGGAACACTCAAACAAAACACAAGACCAAAATGGAAAACAATTAAATCATAAAATAAGGATAGAAAATTTTGTCCAATCTTAAGAGGCCTCTAAGAGGCACAAGAGAATTGGCTTCCATAAAATCCTTAAAGCAATCCATACCAGCAACAAACCGAGCTAACCATCTAGCACAAGCATTGCCTTCCTCACAAACATGAAAAGTGTCAATTTGAATAAAAACTATCAAATGCTTAATATCATAAATAATATAAAAAACCTCAGGGTCACAAGCCAAGTCCACAGCATTGAATAAGCATTGAATACTAAGGGAAGTCTCAATCTCAATAATAAGATTGGTAATGTCAAGGGACATACAACTTCTTAACCCATAGAGAACAAAATTTAAAATAGCCAAATGGGGATTACTTTTTAAAGGACCCGCAAAGCCAAGAATAACATTATTATAGCCCTCTCGGATGATGCCACTACACCCCATAGTGTTATTCTCATACTCAGCAATAATGTTCTGCTTAAAACAACCCACCATCAATTTAACCCAAAAAACCAGATGAGGAAGGGTAGTTGAGAGAGAGAATTGCAACCTGATACCTAAATCATAAACAAAATAATAATAATTTTTAAACCATTTTATAGAAATAAAATTAACAGAAATCAAGTAGTGTAATTTATCTTTCACATTTTGAATGACCCCCAAAGAATCCATTTTAATACCATTAAATAAAGAGTTGTTTCTTTTCAACCAAAGATACCATAATATTAGAGATGAGGTGGTATTTCTAATATGGCCTTTCAAATTCACAGACCAAGCCTTGAGAAGAGTATAAAAGGACATATTCACATTAAAAATATTTAATTTGAAGATATCATCAAAATAGTACCAAGTTTTGATAGTTGTAGGTCCCAACACGAAAACATGATGAATTATTTCTAAATGAAAACAACATTGGCATTTAGAGGGGAGGTCAAACCCACTTTTAATCAAATTATCATCCGTCGAAATATATTTGTGTAAAATTCTCCAAACAAAAGTAGAAATCGTAGAAGGAATGCTTTTTTTCTAAATCATATAAAAAATGTAATTAACATCTTTCTTATGTATAAAATCATGCCAAGCATCTTTTAATCTAAACAACCATCTCTAGCCAACTTGCATAAAAGCATATCCTTAGAATCAAAACTATTAGGAAGAGTGAGAATTTTTTAAATAATGTAATCCAGAATAACCTCGGCAAGCTTTTCATAATACCAACAATTATCTTTAATAAAGTAACTAACCATAATAGCCATCGTGGAAGTAGAATTTATAAGGGAATCAATATAGCAAGAACTCAACCATTGATCCTGCCAGAAGAAAATATTACCACTCCCACGGCCCCAAGAGAGATGAGGCTCAACCTCTCACTTGATCTTGCACATCCTCTACCACACTTTAGAATCATTAATATTAAAAGAACAAGTAGAAGGATACTTCCCCACACAATACTTAGAGAACATAAATTTAGCCCACAAGGATAATTTAGCATAGAAAATAAACCATAACTTATAAGAAAAAGCATGGTCAAGGTCAATCATAATTTTGCAACCAAGCCCTCCCTCTTTTAAAACACCATAATATTTATCCCACGAGGCCCAAGTAATTTTAGTGTTACTACAAGTGCCTTTCCAAAAAACTTATTAAGGATAATATCAATTCTACTACACACCAATTTAGTGGGAAGCACAGTTTGACAGGAATAAATAGGGAGAAAATAAAGCACACTTCTAATGAGACTAAGCCAACCCCCAAAACTCAAAAAAAAAAATAGAATCCCATGACTGGAGTTTATTTTGTACAGAGGTAATTAAATTATTAAGCAAAAAGGATTTCTTTCTGCCTTTAAACAAAGGGATACTAAGATACTTAATAAGTAACTGGCCATGCATAAACTTAGTAAACTTCTTAATATCTAAGATACGATCCCTATTTATGTTATTAGAAACAAGAAAGAAACATTTAAGATTATTTAAAGAAAACCACTAACAGTGTTAAAATCATGAAAGAAATCCATAAGTTTATTAATGTTATTACAAGAAGCATTCATGAAAATGATAAAATCATCGGCAAAAAAAAAAAAAAAGGTGAGATATAGGGAATCCACCCCTACTTCTGAAATACAAGTTAGGGTGTATTTCAAATTTGTTAGCAATACTTCTTGAAAGGTAATCAACAGAAATAATAAATATAGCAGGGGACATAGGGTCACCTTACCTTAAACATGAGAAGATTTAAAAAAAAAAAACTAGCGCTCTTACCATTGATAATCAAAGAGAAGAAAGACCCTTCAATGCAATTTTTAATAAGATTAATTAAGGTTAAATTAAACCCAAATAATTGTAGGATGTTATAAATGAATTTCTAACTAATATTATCATAAGCTTCAGAAATATCCAGCTTGAGGACAGAATTTCCACCCCTCACCTTAACATCCAAATCATGGCAAAATTCTTGAGCTAGTAGAATATTGTTAGAGATTGGATGACCTTTAACAAAGCTCATTTGAAACGGAGAAATAATCTTAGGAAGAACATTAGTTAAACAAGACATCAAAAATTTTTAATGTAGTTTACTGAAAAAAGTACAAAGACTGATAGGTATGAAATCATTCCAAGTACTAGCATTATTAGTATTAGGGATAAGAATGATAGAAGTGAAAGATAAAAACTTAGGCATAGTATTACCAGCAAAAAAATCCAAAACAGTAGCAAAAAGATCATCCTTAAAAATTTCTCAAGCTGATTTCGCACGAAATTTTGAATACTGATTTCGCGCGGCTCGCCATCCGTTCCAATGACATCGGAAGGATGCCGACCACCAATTGAAGCTAATTCCTTCAACGTTCAGCCACACATGGCTACTTACCATAATTTCTCTCACATAGATGCAGTATCATCTCCTCTAGCGTTTGGAGACTTTGATCAAAATGGAAATCTAAGGTTTATGAAGGATCATCCTTTAATCATAAATGAAGGTGGATTATTATTACCAAAGAAGTCTGCTAAAGTTATTGGTAAAGGGAAAAATGTGCTAGTTGAATGCCCATGTAATAAGCAGAATTCTATAGCTGCTTTCCATGAGTTGATCCCAGATGTTCGTGGCTCGGGGTTAAAAATTACCATTGAAGATGACGTTCCTAAATCCAGTGATAATTCAATAATTGAACTTGGTAAATTGAAGCTTTATGATACTAAGGTTGCTATGGATATTGTCAAAATCCAGGTGGAGAATAATTGTTCTATAGATTTTATTTATGTGGATCCTAAGGTTATAAGGAACGCAGGCCAGAATTAACCTTTCTTTGATCTGAACACCGTTCGTGAATGTGAATCAGAAGGCTTTGGAAATTGTATTCAACAAAGAAGATGCTTGAATGTGCCTGATGCTAATAAGAATTTTGTTAATGCTTGGAGGAAAAAATCCAACATCCAAGTAGCTAACCTCAAATTTAAAGAAAACTTTATTAGTGATGGCTCGGTTTTCAAATTGAATGTATATAAGGAACTGGAGAATTCAGATAAACTTAAAAAATCTTTGGTGACAATATCACATTTCACATTATCAGTATTGAGCTGAGGAGGCAGTGGAGTATTTTTGGCAAATTTCACTTAACTATGCTTGGATTGGGTTGGGTTCTTTGTGCTTTTAAGGAACCTAAACCTTTGGAAAAAGTCTTAACTTCAGGACCATGGTATGTAAATGGAAACATTGTTGGAAGGGATAAATGGTCTCCATCATTCACACCTTCTTCATTCAAAGGTCTCACAGCTTCTATATGGATTCGTATGCCTAATCTCCCACTTCAATGCCAGGCTGAGATTAATGTTTGTAGGATTGCATCCATGGTGGGATCTCCTTATTTGATTGTTGGAAATATGTTAAAGTGGAGTAGGAGAGAATTTGCAAGGTTTTTATTTGCATCAAACTCGATGGAAATCTACCTCTTGGAGTATGGGTAGGAGGGAGCTTGGGCAAATTCTATCAAAACATCGAATATGAAAAGCTTCCTACCTTTTGTTTCAAGTGTGGGAAGTTAGGACACTTGGAAGACAATTGTATGGGAAATGGTTAGATTCAAATCCAAGGTCCTACTTAGATAGGAAATCAAGGTTTAGAAAAGAATTCTATTGCTACTGGAAAAAGAACGGCAAAAGCTGAAGCTGTTACTGAAGATGGATATGGACCTTGGGTCCATGTCAAATATGGGAAGAAATATTTTAAAAATACAAGACCCAAGCCTGCGAGACATCAAAATAATCTGGGTGAGGCTGCATCAAAATTTCATTCAAATCCTGTTACTGGGAAAAATACAGATGTTGCGGTGAATGTAAGTGTTGGGACATATTTCACGGATCCAGGCGCTAGTGGAAAAAATCCTACTGATGGAGATTTTTTGAAAGATGATGTGGGAAAAGTAGCTAGAAAAGGTTCAGAATGTGCAGGAATTGTAGCTAAAGGAATGGAGTCTATCAAGACAGATGCTGGTGACTCGAAGACTAAGGATGCTGGGAGAGATCAAAGCAATGCGGATCTGCAGATGGCTACAAAATATGGTATGGGTCTATAAACTACAAACAATTTACCCTATAAAATAAGTTTGAAGTTTTAAATACTATGTTGGAGGAAAGGGAAATTTGTGATATTGATATGTCCCAAAGAAGCTGTGTTAATATGGAAGATAATTGTTGCGTTGATAATGTGATCCTCTCGGGTGTAGCATCTGGAGAGATGGATACCTCTGAAGGGAACTCTTCTATGGTTATAAAAAAGATGTCAAACAATTGAAAGGGCTTGGTCCAATCAAGTTGGTTTCCATGAATATGAGAATGGAGAATGATTCTAGGGAAAAAGTGGGGAATTCTTCCCCTCTTACACATTAATGGCTTCTTTAATTTTTGGCAATTATAGAGAAGCTATGAAGAGGAAAGCTTCTCTATACCTTAAAGAGGTTGTGAAAGATTATGATTCTTTTTTTGTGGGATTGTTAGAATCCAAAGTGGCTTCCATAGATGATAAATATAATAATTCCTTAATAGGTTCTGCTTGGGATTATTTTCATGTTCCATCGGAAGGATTGTCAGGGGGGATTGTGATAGCTTGGAAAAGCAATATTGCTTCATTTAAAGTGCTGGATTTTTCTTCTCAGTTTGTTTATGGGGAGTTGGAGGTTCCCAATAAAGGAAAATGGAGGGTTGCTACAATTTATGGAAGCTCTGATGTATAAAAAGAAGGATGCTCTGGGAAAGAATGGAGATTCATGTAGGGAATGACATGCCATTGGTGATGGGAGGAAACTTCAACTGTTTTCTCTCAAAGGGTGACAAGAGGGGTGGAATAAGGTTTTACTTATCTTTGGGCTCTAAAGAAATGAAGTCATTCTTATCTTGTAATGATCTTCATGAGATTGGCTTTACGGAGCCAAAATATACATGGTGTAACAACAAGACTGGTGGAGACCATATCATTGAAAGGTTGGATAGATTCTTTGTGAATTCGACGACACTTAGTTTGTCTCATCATTTGGTAGTTAGACACCTACCAAGAGTGGCTTATAATCACTCTCCTATAATGATAAATCTCTTTCAAACTTGTCCAAGGGTCAAGAGATCTTTTAAGTTTGAAGACATTTGGGCTTCATATCCAGCATCTACTACTATTGTGAGGGAGGCTTGGAATAAGAAGGCTTAAGGAGGTTATTCTCAAATTTTGAACCTCAAAATGAAAAGATCTATTAAGACCATATTCTTTTGGAGTAGACAAAAGAGGAAGTCATTAAATCAACAAAAAGAGGATCTCAAGAAGGAAATTCTAGACCATTAACCTAAAGAAGGAGAACAAGGATATCATTCGGTGGAGGAGATGTGGCTTCTCAAATCTAAAGTTAACGAGCTAAATTCTACTCTAGCTTGATTAACCACTTGGTGGAAACAACATGCAAAAGTCAAATGGATGATGGAGGGGGATTGCAATTCAAATTTTTTCCATTCCTTTGCTAGTGAAAAAGGAATTTGAATTTCATTAATAGCATAAAAGGTGATGATGGAAGTATAGAAGAGGATCATAATCGTATTGAAGAAATACTGATGGAATTTTTAAAAATAAGTGGCGTGAAAGCAGGTGTAAGCTAGACGGCATGCCAAAACTGCTCAACTGCTTGGAAGAGGAGGATAGCTAGCTGCTCAACAAAGAGTTCTCTCTGGTGGATGTAGAGAATGTGATCAGGAAAACATGAGGATTCACTGCTCCATGTATTTATGGTATAACCTATTCATTTATCAAATGTTATTGGAACATTATTAAGTATGATTTGTGGAATGCTCTTCAACAATTTTTTCTAACTGCTAATATATGTGGGAGTTGGAAAGAAACTCTTATTGTTTTAATTCCAAAAGTGAGCTATCCCATAATACGATCAAATTACTGACCAATCAATTTATGTAATACTATTTACAAAATAGCACCAAAAGTATTGTTTAATAGAATGTCTGGCATCATTCCAAAGCTGATTTCAAGAGAGCAAGTGGCTTATCTAAGGGAGATCTCTAGCTGATCATGTTCTCTTAGCTCAAGAGGTATTCCACAAGTTCAGGTATTCCAAATCAAACAAACACTTAATCTCTTTTAAAATTGACATGGAACAGGCGTATTACTCCATAGGATGGCTGACTCTAAGCAAAGCCTTAGAGTACTTTGGGTTTCCATACTTGTTTTCTAAGCTAATAATGGATTTTTTTTGTGATCCATCCTTCTCTTTATTAGTCAATGGGAATCGTTCATCTTGTATAAAAGCTAGTAGTGGATTTCGGCAGGGATGTCCATTATTGCCATTCCTTTTCATTCTCTGTTCTCAACTCATGTCCAATGTGTTCTTGATGAATGAGTCTATTGGCATCCATATTACTTCAAATGGCCCAAAAATGTCGCATTTACTTTATGCAGATGACATCATAATATTCTCGGATGCTAAGTTAAAAATGGTGAAGAAGATCAAAGGCATGGTTACTGAATTCTTTAAATAATGGAAGATTTATGATCTGGTTTGGGAATTTGGTTATAAGGAGATGGAAAATAGCCATATCTCAAATCATGTGATTTAAAGTGGTCAACGAATTCAATTACCTTGTAATCAATATTGCCTTGAGGAGGTTGGTAAGATTGGACTTCCAATTCATAATTGATAAAGTTTTTAAAATGTTGAGCATTTGGGGTACCAAGTTCATTTCTTTAGCTGGAAGGATAAATCTTATGAAAATTGTCTTACTCTCTTATCTGACCTTTTATTCTACTCTATATTTGAATCCAAAAGAATTATTAAATGATATTGATAAACATTGCAAAAATTTCATCTGGAACAAAAGCAATGGTGGATTAGCCCTCCATTATGTGAGCTGGAGTTCAATGTGTGAACCGGTGCTGAGAGGTGGACATGGGTTACATCCTTGTACTAAGAAGGTTGGCCCTCTAAGGGAAAAATTGGCATGGAAATATAATCAAGAAAAAGACTCCCTGCTGTATAAACTAATGTACCAGAAGTATGGCTCTCTTGGTAATCTTAACGTTGGGGTGAAATCTAATTCATCTGCTCGGAAGCTGATCTTGGATGGTTGGATGTTTCTCAAACCAATTGTAAGATGGTGTGTTGCAAATGGTGGTTCAATTGAAATTTTTTAGGATACATGGATTTTAGATAAAAACTTAAATAGATGGCCTACATTTGTAGCTCCTGAAGACATCAATGGAGGAATAAGGAAAGTTAGAACTCTTATTTCAGAGAATTGCTGGAACATAGAAGAATTGAGTAAGACCTTAGGGAAGGATCTTGTGGAGCTAATGAACAGAGGTACTGGACATGGATTAAGGAGGCCAAGATAAATGCTAGAGAAGAAAACTTTAGGTGGAGGGTATTTAATAATGCTATACCAACTTTTCAGCTTCTATCCAACAGAAGGTTACAATCAAATAACCTTTGTCCTAGAGGCTGAAATGAGATTGAAGACTTAAATCATGTGACCAGCAATTACAAAGAGCTAATTTAGGTATTCTCTTATTTGAATGGATGGGGTTTTGGTATTCAAATTCTTGATTCCATGGAGAACCAATGTAAGTGGCTACATAGCCAAAATGCTATTTTGCATAACCTTTTTTGTAATACGGTATATCTTATATGGAAGGATAGAAATGAAGTTGTTCATGGGAAAATGGAAACGACTGTAATATTAATTTCTTTTGAGGCAATCAATTTTGCTTCTATTTTTACAGGATGAAGTCCTTTAAGTTGGGCAGGTTGGTTGCCAATCAGCATTTGCTGTTGGAAAATATTTGGCATCCTCCTTCATCCGATTGGATCAAGATTAATTTGGATGCTTCCATATTGAGGTCTTATAAAGGAGGCACTGGAGGCATAATCCGTGATCACATAGGCAGATTTCTACTAGCTTTTGGCAAACCATGTATTCATTGGGATATAGCAAATTTGGAGCTACTTGCTATCAAGGCAATCAAAGATGTTCTTTAATATTGGATGCTTGAGTACAAAAGGATCATTATTGAAGGAGATAATGCAAATATCATGAAGTTCATTCAATATGCGATTAGGAAAGGTGAGCAAAGTCTTAATAGTCTTTCTTTTTTCAAAGAGTTTAATTTAGTGATTTTTAGTTGTAAAGATAGAAGCTCTAACAAGTTAGCGGACCTATTTGCTAACTTCACCATTTTTTCTTCTTTCATTTGGAATGACATTGTTATGGATAAGATTCCTCCTTCCTTTCTTAAAGTGTTAAAGGAGGAATCTGTAGGATGAACTTTGTAGGTGGTCTTCTTCTTTCCTTTTTTTATTAATGCAATATTTGCTTCCTTAAAAAAATAATAATAATATCTCAAGCTTTTGGAAAAAAATTAGTAGTGAGACCATCTGGACCAGTCATAGAGTTGCCATTCATATTAAAAACAATATCTTTTAATTCTTCAAGAGAGGGAGCACCAACAAGCAATTCATTGTCCTCCATAGAAATAACCGAGGGGATAATGTCATATTTAATCATATTACTAGGGTTGAAAACCTTATTAAGTCTATCTTGAAAGTGATGAATGACCAACATGGCAATCTCCTCAGCATCCTTAGTAATAGAACTGTAATCACGAGTGATTTTATAAATAGAATTAGAGGCACGTTTCCTTTTAACTAAAGCATGAAAATTCTTATTATTACATTCACCCACCAACATATGCTTAGCATTAGATTTTGGTTTCTAATAGGTTTCTTCTTGAGCGTAAATTTAAAAAGATTAGCTTTATCCTCTCTAAATGTAGCAAAATTGACCTTAGATGGAATGTTTTGACATTTAAGCTCACTATTATTTACCATCTCTTCAGAATTTAAAATATTAATAAAAATATTTTTTAAACATTATGATTCGACAAATTTAAGAGCTTCTTAAGTCTTTCCAACCTAAACCAGAGTCTTTTCATACCCCCAATAGAGTTATCAGGATGCAAAATCGTATTCAAATTCTCTTGAACAACACCCAAAAAGGAATCATGCTGAAGCTACATATATTGAAAATGAAAGTGGGGGACAACATTAACATGTCTAATATTCAGATAAAGAAGAAAAGGAGAATGATCATAAAGAGTTCTACTAAGATGCTTAACAGAAATATAACTAAAAGAATTAATCTAGTTATCATTAATAAAATGCGATCAAACCTTTGGCAAAGGTGACCTCTATTCCAAGTAAACTGATTACCAGAAAACCTAATGACAATAAGATTGCAATCCATAATCATATTATTAAAATCATCCATAAAATAAAAATTAGGAGAACCGCTCCTTGAACGCTCAGAAGGATTATAGATGGTACTAAAATCACCCCCATCAACCAAGGACCAGGACACATACTATAAAAGTCGGTTAATTGCTCCCATAGAACTTTCCTAATGCCACAAGAAGAAGCTGAATAAATAAAATACGCACAACACTTAACATTTAAAACTTCGATGTGATAACGCAGCACTTGAGTAAAATTTCCAAGAACATCAATATCAACCGGAGCTTTAAAAAAACTATATCTTATTAGCACAATTACCCATAGCATGCTTAAAATTGAGAAATCTAGCAGTACTAATAAACTTAGAGATATTAACAAGAGGTTCAAGAAAAACTAGAATAGAAATATCATGAAAATGAAAAAGATTCTTAACCTGCAAGTGAGATGAAGCACACCAAATTCCCCTCACATTACAAATAATAGATTTAAACATAAAAATACAAAAAATTAATGACTAGTTTGTGAACGAGTATTTCTACCGGATTGTATAATAGGATTGGTATTTCTACCCGATTGTAAAACATTATTTGTGCTCGTCCTACCATGTTTACCTTGACCTTTAACAAAGCTAATGTCAATGTCATCTCTAGCAAAATATTTAACAGACAATTCTAATTCCTCATTATAAGTAAGAGCATCATAATTTAGTTGAGAGGTAGTGGGGGACTTACAGTCAAGATTTGCACCTATAACCTTACCCTTTTGAGGAAGCTCACCTTCCTCCAGCAATTCTTCTTCTTCGATCACAATATTATTTAAACCAAGTCCAGCATTTTCAATTTAACCTAAATCCTTTTCACTAGGCCCAATAATATTGTCAGAATTAATCCAGATATTAGCAATAGCAACTTACTAGTTATGGTTAGAGAAAAGAACATCATCAATATTAGCATGTTTGTTAATATTTAAAGAGAAATTCATAATAGGTAAAATAGGTTTAGGAATATTTAAAAAAATAGAATCATTTATCCCTTGATTTTCTAATACGTGACCAACACTTGATGATCCATCCAAAATACAAGTAATGTCAGCCTGTTCAAAAGTAGAAGCCTCCAAAGTGGACGGATCCATTAGAGAAGTGGTCTTAGGAAGAGGGAAAGTTCATTCAATAAGGGTAAAGAAACATCAACGATAGGTAAAGGCACATCATCCAATGTTGAAATATTTCTTTCAAACTAAATAGGATAAGTTATCAATTCCAGATGGAAGACCAATATTATGTTTAGATTGTTTGGACACAACTTTATCTTTGTGAAGGTGGGGATGCAACCTATTGCATTCGTTAAATCCATCGCCATGCATTTTACAATGAGAGCAGAATATAGGTAAATTTTTAAATTCCACATTTGAAAGTAACCATTTATCTCTCAACTAACCAAACCTCAACCAAGTGCTTCTCAGAAATGTCAAGTTCCACAAGTACACGAGCTACAGAGGACCGAGATATGGAAGTCGTGGCTTGATCAATTTGTAAGGGCCTTCCAAAAAAAAAAAAAAATAGTCCAAACAAAATTTGCATAATAAAAAAATGTAATCTCAAGTTAGGAAAGCCAATCCAAACTGGCGCAATAGGAGATTCTTTCCTCGCATCAAATTTGGCATCCATTTGAGAAGAGGAATTTGTTACCCTTGAATATAGTAAGACCTTCGTACGAATATGCGACTATAATCAAGATCATTCGTTAACTGGATCGCAATATGGCGAGGATCCAGCAAATCGACATGAAAGGAACCAGATAATTTCAACCTCAAAAAAACTTATGGATAACATACAGATTAGGGCGACACAAAACAAATTTACCAACAAGAGTTAGGGCAAAAGGGGTTGCTAACTGAGACACAATCGAGTCATCGAACAAAAGAACCGGGCAACCCTTAAAAGATGACTGCACAAACTTATGCTTGGGAGCAGAAGATGATGATCCAGAAATGACATCCTTAAATGATTGAGAATGACCTTTAGTTAAAGCAGCATTTGGGGGGATAGATGATGACGGAGTCATTATCTCCTGAGAGGAAACCTGAAGGAAAACTCAAACAAAAGCCACGAGAAAACACAAATAAAGACAATGATTAAGAAAAACTAGCAAGAAATAAAACCAGAACACTAGGGAATTGAGGAAGACAAGCTTCCGAACAGCAACCCTAAATCGCCCCTGAATTGCAAGGGAGAGTAAAGCACAATGTTGTTGAGTCAAAAATGACCAAATCTAGATTCGTGCCCGATCATGATAATTTTTAGAGGATATATCAGGGTTTATATTTTCATTCCTATAATTTACCTAAATTAATTAAAATTGTCCTTAATTTTCTCTTATTTGCAGTTTTTATAATAAAAGGTCTCTAACTGTTAGACATTCAACTAGAGAAACACTTCCCCACATACTTATCCTTGAAGTGTTATAACAAAAGAAATATTTGCTATAGTAATTATTAATCTAATTCAAATACTAGACAATGCTAAAAATGATAAGAATGCAAATTGAATAAATAGGTAATATGCAAATGTCCTATGTTTGAATTGGATATGATTAATTAAGCTCATTGACAATTAATCTATGTTTTTGAATCTCCACAAAGTATTGGACGACTCAAAGATGGTTTAAAAACCAATCAAGATAAATTTTAAGAAATTTAAAAGTCCAATTAAGATGAATGATTTTGTAAATTTCAAAATAATTTTTAAGTAAACAATAAATAATAATTGTTTGAAACTATTTAATATGAGTATTTTTTTGCTTAGTTTTGTTTATAAATGAAATTAGACTATTCTGAAGAAAATGATATATTACGAGTATTTTTTTGGATAAAAAGGACATTTATATGATATTTAAAAAATTATTTTTTTCATAACAAATAAATATTAATTTAATTACTAAAAACTTAAGAAAATAGTGGTGACAACAACATCGGGCCATGTGAGGGCACCTGATTGGCTGAATTTAAACTGTGGTGATAGGGGAGGCCACGCAATTATGCAGAATTTGCTAACTGAAAATTGCAGTGGTGTTGGGCTTTAATGACCAATGATTACTCTATGATAATTGATGGCTATTAATATATGATGTGGCACCGTGATAGTACACATCACCAATCTGGGTCAGCAAAAGGTGTGGATTATCATATCCTCCATGGTTTTTAATCCTTGGTGCATATGGCGTTCGATCAAAATAAAAGCAAAGTAATCAATCACCCAATTAAAATTAACTAGATAACAATTTGATTCGGACCATTGATCGTGAGATCAATAGTTCAAATCTTTTAGAGTTATATGGATTACAGGATTGAGCCCTACAAAATAAAATTCAAGCTGTTCTTCAAAAATAAACAAATTAAATGTAATTTTAAATATAGCTAATAAATGTAAAGAGAATTTATGGTGAAATTTTTTCACGGTGTAAATGCACTTTTTGATATTATATTTAACCCTATCTATTATAAGCTAGGGTTAGTGTTTTACCCTAATTTACTTTCCTTGTTTGGATGTTCTTGGGCTTGTTGAGCTTATAAACTACCCATGTATCTTTATCTAGAAGGAATCAACAATGGAAATTGCCTAAATTTCTCACAGTAAGGCCTGGACAGACTAGATGCCACCGTTCACCAGAATCTTGCCATGAGTGACCTTTCGCTAGCAGGTTTTTAGTGGGGGAAGGTAGAGTGAGGTATGGTGGTTCAAAAAAAAAAGGGATGGAGGATGGAAGAGCTCTAGGAGATGAATACATTTAGACTGATTAAAATTAGAGCTTTGGCTCATTTGAGGCATAGGATTTGAAATGGATGGCTTAGATCCATCATGAACCTTGCTATGTTAAAGGAAAAGTGTCCTAAGCCATTCAGTACTAGTGGAAAAGGCTAGGTCGGGCTCATCCCCCATTAGATTGCTCATGCATGAGGGGGGCATTATTTTTTTTTATTTTTTAAACCAGCGCTTCAGGTTGATTATAGGGCAATTCAGAGAGCTTTTACAGTTGAATGGATTGTCTAAGTAGCTTTAATCAATGATAAATGTCATGGCCAATATGGTTTGACCAAAAGGGGTCTCTTAAGCCCTTATTAGACTATTTGACTAAAAAACTGGTCAAAGGAAGTGAGTTGGCCCAGTAAGAGGTGTGGGGAGATATTTGTGTTACAAATTTGGGCCCACGTATTGTGATTTTGATTATAAGAAACATTATTTTTTCTTTACTGCTATTATTCTTGCATATCTATTTTTGCCTTCCCTGCTCACTAAACTTTTAGATCCACAAGTTCACTTGCAATGATATTCAACTCATGATTAAGTAGATCGTAGTTAATTCTATCTGTAATTTAAATTTCAATATACTTTTTACCTTTCTTAAGTTATGTCATGTATCTGGTGGACCCCAAGTTAAGTAACCTGTCACACACACATTAAGGGGGAGTGATTTAATGAGTTAGAGAAACTTTTGTTATTTGGCCTACATGTATAGGATGATTTCAATCATACTAGATGATTAGTTAAAAATGAAAATCCTAATTAGGGAATTCCTAATAATTAAAATTACTTAACTAATCATACTGGATAATTCAAGATCGTACAGGATGATCAGTTCAGATTGTGAAAAATATCCGCCAATCACAATTTAGGTAATTTTTTTAATTTTAAATTTTTGTTCTAATCATATAGGATGATATGCATCTTTATAGATGATTTATGACAATCATGCCTAATTTTATCCAATAGTATATCAAGTTACTTGAAAAGGGGTTCTTATCTTTGATGCTAGTGAAGCTTGCAGTTAAAGCTTTGACCATCAGTCCATAATTTTGAGTTTTTCTTTTTTTCATCAAATCTATAACATGAAATCTAAAACCTTTTATAAGGTATTTCTTGTATAGAGTTACAACATTGGACATACCTTTAGCTAAGAGCCTCAAATTAGTAGAAATAGTATCATGCTTCAATGGATCAATTGAAGTAATCTATTAAAACAAAATAGATGTCATAAATAAAAATCTCATGTAAAGTACATTAACATTATAACACTAATCTTATTAGCAAACCAATAAATGAAATCCTCATTGTGCACTCTTTTAGCTTTATGCTCTCTATAACAAGACCTTTTTGTCTTATCACTTTTTAACTTTAGTGTAATGTTCACTGTATATAATCATAAAATTTATAAGTATACAATAATAATATATATTTAAAAAATGAAAATATGTATTCTTCATCTTGTTTAACCTAATATATGGCTCTATTTCCTCACAATTAAAAAGGACATATCGATGTGCTTTTATGAGTGTCTCATCTTTGAAGATCTTCACCCTCTTTTTCTAAGTGCCTGACCATTTGTTTCAAAGATATTAAGTCCTTCATTCAAAACTTTCTCATCCAAGCCATTTATTCCAAGTTGATTATGCCTTGTTTCCATAAGATCATAAAAATATATAGAGCAAAATGTTAAATATTCCTCCGCAATATAGCCTTCTGCAGTTAATGCCTCTGTACTACTTTAACTTCCCCAAAAATCTAAAAAAAATGTTTGATAAATGACATAATTTTTTTTTTATTAAAGTTAGATATGATAAAAGAAATAATAATACATGAAATAATTACTAACCTCTCAATAGGATACATCCAACAATAATATATAGGACCTCCAATCCTTTCCTCGATGGCCAAGTGAATTATCAAATGCACCATGATATCAAAAAAAGTGGGAGAAAATAAAACTTTTCAAGCTAGCAAAGTGTAATTGTGAATTCTTTTTCCAATCTAAGTAGCTCAATTAGGAGAAGAACTTTAGAGC
>CM028360.1:30582432-30863140 GCA_016618105.1 Dendrobium huoshanense | reverse complement strand
TGGTGTAAGAATTTTAATACCTTGCTAAGCTTTTTCTTTTAAAATTTTGGTATAATTTACATCTAATGATAGTCTTTGGGCTAATTTTTGATTTCTAAGTATTGTTTTGGTAAGCATCCTACTAATTAGTTTTCTAAACAAGGTGACTCTAGAGTTTGGAAAAGGCTTTGCAAGGTGAAATGGGAGGTGGAGCCCTTCATTTGGGGGCCTTGGTGATGGTATTATTTTCTTTTGAAAGACCGTTGGGTAGGTAAACACTCTATTTACTCTATTCTAAATTCTTCCTCTACTTCCATAGTCAATGTCAATTCCTTGTTTAATGTTAATTTGTGAACTATGATAAGCTTGCTAATGTGATTCCTGATTGTATTCTTCATAGTATTATAAATTTGCCTATCAATATGGCTTTTAAAGATATTATGTTATGTGATCTTTCCAAAGATGGCTATTTTCAATTAAAAAGTGCATGGCATACTTTTAGAGATAAAATATAATGATAATATTTTTAATAATATTTGGCAAAAGAGCATTTCTTCTACTATTTCTATTTTTGTTTGGAGAGTTATGCATAGATTTATCCTTATGGATGATAACTTTATCAGAAAAGGTTATATCTTGGCTTCTAAATGTTAATGCTTTTTTCACATGGAGAATATGCATCATTTTTTTATATCTGGTCCCATTTCTTTTAGAACTTGGGTGTATTTTGTTGAGTTGTTCCAATTAAATTGCTTTAACTCTCATTCGACTCTTAAATCTATGCTTAAGTTATGGTTTATAAACACTAAAGGTCATATATGCAATGTTATTCCTTCCCTCATTCTTTGGTTTCTTTGGTTGGAAAGGAATTAATCCCTTTTTAAATGTGAGAATGAGACACCATAATGTTATTCTAAAAGTGAAGGATAAGGTGTTAGCTCTTCTGACTGTCAATCTAATTTCTTCTAAGGATTTGGAAAACTGTTACTTTGCTGGTAGGGTGTTCCTTCTATTTCTAATATTATATACTGTAAAAAAAGCCCCCATTAATTTCTTTAAGTTGAATATGGATGGCATTAATACAGATTTATCTGGTGATTGTGGTGGGGTGGTTAGAGAGTGTAATGGTGACCTCATTATTGCTTTTGTGGGTCATGTTCATGGTACTATTCTACTGCAATCTCCACGGCCTTCTTTATGGTATTTAAAGTGTATCCATCTTAACATTACTAATTTTCACATTGAAGTTAACTCTGAGTATGATTTTAATCTTTTTCAAGCTGATTTTTTTTTTGAGTAAATGCAAAATTGCGTTAATTATAAAAGAAAGGACAATCTAATACAAACAAGGTAAAAGAAACTAATGGTTCCTTTTTCAACATAAAAAAGGGACCTTATTGAACATAAATCTGTTAATTTAAACTTAATATAAATGATATGAAACCCACTATTTTCTATTTTGAAACTATTGAGATGCAGGGGATACCAAAGAAATAAACAACCCGAAGGTTGATTAGTATCCCAGAGTTCCCATCCAGTTAGAGAATAAGACTTAGTAACGATCCCATAATCAAATAGAATAAGTTTAAAATGACAAATTTGTAGAAAAAAGAAGCAACAAAAGCTAAAAAGGAAATTACATTCCAACAGTGAATTCCAAAAATCGCTTAAGAATATTTTTGATAAATATTCTATAAGCTTTTTCCAACTTCCAAAGTCAGAAATTGATGATAACATTAATCCAGACCTTTTGATACTTTGCTTCAACTTCAAGTAACTATCCACTTTGTTGTTGTCACCTGGATAACCATCAAGCATATTAATGAGTTAAAAGGGACAAAGAACCTCTTAGGCCATTCTTCACTTTGATTTTAGCTATCTTCCTTCTAGGTAGATCTTTCACCGGTCCTAATGCTTGAAGTTCTTTGAACAATGTGTGCTTAGGTCCTGGGGACTTACACTCATTGGTACCTTTTTTAAGAGACATTTTCTAAAAATTCAAACTAACTGCCGAAAATGGAGAAGAATCTCTTAATAAGCCAATTTTGTTCTTTAATTCAGGTTTAGTAGCTGAAATAAAATCAGTACTAATGCTGGAAACAGCCTCCAAAACTTCCTCCTGAGAATCTAAATTTTTTAATTCAAATTTAGGTTTGTTATTACCCAGAATTTCAGCAACCTGATATGGATCAGTTGGGACAGCGTCTATTGAGTTTTTAAAACCTCCTTCTTTATTAGCTCCCACACTATCAGGTGTTTTGAATTAAGGATTTGAATTCAAATTACTAACTGATCCATAGGTTCCCGATAATACACAAGGAATGGAGCAGTTCTCTCTCACGGGCTCAGCCAAAAGTTTAGCTACTTGATTTTCAGCATTTTGAGTTGAATCAACATCATCAGCTCTTAAATCCACTCTTTCCTCCACAATTCCCAGAGTTTTGAATTCAGAATTTGAATTCAAATTGCTATTGAGCTTCAAGTCATAGCTACCTCCTTCCACGGGATCAGCCAAACAAAATTCAGCATTTAAATTCTGAATTTCCTGATTTTGTTCTGCATGAAAATTCTCCTCCCTATGTGGGATTTGAATTTGAAAATCTTCAGAATTAACATGATTGGCGATTGAATATTCTCCTCCTTGTGTACTGCCTTTCCTTCTTCTTCCTTGTTTTCATCAACATCCTTAGCTGTGAAATGAACTTTAGAAAAATTTGAACCTGTATTCCCGTCTCCTTCAACATTTTCCAAGGCAACATTTTTGATATTAACACAAACATCATTTGATTTATCCATGGTTGAGACCTTTTTAAAAAGCTTTTTCTCAGGAATAAATTTTCTCTTGTTTTTGAACTTCACATGCATCCAAGGTCCCAAAGTATTATCAGATTGAAAAGAACTGGAAGGGACCTCTTTAACAATAGGATTTTGATTCTGTGTTGAATTAGGACACACAGAATCAATATGGCCGATTTTCCCACATTTGAAGCAAAATGATGATAGATTTTACTCAAAGTTTTGACAAAATCTACCATGAATCCCTTCCACCCAAATTCCAGAGGCGAGTTTAGAATTCAAATTTACTCGGATGCAAGCTCTAGCAAATTCTCTTCTCCCCCATCTAAACATGTTACCATCTAATAAAAATGGAGTTCCAATTCTAGAAACAATTCTAGTGATATTGGATTCATCCCAATAGTGTAATGGCAAATGAGGAATACGAACCCAAATTGGAGAAGAAATTCCATTCAAAGAATAAGGAGAGAGGTAGGAGACCAAATGACTAAGCCTACCACAAAACCCCCGTTAAGGACTTCCTCCATGGCTTCATGAGATTGAAACTAATAAAGGAGCCAATCTAGACCAAGCAATGTAATATGAAATCCTCCAAATTTTGACCATTTCTTTCTTAATTCAAATGAACATTTAGAAAAAGGGTAGTTTTTCCTAAGAATTTTAACAACCAAGGAATTGTTCAAAA
Organism: Dendrobium huoshanense; assembly: GCA_016618105.1. Taxonomy (NCBI): domain Eukaryota; kingdom Viridiplantae; phylum Streptophyta; class Magnoliopsida; order Asparagales; family Orchidaceae; genus Dendrobium; species Dendrobium huoshanense. Next base: position 30,859,680 of record CM028360.1, on the reverse strand, counting down.
TTTGAACATTAGACTTTTCCTTATCCTTGTCAAGAATGACAACAGTTTCATCTCCAATATCATCATGTACTTCATTAAGATTTATTCTAACGTGAGGTTTTTTAATCCACACATTAGGGGTATCCAATTTTGAAGAAGCAATAGGATCCTTCTTCAAAATATCAGCAAAACTTCTTCCAGATGAAGATGCTTCCTTATCATTTGCTCCAGCAATGGTAGCCGACAAAGGTTTTGGCTTATCATTCAAAAATGAAATTATTTCCTTCCCTTTCCCTGAAATCAGCAAAGGTTTCTTCATTGCATTTAAACCTCCCTCTTTTATTACTAAAGGAGATTCCAAAATCCAAAAAGAAGAAATTCGTTTGAAGGAGAATCTACCTTTTGAATCCAACATGATTGGACTCTCGGTAGAAAGAAGATTTTTGGTGTTCCCGTCATCCTTGGATGACCGGCCACCTTCTTCCATCTCCAACAATGGAACCCGAGTTCTTCAAAATCTTCTTCCAAATTCTTCCTTAATTTGTGGAGCTTCTATCTCTTCTCTCACTCGTCCCTACTATTACATAATTACTTAATCTTTTTCAAGCTGATGAAGAGATGATTTGTACCCCAAATCTCTTCTATATCGTTAGAGAAATTAAAAACCTGATGCTTTTTTTTAACTACTCATTTTTCCATATCAGCAAGGATGGTAATGCCTATGTATCTTGGCTGGCTATGTGGGGATGTTGCCTGAATAGTTTTTCTAATTTAATTTGGTCCAATTTCCCCGCCCCTCTTATTGGTTTGCTTAATCTTGATGCTTGTGGTGTTCCTTATATTAGATCTTAACTATTTTTTCTTTAGGTTGATGTTCGAGTTTGTCTCTTGTTTTGGGTTGCTTTTTACTGGGTCTTATTTTACTACTAGGTTTTATGTTCTCTCATGCTAGAGTTCTAGGGTCTTGTGTTGTGTTTGTATAACTCCCGAATCATTATTTATGCTAGTTGGATTATTGGGGATGTGGAGGTGCCTTTACATCTTCATTTTGAGTTATGGATGTGCTATTTTAATTATTGCTGGAGGATTATTTACTCTTTATGCTGGAGGTTTGTTTATTCTATTGCTTGGGGGGGGGGGGGGGGGGGGGGGGGGGGGTGGGCTAGACTTATGGATTGGTGTTTGTCTGTTTATCCCAGAGTTGGTTTCTATAATCAAGGGTTCTCTGTGCTGCCTTAATGTTGGTTTATTATCTTTTGGTTTTTGTTTTCTGCTGCTTCCATCATTCTGATTTCTCATTTTTAGCTGGTATCTTTGCTAATTTGGATTTGAGCCATGATTGTTTAGGTGTTAAAGCTGATGGGTAGTCCCATTGTTGCTCTCCTACTTTAAATAGAATGGATGATGGAGGCAACTGTGTAATGATGGATGGGCTATCTTATTTTGTTTGTGCTACTGTTGGTTTGATTGGTCTCACCTGGCTGTTGCATCCAGCTATGGGTTGTGGTGTTAACTACAGGCTCTGGTTTTTTATTACCTGGCTGAGGTTCTACAGGTTGTTTCTTTGGTTTTTGTGGATTAGCGGGCTTCTAATGTTGGGAATTTGAGTAATTAGTGTTTTCTTTCTAGGGGCAATTTAGTTTGCTGGATGGGTTTTGCCAAGGTGGTGTTAGGGTACCATGAAGGTAGGATTTAGTGGCATGTGGACTTACCGAATGAATCTTATGTTAATATGCATACTTTAAGTTCTTTAAGTCTGAATTCCAAGATTGGCTTTTTTTGGGAGCTTTATTTGCTCCTTATTTTTGTTTAATAGCTGTCATTTATTTCACTGTCATTATTTAACTTATCTTTTTTTATAGGTATAGACTTCCTTTTTGTTTCTCTCTGCAGGTGAAGACACCTTTAGCTGCCTTCAAGACTTTTTATAGAAAGATTGATCCTTATTCCAACTATACTATCTTTTTTTTTTATGCTTTCCTATAACATCATTAGAATGTTACAAGGGTGTTTTGTATTTTTGCTTAGAGGAGAAAATCAGCTCGTAGGTTTTATTTTCATTTGTTTTGTAGCTCGTAAGATCATTAGTGAGCTGTTGATCTCCAGTAAGGACTTTATAATTGCTTTTTCTATAATAACGTGTATGCCCCTTTGAGGGTTAAAAAAATTATTTTATAGAGTGCAGTAAAAGTAAATAGATACATCAATCAATTTCAATCACAAGATGCAATAAAATCTCAAAAAACCTGACACACAAATGGTAAATTAAACATTAACCTAGCTTAGGATAGAGTTAGTTGTCCAAAAAAATCATCTAAAGTGTGTGTTGAAGGTCGTGTGGATGAGGTAGATCCTAAAATGGATAACTTGTTAGAGTTATTTAATGTTTGAGTTTGTTGAAGTTTAAAGGATAAGTTTATGTTTGAGTCTATGTATTAGTGCATTAAAGTTTAGTTTAAGATATATTTTAAGGGTTGATTAATCAAATTGATTTAATTAGTTAAAGATTATAGGATTGATAAATTTTAATTATTTTGATTAGTTGCTGATTATAAAGGCTAAATTAATTTTGATTTTCATCAATCGATCCTTGGTGTTGTACCATTAGGCTCGAGGAACCAAGCCTTCTTATGACATTTAGCCTCGCAGCTCGAAGCAGTCCATCCTAAAAACTTGGTTGATATAGTAGAATTAAGAATTTTAGTTTGGTTAAATAATTAATACTGATTTGATTTAAAATCTTACACTCCATTGAATTCATTCATGGCGTTATGCTACCAGGCTCGAGGAACTAGACCTCATCAGGACACTTAGCCCCGCAGCCCAGAGTAGTCCATCCTAAAATCTTCATCTCTAGAGTGTTTGTTGTGTATTAGAATATTAGTAAAAGGGTTTTATTAATCAAGTTAGAATTTTCTAGAATTTTATTGATTTTTTGAAATATTTGATTTAATTTAATGCATTAATTAAGGAGTTAAAATTTGACTTTTAAAATTAAAGTTTATTTTGAAAATTTTAGATTTTTAACAAATATTAGGCCCTAACAAAAGTGATTATGTTATTAGTTTAATCGATTTAGAGTTTTCTATGAAAAGTTATGATTTTTTAAAGTTTGAACATAGATTTGAACTACAATTGATCAAAAAGTAGACTTTTTGACTTTGACTTGATTTTGGAGTTTTGATATTTTTGGAAAATACTACATTGTAGTTAGGGTTAAATTGCCTTTTATTTTGATTAAATTAGATTATTCTGGAATTATTAATGATTTTTCAATGTTAATTAAAATTTGAAATTTCTAAAATTACGTTAATTAAGTAGATTTTTTATTTGTATCCAAATCAACCCCAAACCCCTTGTGATCATCCCCAAAGATCATAAAGGACCTAAGGGGATACTCCCAAGCATTTAGGAAATTTTTTGGATTTTTAAATATTTTTCATTAATTAAATAAATTAATTTTTTATTTTCCATAAAAATTTAATTAAAATGACATTATATGTTATTTAATAGTGGTTTTATTTTTCCTGAGTTAAGGGTTCAATTTGGGTTAATTAGAGGTCATAAATAGATTTTTTGTATTTAAAATGAATTATTTGTGAATTAATTAGTGTTTTATGATAGATCTAAAGGGAAATTTGGGGGTTCGTAGGTTGTGGGCCAAATGGGCAACAAATTTATAAAATTTGGACCATGAGATCAACTAATTTCAATATCAAATCTTCCTAAATTTTGGCTCAAATGTACCTATCTAAGGTGGCTAACCTAGATAGTGAGAGAAGGTCTCGGATTCAACAAAAGATATCTTCATTAAAATTCAAATTTTAACGGTCCGTTTTTGGTGGCGAGTTTCTTTCTGTCGATGGGGATCGATGCGGCGGTCGCCACAGATCACCAGATTCCTCTTGGCGACATCACCCACAATCCTGTTCGTGAAGATGGGTTGACCAGAGTGCAAAAATTTAGTATTCTTAAAATTAATGAACCTTCAGAAGTGGTACAGAAGAAATCTCCAATAGTTCAAGGCAAAGGTAAAGGAGTTTTATATTAATCTCCTGTGAAGGTTTTCAAATCTCCAGTTGGTTACAAGAAGGATTTAACAGACAATGGCGGGTCGTCTTCTTCTGGGCTAAAGTTGCTTGTGAATAAATTCAACAACCCTGCATTCAAGGCATACTTAGTTGAGGAAGGAGTCTCGTTTTCTCAGAAGTTGATGGAAAACTCATCAGATATTCATAGCAATGCTGAGGTAGATAAAGATTTGACCAATCCTGTTGATACCTGGTACAGGAAACCAAATATCAAAGATTCCCTCAAAGAAAATGATTCTTTCCTATCAGAAGATGGCGAAGCTGTTAAGTTGAACGAAGATTGTTTAAAAAAAAATGCAGACAAATTACAATTATCTCTGGTCGTAAAGGTTTTTGGAGGCAATTATCCGGGTTTTCTAATTGCTAGAGAACTTCGACGTCAATGGAGTCAATTTGGGAAGTTTCATATAAATTCCCTTGGGCTTGGTTGGACTTTATGTTCCTTTTTTGATAAAGTTGTTGTTGATAAAGTTTTGGAAGGTGGTCCATGGTATGTGAAAGGCCATATTGTGGGTATTGATAAATGGTCTCCAATGTTTTCTCCTACCTCATTAAAGGGTCTATCATCCCCAATATGGGTCAGATTTCCTCATCTCCCTTTGATTTGTTGGGATGAAGAAAATGTGACTAGGATTTCCAGTAAAATCGAAGTTCCACTGTTGATTGATGGAAATATGTTTCAATGGAGAAAAAGGGAGTATGCAAGAATCTGCGTTCGTATGCAACTGGATCAACAATTTCCTAAGGGAGTGTGGATAGAAGGCTCCTTTGGACGCTTCTTTCAAAAGGTAGAATATGAGAGAGTATCCAATTTTTGTTTCAATTGTGGGAAAATTAGTCATCTAGAAGCCAATTGCAGAGATGGGATGTTAACAAATTTTTCAACTCCAGCTAAAACATTGGATAAGGAAGTTCAACCTTCTACCATTCAGTCTCAACAAGTTGCAGATTCTAATAAAGATTATGGGCCATGGATCCTAGTTTAGAATTCAAGGAAAAGGAGGAAGCCAATATTTGTTAAGGAGAAGGTAAACTCTACTTTCAGGAAGTATAAGAATGTTTATGTTCAGAAAACATTCTCCAAGCCGTCATTAAGCTCTATTAATGAAGAAGCTGGTAAAGAATCTGATATTGTTCTTGAAAGAGCTGAAGAAGTTAATTTTGATCCTGTTGTTGAAAAGGAGGTGAATGAAGAAAATAAGATAATTCTTATTTCTGAATTCAACAAGGAAGAAATTCTAAAAATAGACTCCTTATTTAATGGAGTCTTATCAGGAGATAACAGGAGTTCGGTGATGATAACTCTACTTCCTACTAATACTTCCAAGCCTAGTGAAGAGCTGAATAAATTCAGTTTACTGGAGGGTCTTAATCTTGAAGCAGAATCTTACATGGTGTATGAAGTAGTGGACCTTGAAGAAGGAGAAATTATAAAATTTTCTCCAGATGTTCATGCTATTGCCAAGATGGAAGATCCTGTAAGAAGCAAAGGTAAACTCATCAAAGAGCTTAATTCTTTGGGAAGAGATAACATTTTATCACAAAAAAGGAAAGGAGAAGCTAATAAGAAGATTAGAAATGGGAGTAATCCCATTTTTAAATCCAAATGACGTCTCTATCATTTTGGAATTGTAAAGGGGCTAGGAAGGTTGAGGCCTCTCGATATTTAAGGGAATTCGTCAAGGATCTTGATGTTTTTTTTTTGTTGCACTTGTTGAAACCATAGTCCAATCTTTTGACAGGAAGGAAATCAACAAATTAATTGGTAGCAATTTGGATTTTTTTAATGTTCCTGCTGATGGATTGTCAGGACGTATCCTCATTTGTTGGAAATCCAGCATTTGCTGTTTCAATGTGTTCATTTTTCAAATCAAGTAGTTATTGGGCAACTGAAGATGCACAATGGAAGTTAATGGCTTATTGCCCCCACTTATGGAAGCAAAGAAGTTTATAGAAGAAGACAACTTATGGAAGACCTTCAAACATTTACTAATTCTAACATCCCTTGCATAATAAGAGGTGACTTTAATTGCATTCTCTCACAAGAAGAGAAAAGAGGTGGAAAGAGATTTGTTTTTTCTCAAGGCCCTCAAGATATGCAAATGTTTATGAAGAGGTGTGAATTTCATGATATTGGGATTATAGGCCCCAAATTTACTTGGTGTAATAATAAAAACGGAGGAGCTCGCATCCTTGAGAGGTTAGACCAGTGTTAGTTACGGATCTATGGTTTATGATTTTGATGATAGCAAACATTCCTTATTTCTCTACGATTTCCTTATGTGCTAACATTTCAGGTCCACACGATCAGACTGCAATCTGGAATTAGCTCAAGATTGGGTAGACTAGATCTATGTCAGTTTGTAATCTTTTTCCTTTCTTGAGTCTGTTGTATTTGGTGTGGCTATAACTTGGTAGAAATTCTCTTGCTCCCTATATGATTTCTATTTTTGGTAACATCGTCCGGGATGATATTAATATCGGCCTGGACGATCTGTCCAAAATCAGAAACCCTAATTAGGGCATCCTCATTAAGGCAGCCGTCAACAGATTGGCCTGGACGATACTTGTATCAGCCAGGACGATAACCTCAATTCAGAAAGAATCAGCCGCCATAATTAGTTTAGGAATTCTTTATTTTAGGAAATCAGCTAGGACGAAATTATTATCGTCAAGGACGATCTAACTCAATCATGCCTAAATTGATCTGGTATCTTTAGAAAATATTAATTGTTGATTGATATGATCACATCGTCCGGGACGATCGCATGATCGGCCAGGACGATGGCCTGGACGATCTACATCGGACAGCTTGTATTCAGGGCGATGATCAAGACGATGGAAATCAGTTTTAAACTAATCGGCCAGGATGATCGTGAGATCAGCCTGGACGATGTAACCAATTTTCTTCTGATCATCTCAAATCGTCCCGGGCTAACGAGCTTAATTTGTACTGATCGGCCAGGACAATATGCCTATTGTCCTGGACGATATTGTCGGTAACTTGCATTAATGAGCTCGTTTTGAGAGTTTCTATTTAAGCTTTGGCATGACACTTTGTAAGTGTCTTTGACAGCCATTGTAGCTTCGTTCTTGTGGGGGAGACTTGAAGAGAGAGCTTGAAAGGGAGAGAGGAAAGGGTGGAGTTTGAGAGAGGGAGAAGATCCTGTGAGGGGGGACTCAAGGGAGTGTGGAGGGGGTTCCACACGGTTGCTCCGGCAAACTCGCACCTTAGTACCATCAGATTCAAGGCTTGTCTCGAGGTAAGTTCACCAAAGAAGAAGTCTCTTTGGTGTCAAAGGACCCGACGACTCCGCCGCACTGGGAGAGGTGGAAGTGATTTTGTAAGGGCTTCTCCGCCTAGCTGTGGGGGCTAAAGGAGAGACACTTGTGTTAGTGCAATACTTGGAGGGTGCCTCTAAGGAGTGGACGTAGGTCAAGGTTTGACCGAACCACTATAAATCCGGTGTGTTCTTTCTTTATTACTTCCGTATTTTAATTTCCGCACTTTGTTTTTCATTGTGGTGAATCTAGATTTCTTTGCTATCGATTCACTTCTCTTTTAATTAGCTTTGGAACTAATTTCATAGGGCTTAACATCCCATCGAACTTTCAAGTGGTATCAGAGCAGTTTTTATAAAATAAGTTTTTAAAAGCTTTTGAATTTCAATCCATGGCTAATATTTCTAATCGTATTTTTGTGGAAGAATATTCAATCACTAGACCACCATTATTTGAAAATATTACATTTGATTTTTGGAAAATTCGCATGTCTACTTTTTTTGCAATCGATTGATTTTCGTATGTGGCATATGATTTTAACTGGTTATTCATCACCATCACGTATTGTTAATGGAATTAAAACTGATATTCCTTTTAATCAATGGAATAGGGATGAACGAATGGATGCTCAATTAAATGCAAAGTCTTTAAATTGTTTTTTCTGTGCTTTAAATTCTGATAATTTTATGTTAATATCCACATGCACTACCGGTAAGGAAGTTTGGGATAAATTGCACATCATATACGAAGGCTCTAATGAAATCAAGCAATCAAAGTTGAATATTTTAATGCATGATTTTGAAATGTTTTCTATGAAACCTTTTGAAACGATTTTAGACATGTATACAAGGTTTATTTTAATTACTACATCATTGCATGCCTTTGTTAGTGGAATTTTGAAAACTGGTTTTGAAAACTATTAGTTTTCTTTGGGAATTTTAAGATTAAGGTTGAGTTCTAATTCTAAGGTCGAATCAATTCGTTAGAAAGAGTATATCACCCCGAAGGAAGAAAATAAACTTTCATAACGGTATTCAGATTTAGAATTATGTAAACTCATCTTGAATGTTATGATCGGGTTCTAAGGAGAACTTTATATGGCCCCGAGGGGACAAAGTATAGTTCAACTAGGTACCCAATTACAATATTCAAGAAACATGATCGTCGCATTCACATCCAAAGCCTTATCGAAGAAGGGTGTATCTCCCTAAGGGGAAATGAGACCATTCTACGATAATCCTTCTAATGCAACTATGACGATCATTACTTAATTTTTTCCAAGGAAATCTAATAAAATTTTGGAAATTAATTTTTTTTTTTTAAATCAGGTGTGTGTGGTTCCAAATCTCCTACGAGCGCAAGCCCTCGTAGTTAATTACATCGTAGGAAGACAAAAATCTCCTACGAAAACTCCCGATTAAAATGGTGGCAGAATTTTGTTAGAGTTTCTAGGAGTGATATCAAAGTATGAATAGAGTTATTGAAAAATCAAAAGGGAATGGATCAAAATTGAGCAGTTATTAACGGAGTTAAAGGAGGAGAGGTAGGGGACACCTTGAGATTCCAGAACCATCCGGAAGTGTCCCAACTTAATCTAAGTGTTGGGCTTTATGTTTTGGATTGAAATAATATTTAATTAGAGTTGAGCATTTTATTAGAAATTTGAGATTAGATTCCCGAAGTTTGGGGTCTTATAATCAAAGATCTGCCCCGGATCCTAAATCTATTTTGGACACTAGACCACAGTCGTCCGATCCTAACTAATGCAGTGCAAGGTCTGGACTTACCCCGGCCTGGATTGGGGAGCCAGCTAACCACCTAATCGATTTAAAAGAAATGAGTCCGGTCTTTTATGAAAGAGTGGTAGGAACATTTTGTTTAAGATTTTGGAGAGTTGAGGCCGACATCTAGAGATTCTCCTAATTGGCCCCTTTGACTTATATTGGGTGCAAAATGCTAAGGACTATGAAATTAAAATTTTGACTCTTTTAATTTGTATCTAATGCAATGCATGCTGGTCGACAACTTCCAAATCAAGTATGCTTGAAATTTTAAAAAAAGGCTTATAAAATAAGTTTTTAGAAGACTGGACTTCCCCAGGTCCGGCACCTCGTCCTCATAGGTCAGACTATCCGGACTCTACCCGCAGGCGGGGAAGGGTCTAAAGCAAGGAGAGAGTGATGCAGAAATATGCATGCGACCCCGGGGTCGCTCCCCGGCTAATTCCCTAGATTCGTTATCTTTCTATGTTATTTAGACTCACTAAAATTTTAGACTTTTAAAATTATGAGTAGAAAACTTTCACACCCTCACGAGTCTCACGTATCCAGGTGAAAACAAAAAGCGGCATACAATCGCCAAAAAACTAGTAAAAACAAGTAATCCTAAAGGCAATCAAATCATCACATCAAATATAAATTAATTAATAAATGTCCATAGGCAGAATTGCCTTGCTTATTACAAACCAGAATATTACAGAAAGTAAAGTGGCCGGGCACCACTAACAACAACCCGGATTGTAAACCTAGTAATGACGCAAGTTATTTTGAGTGGGATACTCTCAATCTTCAGATCTTCAAATCCTCAATCTCGTTCTTCTTTGGACTCCTTTTCTTGAATCTTCTTGGAATCTTCGTAGTGGATTACCCAAATGGATAAGAGGGCACTTCCTTTAAGGGGAAGGCCACTCTTTTCTCTTTGGGTATGGAAAAGGTATGATCCAAATTTGGATTTCCAAATGGAAAAGGAGTGTTCCCTAAAGGGGTATCCTTTACTCTTTGGAATCCAAGCTTTGGATCTATGTATCCCAACTCAAAATCAACTTTCACAACACTTGACACTTACACAAATTACATTAATATCAAAATAAAAATCTAGACTCACCTGCAGGGTTATCCTAAGCAATTAATATATAAAAAGCAGTTGTTCCCAAGCAGTAGTATATGAGCAGAAAAGAAAGTAAACACACTGGCCATGCTCTTTTTATGATTTGGGGGCTTTAGCAGCTGAAGCACCTGTGCAAAGAGTTTATAATATTTATGCATTTTTGATTTGTCCCCTTTTTATATTGCCTTGTATGAGCGTGGCCACCTGCAGAAAACTGTGTCAACATCCAGATCGTACCTAACCTAAGGATAATCTAGTCGCCAAACACATCAATCCATCCACAGAGTACAAAAAAAAATAAGCAGACACAGCAAAGCAATTTCATCCACAACATGCAGTGAAAACTACGAAAAACCCTGCACACAGCAGTAAAGTAAACACCGGCCTAACCTAGATCTAGAGTTGGTTGTCCTAGTACATCATCTAAAGTGTGTGAGAAAGGTCGTGTGGCTGGGATAGATCCTAAAGTGGGTTATTAGTTGAAGTTGTCTAAAAGTTTGGATTCGTTAAGGCTTATAAGGGGATTTCGATTAAAATTTAAATATTAATGAATTAAGAATTTTAATTAAACATGTTTTAAAAGTTAATTGATTGCTACCTTTGTTTCACACCGAGGCCGTGAAGTTTATTTCACCTTCCTTGGGGCTAAGCTAATAGCCTCGTAGGCCTGGGTTACCCAGTAGCAATCGTGGTTGATTAAGTTATTTAAATTGGTTGGAATTAAAGGAGTACATTAATACAAAAATGAGTTAGTTACTGATTTTTAAAGTTGATTAATTTAAGTTTGTCATTAATTGATTCGTGGCGTTGTGCCACCAGGCTCGAGGAACTAGCCTCCTTAGGACACTTAGCCTCGTAGCCCGGAGTAGTCCAGCCGATAAACCAAATTAATGTAATTGAATTAGAGATTTTTAAAAAGTTAAATAATTAAAAATTAATCTATTTTAAGATTTAACACCCCTTAGAATTCATTCGTGGCGTTGTGCCACCAGGCTCGAGGAACCAGCCTCCTTAGGACACTTAGCCCCGCAACCCGGAGTAGTCCAGCCAATAAACTTCATCTTTAGGGTGGTTGTTGTGTTTTAAAGGATTTGTTAAGTGTTTTAGACATTAAGCCAATATTTTCTGAGTTTTAGAATGATTAAGAGTTTTTTTTAAGAATTTTGAATATTTTAATCACTTAATTAAAGGGTTAAAAGTTGAATTTTTAATTAAGCTCAAATTCTGGAATTTTTATATTTTATTAAAATACTAGACCTTACTACAATCCGTTAGAAGGTAAGTACATTGAAATCGGATTTTTCTACATTTTATTACGAAGGTTTGAAGTTTTGAACTAGTTTTGAACTATGGTTTGACCAATTTGTTGACTTTTTGAAATATTATAGTTTTCTGAAATCCAATATTTTTAGTAAATATTAGACCTTATTAGGGGTTGAATGCAAGTGAGTTTGGGTGATTTGGATTTTTCTGAAATTAGTTATGAATTATGGAAGTTTGAGCATTTTAATGAATTTTTGAAATATCTAAATTAGAAGGCCTCTTTTGTGATTTTCCTCCAAATGAATCCCAAACTCTTTGAAATCAACTCCAAAGGTCAGAAATGACCTAAGGAGAGATTCCCAAGTGTTTGGGAAATTTTTGGAATTTTAATAATAATTAATTAATTATTTTAATTAAATATTGATTTTCACCTAAAATTAGATTAAGGTTTAAATTGCTGTCAAATTAAGGGGCTTTTAATTATCATAGATTAAGGGCTTGATTTTGGTCAGTTTGAGGGTTTATATGTATTTTTTAGATTTAAATTGGATTTATTAAAATTTTTTTAAGGTTTGAAGGCTTAATTAGGGGTTGAACCTTATGAAAATTAATTAGGGGTCCTAATGACCTCAAAAATCAATGAAAATTTCTCTAGGGGCTGAGGGTGTTTCTAAGTTCAAATGTTCAAAGTTTCAACTGAAGGGGAAGTGAATCCTAATTATTGGGATTTTTCTAAGTTTTCTATACATGAATCCTTAGTTATTGTCCTTAATTATGTCACTAATTTGATGGACTTAAATCAATGTTTGAACTAACCCTCATACTCAATACACAAGACATGCATGAATCACATAAACACATTCAACACCTAAATCTAGGAGAGCCTAAGACTAAGTGGTGTGTGATCCCTAAACATGCAAGGGCTAATTAACATAATTAAGGCAAAATTAGTGAATAATCAAGAAAGGATTATCCACTAATCATCCCCTTTATTTTTATTCAAATATGCTCAATCTACATTTAAGATTTCAAGTGACCTCTTAAATATTTAAAGATTTAAATATATATAGCCACAAAATAGATTTTAAAATATATAAATATAAATGGATATATATATATATATATATATATATATATATATATATATATATATATATATATATATATATATATATATATATATATATATATATATATATATATATATATATATATATATATATATATATATATATATATATATATATATATATATATATATATATATATATATATATATATATATTATAAAATAATTAAAAAAAAAATTATTAAAATACATTTTGATGAGTTGAAAGACCCACTGATCTCCAGAGAAGTTTGATAATAAAAAAAGATTTTTTTTTTAATTTTCAAAATATTTAATATTTAGTTAAATATAAAAAAATTATTAAGATATTCAAATAATTCCAATTAATATCAAAATCTATTCAAATAATGTTGAAAATTTTCCTGGAGATCAGCCATACACTCAAAGACATGCATGCCAAGTTTCAGATAAAAATAATTTATACATAATTAATTAAAAATAAAATACACTTTTCTGTATTTCTCAAATTATTAGCAAAAAAATAGTTAAAATTGTTTGATTTTATTTTTAGAATAAACTAGACAGAATTTTGAAAAATTTGATATATTATACTCATTTTTTGACCTTATATCTGATTTACTATGATTTTTTTTAGTTTCTGTAATTAAAACAAATTAAAAAGACATTTTCACTAATTAAACGGCGGCGGTCAGACACGCGGCGCGCGCGGATTCGCAGGATCGAAACCGCGTGACGGCGGGGACACGCGTCGGCCACGGGCCGCTTCACGCGGTTTTCACTTAACCACGTCAGCGGCTCGTGGCAGCCGTTGGATCACAGCGGGTCTGATCCAACGGATGAGATCGAATCCCGCGGTTGATCTCAGCGGGACGAGATCGGACGGTGGGATTCGACTCCGCGGTTTCTGATCCGAGGGCCCAGATGTCGCCGGACGGCTGATCAAACGACAGATCGAACGCGCGGTTGGATCAGACCGCGGAAGGGCTCGATTTTAACCATTGATCGAACGATCAACGGTCCAGAAAATGTACACTCACCGGAAACCGTGAGTGACGCCCTAGAAAACGTTTTTTGACTCGTTCTCTCGATCGGATGGACCAAATCGCTTGAAATTTTAAACTTAAAGAGTAAGCATGAACAGAAAAAATGGGGAAAGATTGATTTCAGCTAAGGCACTGAATATATGAAGCTATTTAAATCTATCTAATGTGAACTAGATCTAAGGTTTTAAGGGATTATACCGTTAGATCTTTGAAATTTCTGGATGGATGAGCTTGTAGACTGTCCAAGTGAAGATCCCTAGCACAAACCCGAGCTCGAACACGCCTGGATCGACTGCTACAGGCCTGGGACGGTCTAGGTGGTGGGCTCGCCGGAGAACTCGCCGCCGGTGACGTGCAACCACTTGGATTTTGTAGTGGGGAGGTAGAGAGGGCTCTGGGGATCCAAAACGAATTGACAACTCATTCTGGGAGGCTGGGGTTAGTGAGAGAAGCTGCCTTGATTCAATGGGCTCAAAAGTTGGCTTTTTCCCTATTCAAACGACCTGGGCTGGATTGGATGGCTGGGATTGATGCAGGAGCTCCCTAGATGGTGCCACATGTCCCTGGGACAGCTAGAAGGCTGCCTCAAAGGCTGGCCAAGCCTTGCCTCATTGGGTGGACTTGGGACAAGTGGGGGGGACCATTGCCATTTAAGGCTAAATCAGGCCCTGAGCCTGGTTAGGAGAGCTCCAAGTGAGCTTTAGGACATTAAGGGGTCGGCCTAAGGCAGCTTAAATCAAGGGAAAGGGGCTTAGCATGTGATAAAGCTTTCTAGAAGAGGTTTAGGCTTGAGTTTGACCAGGTTGACCAGTCAACAGGTCAAGGAAGGCTGAGGTGGAATGAAGGGAAGTGGGAGCAGCCAATGGGAGAGCTTCCAAGCCTAATCTCACACTCCTTGAAGTTAAATAGAAGGTTTGACCAATTCAAGGAAGGATTTAGGGCTTTGTTGACTTGGTTTGACCAGTCAACCAGGTCAAAGTTGGTGATGTGGCACATAAGGAGGGAGAGGGATATTTGGAATGGTCAATCAAGGGTCAAAGGGCAAAGTCAAGGCTAGAAAAGATGGGAGCAAATGCCACCACAAATTTGACCAAGGATTGAGGGTTGACTCAGTCAAACCAAGTTGGGTTGAGCTCAAAATGGGTTTAAAAATATTCAAGGCTTTGAATAGAATGATTTCAAGGGTTTAAAGATATTGACGTGGTTAAACAGGTTGAAATGGTTCATTTGAAACCATAAGGGTCCATTGGGTCAAACCATGTTGACTGGGTCAACTAGGTTGACCCAATGGGTGAGTCTGGGCTAGACAAGTTTGAAAAAGCATTTGAAGACCATTGAGGGTGGTTCCTAGGTCTGGGGAGGTCAAATTGATCAAAATCCCTATTTGAGCCCCTAAGGGCTCGTTTGGTCAACCTGGGTTGACTTGGTCAACCAGGTTGACCCAGGGTCTGGGTTTGGGCTCAACAGGTTTGAAATGATATTTCAAGACCAATGGAAGTGGTTGGATGGCCTAGAGAGGTCATTTGGGTCAAAACACCTATTTGGACCCTTAAAGGGCCTCTTGGGTCAAACCTGTTGACTTGGTCAACCAGGTTGACCCGGGGGTTGGGAATAGGTTCAAAAGATTTGAAATGACATTTGAAACTTGTTAAAGGTGGTTGCATTCAATTTGGAGCTCATTTGGTTTGAAATCCCTATTTGAGCCCCATAGGTGTATTTTGGTCAATTTTGACCTATTGGTCAACTATGGTAAAAAAAATGAGTCTGGAAAAAGCAGTTTACTGCTCAATGGGTTAAAATCAAGAGTCTGAAAGTGATTGGAGGCTTGGATAAGGATTCCAAGGTCAAGATCTCAAAGGAGTTAGGTTCAGTGGCATAGGCTGTAAATATTTGAAGGTTTTACAGCCTTTGGATTTTAATTCAGATTCTGGGGTTAGAGACCTCAGAATGAGCTCAAAGTTGGAGGGTAACCTCTAGAGACATGTCTTATCACTTTGCAAGTGATAGACCCTGAATCAGAGACCATTTGACTGGGTTTTGAAATATTTGAAAAATTCTTTGAAAAGGGTCTTTAGGACAAGACCTTAAGACTTTGAATTTGAGTTTAGACTTCTGGATTTGGAATGGATTTTAAGTTTGAATGATTAGTATTAAAGTATCCAAATCATTTACAATCATGTGATGATTGTTAATTAATGGATGAGGTCAAAGCTAGATTGAAGTTTGGATCAAAGTCTAAGTTGAAGGTTGAATTGTTAAATTGATTGGATCAAGGCTTGGATATGTTTGAAACTTGAATTAATTTGAATTTGAGTTGAATGAAGTTTGAGATTTAAATTGATCAAATGTAGGAATCAAATTGAAGTTGGAGTTGATCAAGTGTAGGAATTGATTTAAGGTTGAGGTTGATCAAGGGTGGGGATTGATTTGAAGTTGGAGTGGTCCTAAGATCTAGAGGAGTTCTAAGATCTATGATTTAAGGGAATCCTAGGCTCTAGAGTAGGCTCTAAGGTCTGGCTCTAGGAAAGAATCCTAAGGTCTAGAGTGGATACTAGGATCTAAAATTAATCTGGAGTTTGGAAGGGCCTTAGTGACCTCATATAAAAATGAGGTCAACAAATGGACCCCCAATGTGTGTGGTAGAAAGAACTTCTGCTGCACACATTGGCGTTGACCGAATAGGAGTAGGATCTTAAAGAGTTGAAGGAAGGGCATCACCCAACCTTAAGTCCATTGGAAACTATTGAAATGCTTACACCTATTCTGAAGAGAGGACTGAAGAAACCAAGGTAGGGAATACCTAGCCTTGGGTCTAAGGAAGGGCATCACCCAACCTTAGGCCTATAGGATGCTGATAGAAGACTTACTCCAAATAGGCAGATCAACTAGAAACCAAAGTAGGGAATACCTAACTTTGGGTCTAAGGAAGGGCATCACCCAACCTTAGGTCTACAGGATGCTGATAGAAGACTTACTCCTAGTAGACGGATCAACTGGAAACCAAGGTAGGGAATACCTAACCTTGGGTCTAAGGAAGGGCATCACCCAACCTTAGGTCTACAGGATGCTGATAGAAGACTTACTCCTAGTAGACGGATCAACTGAAAACCAAGGTAGGGAATACCTAACTTTGGGTCTAAGGAAGGGCATCACCCAACCTTAGGTCTACAGGATGCTGATAGAAGACTTACTCCTAGTAGACGGATCAACTGGAAACCAAGGTAGGGAATACCTAACCTTGGGTCTAAGGAAGGGCATCACCCAACCTTAGGTCTACAGGATGCTGATAGAAGACTTACTCCTAGTAGACAGATCAACTGGAAACCAAGGTAGGGAATACCTAACCTTGGGTCTAAGGAAGGGCATCACCCAACCTTAGGCCTATAGGATGCTGATAGAAGACTTACTCCAAATAGGCAGATCAACTGGCAAACTAGGATGGTGGCACGAAGGGCGTACTCCATCACTAGCGAATGGGAATCAAGATGGTGCCACGGAGGGCTTACTCCATCACTAGCGAATGGGAATCAGGATGGTGCCACGGAGGGCGTACTCCACCACCAATCCCCGGGACAAATGCTAGGGTGGTGCCACGGAGGGCGTATTCCACCACTAGCGGGTCTAATCCTAAGGGAAGGAAGGACCTAACCTTAAGGAGAAGGCGAAGAGCGTTAAAAAAAGGAAAAGACCTTAAAAAAAAAGGGTAGAATCAAGTTGCAAATCAAGAAAAGGAAGTTTTATTAATTGATAAAATGAGCTACATCAAGCATAGTATTTCTTAAGGAAACGCCCATTGACAGGTAGCATTGGGTGGTTCCCTTTACAATCTACTAACTGATATGAGCCTCCTTCGTAGACAGTCTCTATAACGAAGGGTCCTTCCCACGTAGGTTCAAATTTGCCTCCCAGCTTCCGATGGGCCAAGATAGGCCTCCGAAGGACCAATACCAAGTCTTCCGCTTGGAAGGTCCTAGGTCGCACTAACTTATCATGGGCTTGAACCATACAGGATTTATACAACTCTAAACTTTGTTGAGCTTGGAGACGTCGCTCTTCAAGGCCTTCGGGTTCTTCCAATCGTAGTTTTGCATTTTGTTCATTGGTAATTTAATTCTGAACTGCAATTCTGAGCGAAGGAACTTGTATTTCCGAGGGTAAAACGGCCTCAGATCCATACACTAGTGCAAACGGGGTGGATTGGGTTGGGGTTCTATAAGTGGTACGATAAGCCCACAAAGCTTCCACCAACCGCTCATCCCACTGTCGTTTGTTATCATCAAGGGTCTTTTTAACAATTTGCACCAAGGTTTTGTTGAAGGCCTCGGCCAATCCATTCGCCCGAGGGAAATAGATCGTCGAATATCTCCAATCAATATTATGGTGCCTTACAAAACTATTGATTTTTGTAGACTTGAATGCGGACCCATTATCAGATATGATTCTGCGAGGTACGCCGAATCGATATACAATATGATCACGAAAGAATTTTAAGACATGGTGTGATGTTACGTTTCGTAGGGGAATTGCTTCCGCCCACTTTGAAAAGTAATCAGTCGCTGCTAATATGAAACGATGACCTCTCGCGGAGGGAGGGTCAATCGGCCCAATAATATCTGTGCCCCAACTCTCGAAGGGCCACGAGGCTATTGTAGGGTGTAACACATTAGGCGGCTGATGTAAAACCACACCATGGACCTGACATTGATGACAGTGCTTTGCAGTATTCATGCAATCGTCAATCATTGTAGGCCAGTAGTATCCAAGTCTTTTAATCTTTAATTTCATTTTTGGACCCGATTGATGTGCACTGCACAGTCCTGAATGAACTTCATTAACAATTTTCAGGGCTTCTCGCTTGTTCAAACAGCGCAGCCACATGTGATCGAAGGACCGACGGTACAACAGATCGTTAACTAGTGCATATGATAGGGAACGTTTCTTAATCTGGTTGGAGAGTGATTTATCCTGGGGAAGCTTCCCTTCTTTAAGGTAATCGATTAAGGGTCGTCTCCAATCGCCTTCTTCGTCGGTTGTCGAAGAGGCAGAAAGGATCTGAAGGGGAGTCTTGCTAATGTGTTCCAAATCTATAAGGGAGAGGGTCTTACGACCCTGAATCTCTATAGGGATGGAATCCTCCTCAGGACATGCAAATTCCTTTGCAAGTTTTGCTAAGGCATCCCCCGCGGAATTGCTTCCACGGGGAACCCTATACAAAGTAGCAATAGGGATTTGTTCCAACAAGTGAAGTGTGTACTGGTGATATCTTAGGAGATTCGGATTCAAGACTTTATAAGTTTCGGCGACTTGGTTAATAACCAGTTGGGAATCTCCAAAGATCTTAATCTCTTTAACTTCCATTAGAATTGCAAGTTCCAGACCGGTTATCAGAGCTTCGTATTCGGCTTCGTTGTTTGTGCAAGGCTCTGATAAGTGGTAGGAAAAATGCATCATTCCTTTTTCTGGCGTAATGAAAATTAGACCGACTCCAGCCTTTCCAGGATTTACAGATTGTTGGGTCGCAATCCTACGAGAGGATGCTGCCCCATCAAAATATAATTCCCAGATGGCCTCGCCAGATTCCCTCAAACTCATGACTTGTTCGTCGGGTAGGTCATCGTTCAGAGGAGAATCTGCCGGCAGCGGGTGTGCTGCCAGAAAGTCGGCGACAGCCTGTCTCTTCACAGCACAAAGGGGAGTGAAAGTAATCTCAAATTGCAACAATATCATAGACCAACGAGCTAAACGTCCTGACAACGTAGGTCGGGTCATAAGATATTGCAAAGGATTAACTCTTGAAATCAGACTGATTGAGTGGGAGAGCATGTAATGCCTCAGTTTCTGAGCCGCAAAAACCAGAGCAAGACAATGCTTCTCAATTGACGGGTATCGAATTTCAGTTGGAAGGAGTCTTCGACTGAGGTAATAGAGAGCATTCTCTTTTCCTTCGTCGTTAACTTGAGCCAACAGGGCACCTAAAGACTCATCTAGAGCTGCAGTGTAGAGGATTAATGGCTTTCCCGGAATCGGAGCTGCCAAGACTGGCGGATTAGAAAGGTATTGTTTGATATCGTCAAAAGCATTTTGACACTTTTCGCCCCATACGAACTTAGTATCCTTTTTCGCAAGGACAGAAAAGGGTTGACATCTCCCGGAAAGATTAGAAATAAACCTCCTTATATATGCCAATCTACCTTGTAGAGACCTTAACTGGGTGAGGCTCTTAGGGGATGGCATATCTAAGATGGCTTCAATTTTAGCAGGATCGATCTCGATTCCGCGGTGCCTCACTACGAATCCTAAGAATTTTCCCGAGGTGACGCCGAAGGCGTACTTCAAGGGGTTCATTTTCAAATCGTAGCGGCACAACTGTTCGAAAACAACTCTTAAGTCATACAGGTGAGCCTCTTTAACCTTGCTCTTGACAACTAAATCGTCAATATAACATTCAACTTGATTATGAATTAAGTCGTCAAAGATACGGGTCATAGCCCGTTGGTAGGTTGCTCCGGCATTCTTTAAGCCGAATGGCATTACCTTATAACAAAAGATTCCAATAGGGGTTCTGAACGCCGTATTTCTCTCATCTTCAGGGGCCATCTTGATTTGGTTATAACCCGACGAGCCATCCATGAATGCAAAAATAGCATGTGAGGAGGCAATGTCCACCATGAGTTCTGGTATTGGTAGAGGGAACTCATCTTTAGGACATGCCTTATTCAGATCCCTATAGTCGACACAAATCTGAATTTGACCATTTTTCTTTCGAACTGGCATGACGCTGGCCACCCAGGAGGGATATTGCTCCTCTCGAATGAATCCGGCTTCTGCCAATTTCTTAACTTCAGAAATGACTTGTTGCTCAATCTCTAAGCGCATGCGTCGAGGAGCTTGTTTAACAGGAATGACATCATGCCGAACCCCAAGTTTGTGAACTGCTACCTCAGCAGGAAAACTTGGCATTTCGTCGTATGTCCATGCAAAGCAATCCCTGAACTCGAATAACAACTGGATTAAGTCTTGGGTTTCACCCTCGCTCAACAAAGTACTTATGAAAATCGGACGGGGGTCATCATCGTTTCCCAGGTTAATTTCTCTCAACTCATCGACTGTCGACTTAATTTCCTCTTCAAATTCAGGGGGTGCATCCCGAACTTGAAGATCATCGGGATCATCTAAAGTCTCCAAACAGAGTCCATCTAGAGGACAAGGAGGATCTGTAGGGACATTTGGAGAATCGAGGTGGTAAGTTATCATTAGGCAATACTCATCATCATCGAATGAACTAACTGTTCCAAAGCCAATACCACTTGTTGGATTTTTATTTATTTTTGTTCGCCAAATATTCTCGTGGTATCTAGCTTGACCCTTAGTCCATCGGTATGGTATAGAACCTTTAGAAAAAGTGTTTTTCACACAAACAGGGAAGTAGCCGAAAGGTAATTCCATTAATTCATTAAAATCTGCCTCCTCAAGGGTTACATCACCTTCATCCCTTGCGGAGGAGGAGCCAGGAAAGAATTTCTTGACTTTCTTAACTTCACCATCCAAGTTGGGGGCCACTTTGACTTCCAACCCTACAATCCTGCCTGCCGACAGTGGGGTCAGAGAAAGGGCCTCAATCCTTCTAGTGAGCTTTTCATACATTGTTAATTCAGGCTTGTCACTTTTAACTTTTGAAATATCTACCTCAGGGTCACTGTCCTGGTCTAAGGTGAAATCAAATTTTGGAGGAGCATTAATGTTCTGATAATCGAGAGAGAGGGCAGTACCTTGACTTTCTAGTTCACCATCAGAATCTGATTCCAAATCAATATACACAGGTGCTGCTCTCCTATCTAATGAAGCACGGCCTCGACCTCGTGCCCTTAAAGCCATCCTCCCACCTCTTTGAGGTAATGTGCTCGGAGGCCTAAGGACAATGATATCAGAGTCATCTTCACTACTCGATTGTATCATTTCTTGATTGATATTTTTATCTTTTTCCTTCTTTTGGTCGAATTTTTGTCTAACCATTTTCTCCTCAAATTTGATCTCCGATTTAGAACGAGACGAGGACCCTTTTGGTATGAAATATGCAGCATCTTCGTAGATCCCAATTTCTTGAATCGAGAATGGTTGCAAATCACCCTTAATCACATGTTCAATGCCGTCTCGTTGATACTTAACGCATTGGTGCAGGGTAGATGGAACCATTCTATATTCGTGAATCCAAGGTCTACCTAGAAGTGCGTTAAAGGACGTAGTCGAATCAATGATATGAAATTTAGCTTCAGTTTTTAACCCTCCTATTTCTAGGAGTAAAGTGATTGAACCTAAAGCTCTCTCGCCCTTCTCGTTGAACCCACGAAGCACCAACCTGTCGGTTGAAAGCTTGCTAGTATCAACTCTGACATAAGCAAGAGTCTTTATGTTCATCACGTTGACCGATGCACCCGGATCAACAAGGACTCTTGATAACTTGAAGTTTCCCACATCTACAGTAATGTAGAGGGGACGATTGTGGTCAGCAGTTCCCAAGAGTAAATCTTCGTCTGAAAAGGTAACCCCGGGGACCTCTTTGAAGTAGAGAGCCTCACCTTCTGAAGTTGCAGCCAACTGTGTTAAGCAAATCTCGGGATCGAGAAGTGCTTTAATTAGAGACTCCCTCATTTCTTTGGAGAGAAGGAGGGCGTCGTAAATACTTAAGTTTGCTGGCAACTTCCTAAGGTGGGCTAGAACATTGTAATCAACCTTAGGAACGACAGACTCGAAACCCGGAGGAATTAAAGGAAATTCTGGTTGCTGAGGGGAATCTGGATTTAAATTTTCGAATGAGGATTGCTGGCCTTTGTCCTGAGGGGGCAACCTAGGAGGTAAGACTTTACCGCCACGGAGTTGCACCTGCTCGACGTCTTCGGGCGGGCAAACTAGAGCGGTGTCTACACTTACTGTAGGCATTGAATCGTTGTTTCCCGAAAGAGAGTCAGAATCTGAAAACTCTATCTCGATAGGACTTCCCTGAAAATCATATTGGGGGAAATCACTTTCTGATAAGGCTTCACATTCGACATCTTCTTGAATAGTCGATTCGGGGAGGTCGGTTTGATTAACCTCAATATTTATTTCATTAGGAGTTTGATTCGGAACAGGAGAGTCATCAATTTGCATTTGAGATTCATGGTTAATCATCAAGACAGAAGTAGAAGGATGTTTTTTATTCATCTTTTGACCCTTCGCCTTTGATGGGGCAAAGTAAAAGTCAGATAACAAAAGAGGGGAAAGGGTTTTAACACCGCCATCCGCCATTCTAATACATCTATCATCTACACACTTCCTCTCTACAAAATCAAATTTCTCTTCTTTTACATTTTTCTCAGTAGTTCCTAAGACTACTGGAGAGGGAAGTGGCTCAACATCCTTCTGCGAAGCGTCCAGGTCAACCTTCCACACCGGGGCCTGGGCTATCGTAGTCAGCTGTTGAGAAAGACGAAAAGACTTGTTAATCGACTTTTTAAGTGCCCGGGACAAAGCAATGTCCCAACCATCTTCAACAAGACAAGAAGAGTTAAGAGAATTACTTGAAATGGTTTTAATTGAAGCCTTTTCTGGATCGACCAAGTATTCCTTAGGTATTATGATGTTACCTTGGGTGTAGTTCCTCTCAAGCCAATCTTTGAACACAACACAGTCCTCAAGAGGGTGACTAAGCATCCTGTGATACGGGCAATACTTGGGATCATCTTTCTTGCTCTCATCCTCAGGCCTCCTGGCCTCTGGCAACTGAAAATCTGGTTTCTTTAACAAACTCCTGAAGATCTTCTTAACTGACTCCCTTTTAAATGGATAAGTCTTTGCCAATCTCTCTCTAAAAGGGATGAAGGCGGGATCTCTAGTATATTGAGGAACTATCTAAAAGGGCTGCTTCTGAGGCGGCTGTGGTGGAAGTGGAGTGCTAGGCTGACTAATCACTGGCCTCTTTTCTTTATCTACTGCTGAGACCACAGCTTTCTTTTCAAATGTTTTCACCAATTTTGGACCCTTCTTTTCTTCAGACTGCTCTCGTAAGAATGGCATCCTAGGAGCCTCTTCCTGCAAATTGCTAGCCTTATTAAGAAGTTTTTCAAAAGTTTTAATAGTGAAACCCTTCAGGAGAAAAGCAACAGGGCCGTGGATATTCTTCAAAAGAATCTCCACAGCATGTTTCTCTTGCAACTGGGGTTCACACTTCATCGAGAGGTTTCGCCACCTCAAGATGTACTCAACCAGAGACTCTCCCGGCTTTTGCTTTTCAACCACGAGATCGCCCACGGTGGTGCGTTGTTGCGCTCCAGAAAATCTCTTAAGAAAGAGGTTTTTTAGGTCGCTAAAGGTTCTTACTGAACCGTTGGGCAGATCGGCGTACCATTCAAAAGCAATGCCGGATAGACTACTTACAAATTGGCGAAATAGTAGAGCATCTGACCCTCCTACATTGCAACAGCTTGCTCGGAAGTGGGCCAGATGCTGTCTCGGATTTTCAATTCCAGTGAAAACTTTAAAAGTTGGTGGCACAAAGCCCTTTGGGTAAGGAACTAAGTCATATTCCTTGGGGTAGGGTCTACCCTTTGAAATAGACACGGTTCCTTGAGAAAGAGCTAAGGCCTCCCTTACCTGGTCCTCAATTAACTGCTTAATATCCTTCTGAGGTAGGATCGGAGGAATGGTGGAAACTGCAGGGTGAACTGGAGGTGCTTCTACTGGACAAGGGAGGGTCACAGGTGGTGACTCGAGAGGTCTGGAACTAAATTCTGCCCTTTTGGCCTTTTCTGTGAGCTCTTGAGCTGACTGGTGGATCATAAAAGACTCTTGCTGTGATTTGTCCAACTTCTCTTGCATTCTCTAACTTGTGACATCATGCTAGCGAGCTGAGTCTCCAAGTTTTTTATGTGTTCTTCATCTCTGTCTTTCACAGACTCATCTGAATCTGACTCAACAGTATGTGGATCACCATCTTTAGCAAATCGGCGTTTGCTGGGCATAGCTTCTTTATTAGACCCTCTAGTTTCGACCACATGAATGCCACCAACATAATCATCTTCATCTCCAAGGAGATCATCCATATCAGGGTCAAAAGAAGCCATTCCTTCTTTATTCAACAAGATGTTTCTTATTTCTTGAACTACCTCCTCGATCGGTCTATCCCCAATTGACTTAGGATCAAGGGGTAAGTATCCTTTATACTCAGCCATATCAAATAATTCTTCAGAATCCATGAGGGCAATGATTTCTGTGAGTTTTGGATTAGGATCTGGTTGAGACTTTGTATCCGGTTCATCTTCCATTTCTAGATCCTGGTCAATTCTCTCCTCTTCGACTATCCCAGAGCTGGTAGTCAGAAGAGTGGCATCCTCTACAGGGAGAGGGACATATTCCTCAGGAGAAGCAGGAGCTTGTAAAGTGATAGTTCCCACATCTGGTAAGGTAAGGTCCTCAGATACCTGACTAAGGGGCCTAGGAATGACACTCGGACTTTGGGGATCATCAACTGGGGTAGCAGGGATGGTGACTATTGGATCCGGAGTTAGACTGGCTGTGGTAGGACTGTCAACTGTAACAACTGGAGTACTAGTCTGGACATCCATCAATTCAACTGAACCCGGAGTAGGGTTGGCTGAAACCCGTTGGAGCTGCAGAATGAACTTAGAAGTTCTAGGAGGTGGTGGCAGATTCTCCAACTTAGTTCTCTTTGGCACATATCTCTTTTCAGGAGATTTAGGTTTTTTTCCTTTAAGGTCCATAGACATTTGAACTTCAACCCCCTTTGGTCTAACGATTACTGAGGCCAATCTTACAGGTTTATGTGGGGGTACCGGGGGTCTACCAGTAGAATGGCGGCCTCTCTCGGACCCAGTCAACACAATACCCTCTGTTTGAGAGGACGGAGGGCGTGGCACCCAGTGATATCCATCAACCAGTACTGAAGTAGCGGGCTGTCTAACATACTTCTTATTCTTTCTGACGAATTGTGGGGTTAAATTCTTTGCTTCAGACACTTCTTCCTTCAACACTTCTTTTTGGAAGTGATGTGAGATCACTCCCTTCAATTGTTTAGCATATTCCTCTTTAGTCTGTCCAGACTGTGCAGCGCAGGTATGAATTATATTTCTCAAAGTCCTTATCTTCTGGAGATGTTTTTCTTTCTGAGTTTTCTTAGTCGAGTAGTCGACCGGGCATGGTGGAGAACGGGCTATCCTAGCTATCCTCTCCTCCCCTTGAGCTGAAGCTAGGGGGTAAAAGCGACTCCCCTTTAGGAGGGGAGAGGAAGCAGGAATAGATAGCTCCTCAACAGCCTCAGGTTCTACTTGAGCTAAGGTCTTAAAGGGTAGAACTCTCTTAGCCTTAGAGATTTTCTTTCTAAGTCTCCTCAAATAGTTCTTCTTCTGATTCTTAGTGGCAAATCTAAGTCCAGAACTAGACCCCTCTTCAAAAACAGACTTAATTTCAGTGGGAGGCTCAACAACTGGTTCAGACTGTTTCTGATCATCACTGACTACTGGCAAGGTGGGTGCAGATCCCACAATCAACTCAACCACTGGGGGAATTTCCTTACTGGCATCCAAACTAACAATCTGGTGTCCATCCATAGAGAGCTCTAGAGTACTAAATCCCATTCCAAAAATAACAGTGCTCCCTTGGTCATTAACAGTCGAGGACAACTCTCGGTCAAAGAAGAAAATCAATTGGCCAGCCATTTGGGATTTTTTGAAAGTTAAAGAAAGGATTGAAATTAGATTTACTTTAAAAGAGTGGTGAAAAATTTTTTTTTTTTTTTTTTGAAAATTGAGGCTTGTAAGAAAATCTCAACCCCCCCAAAACATGTGTCGAGCAGCGAAGGGTATTGCTTAACACATGTCAAAAGGGTGAAGAGACTAAGCACATGCCCAGAAAGCTTTCTAAAAACAAAATCGACATATGTTAGCCCACAAGGAGATCGTATGGGGTAACATATGACAACTTAAAGTTTTAAGAAAATTTTGAAGAAATTTTGAGGATTTGAAAGGGGTTTTCTTACAGGTTCCAAAACACAACGGACAGAGTTTCCCCTTGCCCGAAGGCTTATGGAATTGTGAGAAAACCCAAGTAAAAGGAATAGCTTAACCCTCCCCACCCTTAGAAGTCAAAGGGGAAGTGAGGGGGGTTAAAACTAAAGTAGTTTGGAATGAAATAAAAAATTTTGAATTCTATTCAATTTTAAGGATTTATATGTTGAATGAGAAATTTATCGACCATAAATCCATAAGATTGAAAAGGATATCCAGAGATCTGATTTGACACTGTCGCCTCACAGGCTATGCTGGGGCAGAAGGTCAAAATCAGAACAAAAATCTAGATAAAGCCAGATTTGGAGGTGGAACCTCTCTTTTAATATTTTGTTATTATTATTTTAGATGTTGGCCACACTCACCCAAGGAAGAAATGGGCAAAGGGACCAACGGAAGAAATGATAGTTGAAACTACCGATGAAACGAAATTCTGCCACTATTAAAGATGGGAAGAGAAATTTGGTCCCACCGGGCGTGCCATTCTTTGTTGGTGGAATTTTGAAAACTGGTTTTGAAAACTATTAGTTTTCTTTGGGAATTTTAAGATTAAGGTTGAGTTCTAATTCTAAGGTCGAATCAATTCGTTAGAAAGAGTATATCACCCCGAAGGACGAAAATAAACTTTCATAACGGTATTCAGATTTAGAATTATGTAAACTCATCTTGAATGTTATGATCGGGTTCTAAGGAGAACTTTATATGGCCTCGAGGGGACAAAGTATAGTTCAACTAGGTACCCAATTACAATATTCAAGAAACATGATCGTCGCATTCACATCCAAAGCCTTATCGAAGAAGGGTGTATCTCCCTAAGGGGAAATGAGACCATTCTACGATAATCCTTCTAATGCAACTATGACGATCATTACTTAATTTTTCCCAAGGAAATCTAATAAAATTTTGGTAATTAATTTTTGTTTTTTTTTTTTTTTAAAATCAGGTGTGTGTGGTTCCAAATCTCCTACGAGCGTAAGCCCTCGTAGTTAATTACATCGTAGGAAGACAAAAATCTCCTACGAAAACTCCTAATTAAAATGGTGGCAGAATTTTGTTAGAGTTTATAGGAGTGATATCAAAGTATGAATAGAGTTATTGAAAAATCAAAAGGGAATGGATCAAAATTGAGCAGTTATTAACGGAGTTAAAGGAGGAGAGGTAGGGGACACCTTGAGATTCCAGAACCATCCGGAAGTGCCCCAACTTAATCTAAGTGTTGGGCTTTATGTTTTGGATTGAAATGATATTTAATTAGAGTTGAGCATTTTATTAGAAATTTGGGATTAGATTACCGAAGTTTGGGGTCTTATAATCAAAGATCTGCCCCGGATCCTAAATCTATTTTGGACACTGGACCACAGTCGTCCGATCCTAACTAATGCAGTGCAAGGTCTGGACTTACCCCGGCCTGGATTGGGGAGCCAGCTAACCACCTAATCGATTTAAAAGAGATGAGTCCGGTCTTTTATGAAAGAGTGGTAGGGACGTTATATTTAAAGTTTTGGAGAGTTGGGGCCGACATCTAGAGATTCTCCTAATTGGCCCCTTTGACTTATGTTGGGTGCAAAATGCTAAGGACTATGAAATTAAAATTTTGACTCTTTTAATTTGTATCTAATGCAATGCATGCTTGTTGACAACTTCCAAATCAAGTATGCTTGAAATTTTAAAAAAAGGCTTATAAAATAATTTTTTAGAAGACTGGACTTCCCCAGGTCTGGCACCTCGTCCTCATAGGTCAGACTATCCGGACTCTACCCGCAGGCGGGGAAGGGTCTAAAGCAAGGAGAGAGTGATGCAGAAATATGCATGCGACCCCGGGGTCGCTCCCCGGCTAATTCCCTAGATTCGTTATCTTTCTATGTTATTTTGACTCACTAAAATTTTAGACTTTTAAAATTATGAGTAGAAAACTTTCACACCCTCACGAGTCTCACGTACCCAGGTGAAAACAAAAAGTGGCATACAATCGCCAAAAAACTAGTAAAAACAAGTAATCCTAAAGGCAATCAAATCATCACATCAAATATAAATTAATTAATAAATGTCCATAGGCAGAATTGCCTTGCTTATTACAAACCAGAATATTACAGAAAGTAAAGTGGCCGGGCACCACTGACAACAACCCAGATTCTAAACCTAGTAATGACGCAAGTTATTTTGAGTGGGATACTCTAAATCTTCAGATCTTCAAATCCTCAATCTCGTTCTTCTTTGGACTCCTTTTCTTCAATCTTCTTGGAATCTTCGTAGTGGATTACCCAAATGGATAAGAGGGCACTTCCTTTAAAGGGAAGGCCACTCTTTTCTCTTTGGGTAAGGAAAAGGTATGATCCAAATTTGGATTTCCAAATGGAAAAGGAGTGTTCCCTAAAGGGGTATCCTTTCCTCTTTGGAATCCAAGCTTTGGATCTATGTATCCCAACTCAAAATAAACTTTCACAACACTTGACACTTACACAAATTACATTAATATCAAAATAAAAATCTAGACTCACCTGCAGGGTTATCCTAAGCAATTAATATATAAAAAGCAGTTGTTCCCAAGCAGTAGTATATGAGCAGAAAAGAAAGTAAACACACTGGCCACGCTCTTTTTATGATTTGGGGGCTTTAGCAGCTGAAGCACCTGTGCAAAGAGTTTATAATATTTATGCATTTTTAATTTGCCCCCTTTTTATATTGCCCTGTATGAGCGTGGCCACCTGCAGAAAACTGTGGCAACATCCAGATCGTACCTAACCTAAGGGTAATCTAGTCGCCAAACACATCAATCCATCCACAGAGTACAAAAAAAAGTAAGCAGACACAGCAAAGCAATTTCATCCACAACATGCAGTGAAAACTACGAAAAACCCGGCACACAGCAGTAAAGTAAACACCGGCCTAACCTAGATCTAGAGTTGGTTGTCCTAGCACATCATCTAAAGTGTGTGAGAAAGGTCGTGTGGCTGGGATAGATCCTAAAGTGGGTTATTAGTTGAAGTTGTCTAAAAGTTTGGATTCGTTAAGGCTTAGAAGGGGATTTAGATTAAAATTTAAATATTAAAGAATTAAGAATTTTAATTAAACATGTTTTAAAAGTTAATTGATTGCTACCTTTGTTTCACACCGAGGCCATGAAGTTTATTTCACCTTCCTTGGGGCTAAGCTAATAGCCTCGTAGGCCTGGGTTACCCAGTAGCAATCGTGGTTGATTAAGTTATTTAAATTGGTTGGAATTAAAGGAGTAGATTAATACAAAAATGAGTTAGTTACTGATTTTTAAAGTTGATTAATTTAAGTTTGCCATTAATTGATTCGTGGCGTTGTGCCACCAGGCTCGAGGAACCAGCCTCCTTAGGACACTTAGCCCCGCAGCCCGGAGTTGTCCAGCCGATAAACCAAATTAATGTAATTGAATTAGAGATTTTTAAAAAGTTAAATAATTAAAAATTAATCTATTTTAAGATTTAACACCCCTTAGAATCCATTCGTGGCGTTGTGCCACCAGGCTCGAGGAACCAGCCTCCTTAGGACACTTAGCCCCGCAGCCCGGAGTAGTCCAGCCAATAAACTTCATCTTTAGGGTGGTTGTTGTGTTTTAAAGAATTTGTTAAATGTTTTAGACATTAAGCCAATATTTTCTGAGTTTTAGAATGATTATGAGTTTTTTTAAAGAATTTTGAATATTTTAATCACTTAATTAAAGGGTTAAAAGTTGAATTTTTAATTAAGCTCAAATTCTGGAATGTTTATATTTTATTAAAATACTAGACCTTACTACGATCAGTTAGAAGGTAAGTACATTGAAATCAGATTTTTCTATATTTTATTATGAAGGTTTGAAGTTTTGAACTAGTTTTGAACTATGGTTTGACCAATTTGTTGACTTTTTGAAATATTACAGTTTTCTGAAATCCAATATTTTTAGTAAATATTAGACCTTATTAAGGGTTGAATGCAAGTGAGTTTGGGTGATTTGGATTTTTCTGGAATTAGTTATGAATTATGGAAGTTTTAGCATTTTAATGAATTTTTTAAATATCTAAATTAGAAGGCCTCTTTTGTGATTTTCCTCCAAATGAATCCCAAACTCTTTGAAATCAACTCCAAAGGTCAGAAATGACCTAAGGAGAGATTCCCAAGTGTTTGGGAAATTTTTGGAATTTTAATAATAATTAATTAATTATTTTAATTAAATATTGTTTTTCACCTAAAATTAGATTAAGGTTTAAATTGCTGTCAAATTAAGGGGCTTTTAATTATCATAGATTAAGGGCTTGATTCTGGTCAGTTTGAGGGTTTATATGTATTTTTTGGATTTAAATTGGATTTATTAAAAATTTTTTAAGGTTTGAAGGCTTAATTAGGGGTTGAACCTTATGAAAATTAATTAGGGGTCCTAATGACCTCAAAAATCAATGAAAATTTCTCTAGGGGCTGAGGGTGTCACTAAGTTCAAATGTTCTAAGTTTCAACTGAAGGGGAAGTGAATCCTAATTATTGGGATTTTTCTAAGTTTTCTATACATGAATCCTTAGTTATTGTCCTTAATTATGTCACTAATTTGATGGACTTGAATCAATGTTTGAACTAACTCTCATACTCAATACACAAGACATGCATGAATCACATAAACACATTCAACACCTAAATCTAGGAGAGCCTAAGACTAAGTGGTGTGTGATCCCTAAACATGCAAGGGCTAATTAACATAATTAAGGCAAAATTAGTGAATAATCAAGAAATGATTATCCACTAATCATCCCCTTTATTTTTATTCAAATATGCTCAATCTAAATTTAAGATTTCAAGTGACCTCTTAAATATTTAAAGATTTAAATATATATAGCCTCAAAATAGATTTTAAAAATATATAAATATAAATGGATATATATATATATATATATATATATATATATATATATATATATATATTATAAAATAATTAAAAAAAATTATTAAAATACATTTTGATGAGTTGAAAGACCCAAGAAGTTTGATAATAAAAAAATATTTTTTTTTTAATTTTCAAAATAATTAATATTTAGTTAAATATAAAAAAATTATTAAGATATTCAAATAATTCCAATTAATATCAAAATCTATTCAAATAATGTTGAAAATTTTCTTGGAGATCAGCCATGCACTCAAAGACATGCATGCCAAGTTTCAGATAAAAATAATTTATACATAATTAATTAAAAATAAAATACACTTTTATGTATTTCTCAAATTACCAGCAAAATAATAGTTAAAATGATTTGATTTTATTTTTAAAATAAACTAGACAGAATTCTAAAAAATTTGATATATTATACTCATTTTTTGACCTTATATTTGATTTACTATGATTTTTTTTAGTTTATGTAATTAAAACAAATGAAAAAGACATTTTCACTAATTAAACGGCGGCGGTCAGACACGCGGCGCGCGCGGATTTGCGGGATCGAAACTGCGTGACGGGGGGACACGCGTCGGCCGCAGGCCGCTTCACGCGGTTTTCACTTAACCACGTCAGCGGCTCGTGGCAGCCGTTGGATCACAGCGGGTCTGATCCAACGGATGAGATCGAATCCCGCTGTTGATCTCAGCGGGACGAGATCGGACGGTGGGATTCTACTCCGCGGTTTCTGATCCGAGGGCCCAGATGTCGCCAGACGGCTGATCAACGCGCGGTTGGATCAGACCGTGGAAGGGCTCGATCTGGACCGTTGATCGAACGATCAACGGTCCAGAAAACGTACACTCACCGGAAATCGTGAGTGACGCCCTAGAAAACATTTTTTGACTTGTTCTCTTGATCGGATGGACCAAATCGCTTGAAATTTTAAACTTAAAGAGTAAGCATGAACAGAAAAAATGGGGAAAGATTGGTTTCAGCTAAGGCACTGAATACATGAAGCTATTTAAATCTATCTAATGTGAACTAGATCTAAGGTTTTAAGGGATTATACCGTTAGATCTTTGAAATTTCTGGATGGATGAGCTTGTAGACTGTCCAAGTGAAGATCCCTAGCACAAACCCGAGCTCGAACACGCCTGGATCGACTGCTACAGGCCTAGGACGGTCTAGGTGGTGGGCTCGCCGGAGAACTCGCCGCCGGTGACGTGCAACCACTTGGATTTTGTAGTGGGGAGGTAGAGAGGGCTCTGGGGATCCAAAACGAATTGAGAACTCATTCTGGGAGGCTGGGGTTAGTGAGAGAAGCTGCCTTGATTCAATGGGCTCAAAAGTTGGCTTTTTCCCTATTCAAACGACCTGGGCTGGATTGGATGGCTGGGATTGATGCAGGAGCTCCCTAGATGGTGCCACATGTCCCTGGGACAGCTAGAAGGCTGCCTCAAAGGCTGGCCAAGCCTTGCCTCCATTGGGTGAACTTGGGACATGTGGGGGGGACCATTGCCATTTAAGGCTAAACCAGGCCCTGAGCCTGGTTAGGAGAGCTCCAAGTGAGCTTTAGGACATTAAGGGGTCGGCCTAAGGCAACTTAAATCAAGGGAAAGGGGCTTAGCATGTGATAAAGCTTTCTAGAAGAGGTTTAGGCTTGAGTTTGACCAGGTTGACCAGTCAACAGGTCAAGGAAGGCAGAGGTGGAATGAAGGGAAGTGGGAGCAGCCAATGGGAGAGCTTCCAAGCCTAATCTCACACTCCTTGAAGTTAAATAGAAGGTTTGACCAATTCAAGGAAGGATTTAGGGCTTTGTTGACTTGGTTTGACTAGTCAACCAGGTCAAAGTTGGTGATGTGGCACTTGAGGAGGGAGAGGGATATTTGGAATGGCTCAATCAAGGGTCAAAGGTCAAAGTCAAGGCTAGAAAAGATGGGAGCAAATGCCACCACAAATTTGACCAAGGATTGAGGGTTGACTCAGTCAAACCAAGTTGGGTTGAGCTCAAAATGGGTTTAGAAATATTCAAGGCTTTGAATAGAATGATTTCAAGGGTTTAATAATATTGACGTGGTTAAACAGGTTGAAATAGTTCATTTGAAACCATAAGGGTCCATTGGGTCAAACCATGTTGACTGGGTCAACTAGGTTGACCCAATGGGTGAGTCTGGGTTGGACAAGTTTGAAAAGGCATTTGAAGACCATTGAGGGTGGTTCCTAGGTCTGGGGAGGTCAAATTGATCAAAATCCCTATTTGAGCCCCTAAGGGCCTGTTTGGTCAACCTGGGTTGACTTGGTCAACCAGGTTGACCCAGGGTCTGGGTTTGGGCTCAACAGGTTTGAAATGATATTTCAAGACCAATGAAAGTGGTTGGATGGCCTAGAGAAGTCATTTGGGTCAAAACACCTATTTGGACCCTTAAAGGGCCTCTTGGGTCAAACCTGTTGACTTGGTCAACCAGGTTGACCCGGGGGTTGGGAATAGGTTCAAAAGATTTGAAATGACATTTGAAACTTGTTAAAGGTGGTTGCATTCAATTTGGAGCTCATTTGGTTTGAAATCCCTATTTGAGCCCCATAGGGGTATTTTGGTCAATTTTGACCTATTGGTCAACTATGGTAAAAAATGAGTTTGGAAAATGCAGTTTACTGCTCAATGGGTTAAAATTAAGAGTCTGAAAGTGATTGGAGGCTTGGATAAGGATTCCAACGTCAAGATCTCAAAGGAGTTAGGTTCAGTGGCATAGGCTATAAATATTTGAAGGTTTTACAGCCTTTGGATTTTAATTCAAATTCTGGGGTTAGAGACCTCAGAATGAGCTCAAAGTTGGAGGGTAACCTCTAGAGACATGTCTTATCACTTTGCAAGTGGATAGACCCTGAATCAGAGACCATTTGACTAGGTTTTGAAATGTTTGAAAAATTCTTTGAAAAGGGTCTTTAGGACAAGACCTTAAGACTTTGAATTTGAGTTTAGACTTCTGGATTTGGAATGGATTTTAAGTTTGAAAGATTAGTATTGAAGTATCCAAATCATTTACAATCATGTGATGATTGTTAATGAATGGATGAGGTCAAAGCTAGATTGAAGTTTGGATCAAAGTCTAAGTTGAAGGTTGGATTGTCAAATTGATTGGATCAAGGTTTGGATATGTTTGAAACTTGAATTAATTTGAATTTGAGTTGAATGAAGTTTGAGATTTAAATTGATCAAATGTAGGAATTAAATTGAAGCTGGAGTTGATCAAGTGTAGGAATTGATTTGAGGTTGAGGTTGATCAAGGGTGGGGATGTATTTGAAGTTGGAGTGGTCCTAAGATCTAGAGGAGTTCTAAGATCTATGATTTAAGGGAATCCTAGGCTCTAGAGTAGGCTCTAAGGTCTGGCTCTAGGAAAGAATCCTAAGGTCTAGAGTGGATCCTAGGATCCAAAATTAATCTGGAGTTTGGAAGGGCCTTAGTGACCTCATACAAAAATGAGGTCAACAGCCTTAGGAAAAGATTTTTCAAATTTTGAAAAAGTTAACAAAATTCTTCGTTGTTTACTTGAAAAATTCGATGCTAAAGTTGTTGCTATTTGTGAATCAAAAGATTTGAATGATTATTCTATTGATAATTTGATTGGCTCACTCATTGCCTACGAGCAAGGGTTGGGTCAAAGACTTTTGGATGTAGGTGTAATGATCGTTCTAAAAGCCGAAGATACGGAAAGAGGAAGCTTAGTTGATGACGATAGCAATGAATTGTCAAGCAAATCACAAAGCTCACCAAAGCATAAACAAAAGTGGAAGAAAGGCAAAAGTGGTAAGGATGTCCATATTTCCTCTGACATTGTTTGCTTTCGATGTAGGAAACCTGGACATATGAAGAATACGTGCCCTAATTTAAGAATTCTCCCTGCAAAAAAAAGGGCAAGGCAAAACTAAAGCTTAATTGGGAAAATAATGAAAAACACAAAAATCTCATGAGCAGACATGGTGTCTGAAGAATCGGACCAGAAAGAGATAATGGTTAAAAAGGGCTATTTGTGTTTCTCTTTCTTTTTATTGGTTTTTACTTTTCTTTTGTTTTATTTTTCTTTTTACTTATTCCTTTTTTATTATTTGTTTTTTCTTTGATCCAACATACAAACTCACTTTTCTAAAAATGAAAAATCTACTTCATGTTTTTTTAAAATCTTTGGTAAATTTTGTTTGACTTCTCTAAATAGTCAAAGGAAGGAAACTCATTATTTTCCTTCCTCAATCTCTATTTCCTAAAAGAGGTTATCCTACTTTTGATTTAAAATCTATTTCATCTTTTTAAATTAGTTTTTTTGAAACAAACTTTTTTTTCTCCCTACGTTTTATTTATCGCATAGGAATCTTTTGCAAGTTGTTAAATCTAACTCATAATTTTCTTAATCAAGAAATTTGCTTTGTCACTAAGATGGGTTTTCTTTTGTTTTTAAGACTTAAGAAAGGAAGCATTTAAAAAAAAATTGGCCAATGATGCCAAAAATAAAAGATGTGCAAAGCGCCAAATTGAAAAATATAGAATACACAAAGTGTATCAAAAGATGAGCAGTGCGCCAACCAATTGTCAAGAGGCATAAAATGAGCCCACCAAAAGTTAATGCTTACCATTCTTATACTTCTTAAAATGAGCCCACAAAAAGTTAATGCTTACCATTCTTATACTTCTTAAAAAAGCTTAAGAAAACCCTTGATACTTTCGATACTTAACTTTGAAAATTTTGATTCTTTATTCAACAATTCGTGCATTGATCTTCTATTAGATATATTTTATGGAAGGAGTTTTTGAAAAATGATTGTTTCTTTCTCTAATTTATTTTATGATTTAGATATTGAATTAAAAAGTTTTTGAGCCTTTTTAAAGAACTTGAGTTTGGATTATCGGATTTTGAATTTCTAACCTTTACTGGGATATGCGTTGTCAATTCAATTCTACTAAAGTTTTTTATTAAAACCAAGAGGTAACTTTCTCATTTTAAGAATATTTGTTTTTTACTAGATCAGGGAATGTTTTTTTGTCTTTTGGTCATTTTGTTTTTTGTTTGTGCCTCCTCTCTTTTTGATAATGTCAAAGGGGGAGAACGTATTATTGAATTTTTGTATTGTTATCGTGTTTGTATCTTAATTTTAAAAAACAACAATAATATTTTTATCTCCCCTATTTTTAAAAGAGTTATTCTAGTAAGGGGGAGATTAGGAAGAGTATTTACTTTTTTTGAAAATTCAAATTGAAATGTTTTGCCATCATCAAAAAGGGGGAGATTGTTACGGATCTATGGTTTATGATTTTGATGATAGCAAACATTCCTTATTTCTCTACGATTGCCTTATGTGCTAACGTTTCAGGTCCACACGATCAGACTGCAATCTGGAACCAGCTCAAGATTGGGTAGACTAGATCTATGTCAGTTTGTAATCTTTTTCCTTTCTTGAGTCTGTTGTATTTGGTGTGGCTATAACTTAGTAGAAATTCTCTTGCTCCCTATATGATTTCTGTTTTTGGTAACATCGTCCGGGATGATATTAATATCGGCCTGGATGATCTGTCCAAAATTAGAAACCCTAATTAGGGCATCCTCATTAAGGCAGCCGTCAACAGATCGGCCTGGATGATACTTATTTCGGCCAGGACGATAACCTCAATTCAGAAAGAATCAGCCGCCATAATTAGTTTAGGAATTCTTTGTTTTAGGAAATCGGCCAGGACGATATTATTGTCGTCCAGGATGATCTAACTTAATCATGCCTAAATTGATCTGGTATCTTTGGAAAGTATTAATGGTTGATTGATACAATCACATCGTCCGGGATGATCGCATGATCGGCCAGGACAATGGCCTGGACGATCTACATCGGACAGCTTGTATTCAGGGCGATAATCAGGACGATGGAAATCAGTTTTAAACTAATCGGCCAGGACGATCGTGAGATCGGCCTGGACGATGTAACCAATTTTCTTGTGATCATATCAAATCGTCCCGGGCTAATGAGCTTAATTTGTACTGATCGGCCAGGACGATATGCATATCGTCCTGGACGATAATGTTGGCAACTTGCATTAATGAGCTCATTTTGAGAGCTTCTATTTATGCTTTGGCATGACACTTTGTAAGTATCTTTGGCAGCCATTGTAGCTTCATTCTTGTGGGGGAGACTTGAAGAGAGAGCTTGAAAGGGAGAGAGGAAAGGGTGGAGTTTGAGAGAGGGAGAAGATCTTGTGAGGGGGGACTCAAGGGAGTGTGGAGGGGGTTCCACATGGTTGCTCTGGCGAACTCGCACCTTAGTATCATCGAATTCAAGGCTTGTCTTGAGGTAAGTTCACCAAAGAAGAAGTCTCTTTGGTGTCAAAGGACCCGGCGACTCCGCCGCAACGGGAGAGGTGGAAGTGATTTTGTAAGGGCTTCTCCACCTAGCTGTGGGGGCTAAAGGAGAGACACTTGTGTTAGTGCAATACTTGGAGGGTGCCTCCAAGGAGAGGACGTAGGTCAAGGTTTGACCGAACCACTATAATCCGGTGTGTTCTTTCTTTATTACTTCCGTATTTTAATTTCCGCACTTTGTTTTTCATTGTGGTGAATCTAAATTTCATTTCTACCAATTCACTTCTCTTTTAATTAGCTTTGGGACTAATTTCATAGGGCTTAACATCCCATCAAACTTTTAAGAGATTTGTTTTTTCTCAAGGCCCTCAAGATATGCAAATGTTTATGAAGAGGTGTGAATTTCATGATATTGGGATTATAGGCCCCAAATTTACTTGGTGTAATAATAAAAATGGAGGAGCTCGCATCCTTGAGAGGTTAGACCAGTGTTTACTTAATTCAGCAGCTTTGAAGATCATTCAAGTGGCAGCAGTTCGTCATCTTGGAAGAATCTCATCTGACCATTGTCCAATAGCCATCAATATTTGTGAATCGGAATTTAAGAAGAATAAGAGACTGAATTTTGAAGAAGCCTGGATCTCCTATCCAGCCTCTAAAGGAATTGTAGCCAATTCTTGGAAAAAGCCATCTGGTGGGGATGATGTCCAGAAATTAAATTGCAAACTTAAAAGAGTCCTTAAAGCTCTTTTTCACTAAAGTAAAGCCAAGAATGCTAATTTTAACATTTTGAAAGAAAATTTGAAGGATGAAATCATATCTTTGCAAGAGGAGGAGGCCAATTCAGGGAGTCTTTCAGAAGACAAAATCTCTTTGTTAAGATTCAAGATTAAGGAATTGAATTCTACATTGGGGAGATTAAGTTCTTGGTGGAGGCAAAGTGCCAAAGTTAAATGGTATAAAGAAAGTGATTCAAATTCTGAATACTTTCACTCGGTGGCTTCGACAAGACATAACAACAATTTTATCAAACAAATTAAAAACACAGATGGTTCTCTTTTATAAGACCAAAGATTCATTGAAGAAATCATCTCTAACTATTTCCATGAGAAATGGAAATTCAGAAATTGCTCTTTCACTGGATGGCCAAGCTTCTCCAGAATCATTGACATAGTTGACAAGGATCGGTTGATGGCAGATTTTTCTGAGGAAGAATATGAGAATGTTATTTCTCACTTGGAGAGCAATATAGCACCTGGTATGGATGGTCTTTCCTACTCCTTTTTTAAATTCTATTGGCCTATTATCAAATCTGATGTTTGGAAGGCTGTTTGCCTATTTTTTAAATCCGGCTTAATGTGTGATGAATGGAGGGAAACCATTGTGGTTTTAATTCCTAAAATAAAAAATCCTTTAACTCTTTCTAATTATAGACCTATTAGTCTATGCAATTCTATCTATCAGATAGTGGCAAGGATGTTATTGAATAGGATTATAAATGTTATTCAAAATATTATTTCAGAAAATCAAGTAGCATTTATCAAGGGAAGATCCATTTCGGAGAATATTTTGCTCACACAAGAAATATTTCATAAATTTAGAAATTCTAAAGCCAAGAAAGGATTGATGGCCATTAAGGTAGATATGGAGCAAGCTTATGATAGCATGGGTTGGAACACCTTGAAGAAAGTTTTGGAGCTTTATGGTTTTCCTAGATCTTTTGCTAATCTCTTAATCCAATGTGTGGTGGACACCAAGTATTCTATTAATGTGAATGGTAGGAATACTAACTGGATTTAAGAGGAGTGTGGCTTTAGGCAGGGATGCCCTCTATCCCCTCATTTGTTTATAATGTGCTCTCAAATTCTCACCGAAGCTTTTAATAGAGATGGAGCTGAAATAGGAAAAAATGTGGCACCGAATGCAGAGAAAATTTCACATCTTCAATATGCTGATGATATCATAATTTTCTCGGAAGCTAACAGGAGAAATGTTAACAAAATAAAGAAAAGCCTGAAGAAATACAGTGGCTGGATAGGGCAGAATGTGAATAAACAGAAATCTTCTTTGATTTTTGGTAAAGCAGATCCAGAATTCTGTCCAAATTATTTGGATCCAAAGTTGTTGGTGAAATGAACTATCTTGGCATCAAAATGGCTATGAGGAGGCTTACAGCCTCTGACTTCCAAGATGTATTGAAAAAAGCATTTGATAAACTCAATGTTTGGGGTAATTTATCTCTCACTTTAGCTAGTAAAATTCAGTTGATTAAAATAGCTCTTTTATCCATTCCTAATTTTGTTTCTACACATTCTATTGTGCCAATGGGTGTATTGAGAGACCTTGACAAGTTGTGTAGGGAGTTTCTCTAGATGAAACAGAACAAGAGTAAAGGAATTCATTATGTGGAATGGAAAATACTTTGTAAGCAGATTAAATTTGGAGGGCAAGGTATTATGTCGGCTGATGATAAAATGGGTTCATGGAGAGCCAAATTTGCTTGGAGTTTGCTTTCTAAGCCCTCATCTCTTTTGAATAGAATCATGATTGCAAAATATGGTAGAAATTTCTATTTTTCTGAAGATAGAGTTGGTAGTTCACCAACTTGGAAAATTATTAATTCTGGAGGAAAATTTCTGCAGCAAATCACTAGATGGAAGGTCTTTAATGGTGAACTCATTAACACTACTAAGGATATTTGGATCCTTGATAAGTGTTTAGAAAAATGGCCTACGTTTGTGTCCAACCTCCATGAAGATCAATGTTGCTTAAAGTATTTTATTGAAGATGGGAACTGGAACATCAACAGATTGCATGAGGCTTTTTGTAATGAGCTAACATAATTGATATCTTTGGTTCCTTTGAATATGGGAACCCATGAAGATGAAGTGGAAATTATGTATAAGTATTCTAGGAAATCAATTGTTGCTTTGATTTTAGAGCAAAACAACTTAAATGAGGAAGAGGATGCTAATTGGAGATGGCTTAAAAAATTAAAGTTGAGGCCAAGAGTTAATATGTTTTGGTGGAAATTGATTCACAAGGCAATTCCAACCAATGAATTTTTAATGTATAGAAGGATTATCAATTACAATGGTTGCCCAAGAGGATGTGCTGATGTTGAGGATGCTAATCATTAAATGCTCCTTCATGAATAATATCATTATCTCATGAAATAGTTGGGGTTACGATATCCCAGTTCTCTCCAATCTAGAGAGCTGCTTTAATTGGCTTTCTATGCTATCTAGCTTCAAACCTTTTATAGCTAATGTTTACTGTTCTGCAGTTTTTTTCTCCTGGAAGAGTAGAGACAAACGGGTGCATGGTTTGGTTGAGGACAGTATATCTTCTGTTGCAGCAAATGCAGTTAGTTTTGCTTCTTTATCATTCAGCCAGGATCTCAATTCGATCAACTGGATTTCTAATCAGCAATTGCTGTTTCAAAACACTTGGAAACCCCCTCCAACCGAATGGATCAAACTGAATGTGGATGCTTCTCTCGTCAGCAATTATTCTGCAGGAATTAGTGGAGTAATTAGAGATTGCAAAGGTAGATTTTTATTTGCCTTTGGGTTCAAAACCTTACACTGGGATATTTCAGCTCTTGAATTGGAAGCTTTGTTGGCTGTTAATAAGATTACTCAAGAATGGATGTATGAAGCAAAAGGCATCATTATAGAAGGAGACAATTACAATGTTATGAAGCACATCCAAGACATTTTCAAAAATGGACCAGGTGTAAGTAATCATCCTAAATTACTTGAATTCTTCTTTCTTAGAAGTTTCAATCAAGTCATTTTTCAATTTTTAAAGAGAGGTTGTAATAAGTTAGCCTATTATTGTGCTTACCATGCTAGATTGGGTGATTATACTTGGAATAACTTGATTATCAATAGCGTTCCTCCCATGTTCCTCAAATTGTTGAAGGAGGAATGTGATAATCTTAACCTTGTTTAGGTTGTTGTTTTCTTCTTTTTTAATAATATTGCTCTTTGCATCTTCTCAGAAAAAAAAAAGGTGGCTAACCTAGCCACCCAAGGTGGCACTAGGTCACCTTAGAAAATTCCTAAGTCACTACCCTAGGCTTAGATGGGGGTAAAATCAGTGGTTATAAACTCCTTAGACTAAGCATAATTAACACACCAATTCTCAAACCCTAATTCTCATATGATAGATCTTAGAGGTAATTTAAAATCAAGGGTCAAACCTTGACCCTTGACTCCAAATGAGTGAATTATGCCCTTAAATATCTCAAATAGTGGATAAGAAATTTGGACATGTCAAAAAAAATAACCAAATCAATTCTCCCAAAGTCCTAAGAAATGGTAACATTTAATTTGACCATAAATGCTAAAATACCATAAATAATATTAGTTGAAATAAGATAAACACATATAGAATCATGGCTTGGAACCATAGGGCATTTGAAGATTTCCTTGAGATTATTCCAATGAGCCTAAGAACATTTATTTTGGTCCAGTGTGTAGGGAGATATTAATACTTTAAGTTCCTTACAATTTTTTAATTTTTTGAATATGGAATTAACTTAGTCAGCCACACTTTTACATACAAGCATGCTTTAATTGGTTAGTCAATCATTGGCAGCTGACTGAATAATGTGTATCTAACTGCCATTATTGGATGTTTAATCAGACAACTATGGTTTGTAATGACTTGTTACTGAAATAACAAGATGTGCCAAGAAGGGGAGGGGCGGGGGAGGGGGGGGGGGTGAATTGCAAAAAACTTATTGCAATAAAGAATCCTAAACATGAGTTCTAATATTTTTATGTTTTTAAATTTTGGAAAGAAAAATTTAACTAACGTGAAAGCGAGTACTTGAACACAAATAGCAACAACGGATTCCATAATGAATTTCACCAAGATATTATAATGAAAATAAAATGCAAGCAAAAGTAAAAGCGATAAAGGAAAAATCACAGCTGAGATTTTATAGTGGTTCAGTCACTTGACCTACATCCACTCCCTGGAGTCCACCACTCCAGGAAATTCACTACTAAATAATAGTTCTCCTTTTGACCCTTGGCAAGGTAGAGAAGCCCTTACAAGACTCACTTTCACCAACCCGATGTGGCAGAGTGCCAAGCACTTTGTCACCCTCCGAGCGATGGCAGCATACTTCCTCATTTTTTTCCCTCTTAGAGAAGGCAGAGTACCTTTGAGGACATGGATGTAGAAGAGTCTCCCGCTCAGAGAACCTGCAATAAGATCTTCTTGGGCCACAGGAGGAATAAAGTGCAGCAAGAACAGAGCAACGATGTGATCTTCCTCACACTACTTCTCCCTCACCAAGCTCACCCTCTTCTTCCTTTCTCAAACCCTAAAATCTTCTCAAGAGCTCTCTCCCAAGAATTCCCTCTCTAATCACATTCCCCTCTCATAATCACATATCAAAAACATAACTTTTTGATACTTAAAATGGGCTCCAAAAACCCTAAAATTTTTAAATTAGCCATTACTATCGTACAATATGATTACATATCGTACAGTACGATTAGTATAAATGAGCTTCGATCCTAGTATGAAGGTTTACAAATAGGTCAAAATTTTTGAAAACAATCATACAGTATGATATAAACTCGTATAATATGATCGGTAAAACTCTTCTGTTCATACAGGATGATAGCCAGGACGATCAAAACTCATCTCTGTACATCATAAGGTATGACCTACTTCATACAGTACGATTAGTCAAAATTAAGGGATCATCCAGAATGAAGTCCGGGATGATAAAAAATAGCCTCAGTTCATCATATAGTATGAACTGATTCGTACAATATGATGACCAATTAGAGTTTACACCTTAATTTATTCCACTAATCATGGATTAATTTAAGTAAGTATTTAAAATAAATCATACAGTATGAATATGTTCGTATAGTACGAACGACTAATAAACTTACTTAAACTAATCTAGTGGCTAGGGTTTTGGATTAGTAGCACATCATATAGTACAGTATAAATCGTATTGTATGACATGTTCACAGAAAGATGTTTCAGAAAGATCATATCGTACAGTACGATATAAACTCGTACAATATGATCAATAGAGAAAAAATTAAACATTTTCCTTTT
Source organism: Dendrobium huoshanense (assembly GCA_016618105.1). Lineage (NCBI taxonomy): Eukaryota > Viridiplantae > Streptophyta > Magnoliopsida > Asparagales > Orchidaceae > Dendrobium > Dendrobium huoshanense. The sequence continues at coordinate 30,815,686 of CM028360.1, read as the reverse complement.
AAAAATCCTCTCCCCCTGTGTGTGTGCCTGGTTGCTCAGTCTTATATACAATTTGTGGCCAGACTCAAAAAAGGAAAAATAAAAAAAATGAAAAATTACAATGTTATAAACTCACACTCCGACTCTACCCAGTCTTGAGTCTTCTTGTTGTCCTAAGTAACTTGTGATCTTCTAGAAATAGTAGTACTCATAGACACTAACAGAAATCAAAGGTATTCAATGAATAGAAATTTAGACGATATTATTTGTCATCATCAAAATCTCAAACTATGGGTCATGGATTTAAACAATCTCCCCCTTTTTGATGATGTCAAATAATATTTGTTATAGGCAAATTTGAATAGCATTTTTTTTATGAATAGAAACATCATGAAATAAATAAAAAAATAAAGGAAAAACACATTTCATTGAAACATAAGTAAATATAAGCAACATACGTGAGCACAAGCAAGATAACAAACTACAACAGACTTCTCCTCCTTTTGACATCACCAAAAAGAGGAGGCACAAATAACACTAAGAAAAATATCATAAAAATAGATACACTTAAGAAGGGAGGATCCTGATCACATGGAGGTGGAGGTGGGTGTGGTGAGTTTTGTGGAGTGTGTGTGTGGTGATCAGGAACAACCTTAGAAGAAAGAACCTTTTTTTTTTAATTATGAACTAATGTCTATGACACCAAGTCTTGTCCTCAGAGTGCTAAAAGTGTCATAGGCTAGTGGTTTAGTGAAGATGTCTCCCAACTGATCTCCTGTAGCTATGTGATGCAACTCTATATCTCCCTTAGAAATATGATCTCTTATAAAATGATGTCTATATGTTTTGTTCGAGAGTGTGGAATTGGATTTTTAGAGATGCAGATTTTAATTATGTTGTCACACATGATTGAGATGGTTCCTACAGGTGACCCAAGGTTAAGAAGTTATTGTTTCGACCATAGTACTTGTGCAACACAACTTCCTACTGCAATATATTCTACCTCGGCCGTGGAAAGAGCTACCAAATTTTGCTTTCTACTGGACAAAGAAACTAAAGAATGTCCTATGAATTGGCAGGTACCAGAGGTGCTTTTTCTATGTACCCTACATCCTACAAAATCAGAATCTAAGTACCTTATGATTTCAAAGGAAGTGTTGTGCTTAGGATACCAAATTCCTAAGTTTGGGGTGCCTAGTAAATATCTAAGAATTCTCTTGAATGTAGTTAAGTGAGACTCTTTAGGATCAGCTTGAAAATGGGCACAGAGGCACACAATAAACATTATGTTCGGTCTACTAGTAGTCAGGTAGAGGACAGATCTGACGATTCCTCTATATTTTTTCTGGTCTACTGATTTTCCATTTGGGCCTTTATCTAGTTGAATTGTAGAGCTCATTGGAGTGTTCATGGGCTTAGCACTATCCATTTCATATTTTTTTTAGAACATCCTTAATGTATTTTGTTTGGCTAAGAAAAGTTTTGTTATCATTTATTTTACACTAAAGCCAAGAAAGTAATTAAGCTCTCCCATCATGCTCATTTCAAACTCATTACTCATTGTTTTTGAGAATTTATCACATAAATTTTTATCTGAAAATCAAAGTAGAATGTCATCCACATAAATCTGAACAAGAAGAATTTCATCGTTAACCTTTTGTATAAAAAGTGTAGTGTCCACACTACCTTTAACAAATCCTTTATTAAGTAAGAATGAGCCAAGTCTTTCGTACCAGGCTCTAGGTGCTTACTTTAATCCATATAGTGCCTTTTTTAATTTGACTACATGGTTTGGAAATTGTGAAATTTCAAATATGGGGGTTTGCACAACATAAACATCCTCCTTGATTACCCCATTCAGAAAAACACTCTTTATATCCATTTGATATAGTTTAAAACTTTTGAAGCAAGTAAAAGCTAAGAGCACCATTCTGGATTCTAGTTTAGCTACTAGGGCAAAAGTTTCTTCAAATTTTATTCCCTCAATTTGGTTGTACCCCTTAGCTACTAGTCTAGCTTTATTTCTTATTATAATTCATGAGTCATTCACCTTATTATAATTCCTAAAGGAGTTTAATAATGTAATTTTCAAATGCATAAAGAGAGAGGGGAATAAGATAACTGATTTGTGTGCTAGCTATGCTATTGTTAGTAATTTTATTTAGGAAGGCATATGCTTGGATAGGGTTCCTCCTTCATTTGTTAAGATTATGAAGGAGGAATCTACTTTGTAGTTATTTTTTGTTTCTTGCTTTTTCCTTATTAATGCAGTTTATGCTTCTTTCAAAAAAAAAAAAAAATACTACACTATATTCTTTAGGTCTCTTGATTAACTCCCAAACATCATTCTTGGTGAATTGATTCAATTCTTCTTGCATTGCTAGGATCCAGAATTCATCTCCTAAAGCTTGAACTATACTTATGGGTTCTATCATAGAGATGAATGCTGAATAACTAACCTCCTTCCTAAGTTCATGCTTTATTCTTACACCTTCTGAAGGGTCTCCTAAAATTAACTCTTTAGGATGAATAGAAGAATATCTCCATTCTCTAGGAAACTCTTCTTGAGGTTCTACCCTTTATCCTATGGTCATAGTTTCTACTCCTTGAATTGCCTCTATTTCATCTTCTTCAATTTTAGATTCAGAGGGCTTATCTGATTCATTAAATACTACATGGGTGGACTCTTCTACTACTTTGGTTCTCTTATTAAAGATTTTATAGGCCTTACCTACAGATGAATATCCTAAGAAGACACGCTCATAAGACTTGAGATCAAATTTTTCTAAGAGAAGTTTGTCAATATTAAAGATGAAACTCTTGCAACCAAAGATATATAGATGTGAAAGATTCGGTGACCGACCCTTAAGGTGTTCATAAGGAGTTTTAATTAGCTTTGATCTAATGTTCACCCTATTTAAGACATAACACGTCGTGTTTACTGCTTCGGTCCAAAAGTATATAGGAAGGGTGTATTCAGCTAACATTACCCTAACAGCTTTTACCAAGGTTATATTCTTCCTTTATGCTATTCTATTTTGCTGTGGAGTTTTAGGGGTTGAGAAGTTATGCTTTATTCCTATCTTTTGACATAATGATTCAAATCTTTCATTTTGAAACTTTCCACCATAATCACTATGAATGGTTGAGATTTCACATCCTAATTTTTGTTGAATCCAAGGGGAGAAAATCTTAAATTCCTTAAAGGACTCTTTCTTGTGTGTAAGGAATCTTACCTAAGTAAATCTAGTGAAGCCGTCTACAATCATAAATCCATAATTATTTCCACCTAGGCTTGACGTGCTAATGGGTCCAAATAAGTCCATGTGAAGGATTTCTAATGGCCTAGAGGTGATCACATCTTTGATTGAATGAAAGGATGATTTGATTTGTTTTTCTAGTTGGCAGTCATTGCATAGATGGTCCTTAGTGAATTCTAACTTAGGTACACTTCTAAATAGGTTTTTTGAGTAATGTTTCTAAGTGTTTTTATACTAGCACGACCTAGTCTCCTATGCCATAGCCATGAGTCATCTACTATTATTTTTAAGCAAAATGAATTTGAACAGTCAATGCAATCAAGATCTAACATGTTAATATTATTCATTCATTTTCATTCTAGAATAAGTTTGTTATTTAAGCTAATCAATCATTTGTCAAAAAGAAATTTTATATCAAAACCTTTATCACATAGTTAACTAATGCTTAGCAAGTTATACTTTAAACCTTCAACTAATAAAACATTTTCAATTAAATTTTTTTTAGCATTACCAACAATACCTGAACCCACCACTTTCCTGGCGGTGTTGTCTCCCAATGTTACTTTGCCTATGGTCCTGGTCTCTAGTGAAATGAACTTCCTCATATCTCTAGTCATATGTTGCGTCAGTCGCTATCCAAGTACCACATACTCTCACTAGATCTTTTGTGAGAGCATCCCTATAATTTCATTCAAGGGTTTGATTTGGGAGCTCCAGTGAGTTAGGGTTCCTCCTTATACTTGCATAAATGAAATGTATGCAATCTATTATGTGATGGATGCAATTTTGGTCTCCATACTAGGTGTGTCCTATGGTGAATCATGCATGTGCGGGCTATATGACTTAGCATGCCACAAGAGAATCACCTAACATCGAGAAATGGGTTTACTAACCTATGTGAGTGGTGTTTCCTCTTCCTAAAGTTTTATGATACAAGCCGTGTTGGGGGTTTGCTAGATTGGCCTAATAAGAGTGAAGCCTTTTATTTTTCTAGTTCATTGATTTTTTCTTTAAATGTGTTGTTTTGATATGTCAATCCATTAACTCCCTATTATAATAAATGTTAACTGTAATCTACCTCCAATGCAATTTTGCTAGTTTATCAAAGGCCTCTTATAGTTCAACATGCATTATTTTCAAGGATTCATGTGCTTTTGTTAATTCAATATGCTTCTTATTTAATGCATCATACTAATCAAGTAGTGACATGCAATCTCTATCTAAATCAGAATATTCTTTAACTAAGTTAGCATGCTTAGTTTGTAAAGTACTAAAATCAATATTAAGACTAGCATGCATCTTTTTTAATTTCCTATACGAGTCATAGATTTTTTTTCAGAAATAAGCATTAGATCTTCACATGAAATTTGCCATACCTCATCTTGATTTGATTGATCAAGATTGTTGTTAGCCATTAAACACAAATTTATTACCTCCTCTTCTGCTTCTTCCTCTGATGATTCTAAGGCAGAGTCTGCCCAAAATGCCTTTTTTATCTTCATCTTCCCCTTCTTGTACTTAGCTTTGTCCTCGCCTTTTTTCTTTGCTGGTTGACTCTTTAAGTTGGGACAGTTAGCATGGAGATGACCATGTTCCCTTCACTCAAAACAAATTGTATCAGATGAAACTTTAGTAGTTCTCAAGCTTTTACCTTTATTTCAATTGTTCTGATGATGTCTTTATTTTCTTTTCAAAAAGTTCTTGAACTGTCAGGTCATCAAGGCTATGTCATCTTCTTCCTCCGCTGTAGAGCTTTCACTTTCTTAGTTTTTTGCTTTCAATGCCACCATTTGCTCCTTCTTCTTTTCACCTGCATCACATTGCCTTTGACTCACCCCTTGCTCATATGCAATGAGTGATCCAAGCAAATTATCAATAGAATAAATGTTTAGATCTTTAGATTTAGTGATGGCAGTAATTTTAGAATCATAAAAGCTAGGTAAGCATCTAAGAATCTTGTTAACCTCTTCAAAATTTGAAATTTCTCTACCTAATGCATGCAAGGATGTCACAGTTTGGGTGAACCTAGTATATATGTTAGATATTATTTTGCTAGATTTCATACGAAAGAGTTTATAATCATGTAAAAAAATGTTAAGTCTAGACTATTTAACTTCACTAGTTGCTTCATACGTGATGCACAGTCTATCCCAAATCTCCTTACCAGTAGCACAGGTAAATACTCTCATGTAGTTCTGAGATTTTAATGCACAAAAGAAATAGTTTAAGCACTTTGCTTTCAATTGCGCTAACTCCCTATCCTCATTGCTCTATTCATTAACAGGTATTTGAGTTTTCACTCCATTCACAAGTTTAAACAGTGCAATGTAACCATCATTTATTAACATCCACATGCGGTAATCCATAGACTGTAAAAAAGTAGACATTCTAATTTTCCAAAAATTAAATGGAATATTGCCAAAAAGAGGTGAACGGGTTATTAAGTAACCCTCTGCTATATTACTATTACAAAAATGAGACATGATCAATTTTTAAGATTTTATAAAATGCTATTTTTCAAACCCCGCTCTGATACCAATTGAAATAACTAGATGTGCCAAGAGGGGGGTGAATTGAGAAAAACTTGTTGCAATAAAGAATCCTAAACAGTAGTTCTAATATTTTTGTATTTTTAAATTTTTAGCAAAAAAATTTAACTAATGCGGAATCGAGTACTTGAACACAAATAGCAACAACGGATTCTATAATGAATTTCACCAAGCAATTATAATGAAAATAAAATGCAAGCAAAAGTGAAAGCGGCAAAGGAAAAAAATCACACTAGAGATTTTATGGTGGTTCGGTCACTTGACCTACATCCACTCCCCGGAGTCCTCCACTCCGGGAATTTCACTTATAAACAATAGTTTTTTTTTCCCCTTGGCAAGGAGGAGAAGCCCTTACAAGACTCACTTTCACCAACCCGGCGTGGCGGAGTGCCAAGCGCTTTGTAGTGTACGTCCTTATTTTTCTCCCTTCTGGTAAAGGCAGAGTACCTTCAAGGACATGGATGTAGAAGAGTCTCCCCCTCAGAGAACCTCCCATGAGATCTTCTCGGGCCATAAGAGGAACATAGTGCAGCAAGAACGGAGCAATTGTGTGATCTCCCTCACACTACTTCTCCCTCACCAAGCTCACCCTTTTCTTCCTCTCTCAAACCCTAAAATATTCTCAAGAGCTCTCTTCCAAGGATTTCTCTATAATCACGTTCCCCTCTCATAGTCACACACCAAAAAACTTAACTTTTTGATACTTAAAACGGGCTCCAAAAATCCTAAAATTTTTAAATGTAGCTGTTACTATCATACAGTATAATTACATATCATACATTACAATTAGTATAAATGAGCTTTGTCATAGTATGAAGGTTTACGAATAGGTCAAAAATTCTTAATATAATAGTACAGTACAATATAAACTCATACAGTATGATCGGTAAAACTCTTCTGTTCATACAGGATGATAGTCAGGATGATCAAAACTCGTTTCTATAAATCATAGGGTACGACCAACTTTGTTTAGTACGATTAGTCAAAATCAAGGGATCATGCAGGACGAAGTCCGGGACGATCAAAAATAGCCTCGATTTATAGTATAGTATGAACTGATTTGTACAGTACAATGACCAATCAGAGATTTCACCTTGATTTATTCCTCTAAACACGGATTAATTTAAGTAAGTATTTAAAATAAATTGTATAGTATAAATATGTTCGTATAGTACGAACGACTAATAAACTTACTTAAACTAATCTGGCGGCTAGGGTTTTGGATTAATATCACATCATACAATATGATATAAATTGTACTATATGACCTATTCAAAGAAAGATCTTTCAGACAGATCATATCATACAGTACGATATAAACTCATATAGTACGATCAACAGAGAAAAAATTCTACATTTTATTTTTAAAAACCCTCTCCCCCTATGTGTTTACATGGTTGCTCAATCTTATATGCAATTTGTGGCTAGACTCAAAAAAGGAAAAATAAAAAAATGAAAAATTATAATGTTATAAACTCACAGTCCTACTCTATCTAGTCTTGAGTCTTCTTATTATCCTTAGTAACTTGTGATCTTCCTAAAATGTTAGTACTCATAGACACTAGTAGAAATCAAAGGTATTCAATGAATAGAAATTCTGATGACATTATTTATCATCATCAAAATCTCACACTATAGGTCATGAATTGCAACAGTTACTGCTGGATTAAATTGGAGATTTTGATCAAAATCAATGGATATGATTATGTCTTCCACCTCCCATTCATTCCTGTAGCCGTTAACATATTCTAGCATGATCTGAGAGATCCCATAGGTGAAACCTCACCAGAATTTGTAAGGAGTATCAGGACAATGGAAACCTTCAATCTAATGGTGGAAATCTATTCGGGGTGAAGGTTTCCTTCACACTTTATCGTACTACATAATTAAAGAGTTTGAAAATGGAATTTTGCAATCAAGAAAGCCCCAATATATGGGTTTTTCTCATGGGAAGCTTGATAAGATAAAGGAAAACACTTCTCCTTCAGATGTGTTAGTCGGAGAACCACCAGAAGTAGATCTTTGAGTGGAGGGAAGATAGGTTTCAATGGAGTTTGCTCGAGATGATGAAAAAATGTTTGATATGCATCAAGAGGAGGGGGGTGAATTGATACTTTAAAAATAATCCTAAATAGGAGCACTAACTTTTTTGTAGTTTTTGTAGACTTTTGTAATAACCAATTTAATTCATAATGCGGAAGCAAATAAATTAACTACAATTAAAAAAAATGATGATGAAATTTTAAGTTGCATAATATAATATTAATATTATAAAATTCACTAAGTAGTTGTAATGAAAACTAAATACAAAAAGTAAAATGTGGAAAATAAAAACCACCACAGAATGTTTTATAGTTGTTCGATCAATCTTGACTTACATCCACTCTCTGAAGACCTCCACTCCGTATATTGCACTAGCACTAATTGACTCTCCTTTTTCTCCCTCACCAAGGCAGAGAAGCCTTTATAAACTCTCTTCTACTAACCTGGTGTGGCATAAGACTAAAGCTCCTTTCACAGACATAGAACTTTGACTCCTTTTTCTCCCTCCTGGAGAAGGTATAGAACCTCGAGTCCTTTTTCTCCCTCCTGGAGATGGCAGAGGACCTCTATGACTATACAAAGAAGCCTCTCTCTCTAGAGGGCTCGCAAAAGACTCACCATGGCCACAAGAGGAGTAAGTGTACATATAGCCCAGAGCAACAATGTCATCCCCTCACACTACTTCTTCCTCATGCTCAAGCTCACCTCTTCCTTCCTCTCATAAACCCTCATTCTCTTCAAAAGCTCCCTCTCAGGGTTCCTCCTTTAGTCACATTCCTCTCTTAGAATCCTTAGAAAAGTAATAAAGTATGGTATTCATAATAGGCTTCATTAAATTCTAAAAATTGTAGTTGGCCATCTCTATTGGTACAATACGATCCAAGTTCATACAGTACGACCAGTTCAAAACTAATCCCATCCAATACAATGTAAATAATCATTCAAATGAAATATTTGAATTTTATGAACACATCGTACAGTACGATCCATAGATCATCTAGTATATTTTGTTTAATTTCCTCTATTCATATGCATGATTCTTGGGGAGACTGAAAGTCATCCCTTTAACTCATACAGTACAGTTAGTTTTTTTTAGGTAAATTATCCAGGGTGATATGAATATCGTATAGTATGAATAGTTCAAAAATTGCACCAACATATTGAAGGATTTTCTAGATCACTAAAATCATCTTTGCTAGTTGTTTGGAATGATCAACATTGTATAATATGACTAGTTTAAAAATTATAGTTGTTTGGAATGATCAACATTGTATAATATGTTTTAACAATACTAGTTTAAAAATTATAGCAAGAATTGATTTTTCGTTTGAATGGTACATTATGTTATATATTATATAATATGATTTGTTCATATCAAGGTTTAAAATTGGTATGATCTCTAGAACAACTAGATTTTGTCAGGAAAATAATCTATCAGCCGTCTGGTATGATCATATCCCATCAACATCATATAGTATGATCGACTTTTCTCTTCCCTGTTCATTAAAAGAAAAGATTATCAATTAATTAAAACATGATTTGAGTGTGTGGTGTGGTTAACTCTCGCTTCCTAATTAATTGTTGCTGTTGGGGGTTAGTTTTAACAATACTTCTAATTTTTGTATAATACAATTAGCATCATCGCCGCCGCCAACAGTACATTTAGTTCAAGATTCGTCTTTTCTTTATTGTCTCCTAAAAAAAAAACAAATACATTCCAAAAAATCAAAAAAAACTAAACCCTAATTTTAAAATCTTATTTAAATTAACTTTTCTTTCGCCGGAGAGGGGCGGCGCCGCGGGAGGAGCGGCGGGAAGTCGGCCGACCGTAGGGTTTACGGAGAGCTGATCGGAGAGGAGGAATGCCGTGCGGGTTCAAGGGGAGAAAAGAAAGTGGGTGGGGCCGGTTCTGAATGGTCACCCAGAACATTGCGCCTCTGAGGCGCGCCTATGTTACGCCTCATCCAGAACCAGAATTAGGCGTTTTTGGGTATAGGCGCGCCTTGAGGCGCGCCTCTATGATTTGTTCATATATTATGAGTTTTCAATTAGTCGTTGAGACAATCTTTAAATCAACTGATCGTACGAAATGATTAGTTTAGAAAACTTAAATTTTCAAAAAAAAAAATTTCACTCCCCCTGTGTTTGTCTACATGGTCATAAAATTTCATACACTCTAATATGGATTGACTCAAGAAAATAGAAAACTAAAAAAAAATAAAAATACAGACTCATTTGACTTGACATCCTTTCCTACCCAATCTTGAGTATTTAGTCTTCATGAGTATTATACGTAAAATTATTAGAACATCCAACATATTTCCTAAGAATGTAGAATTCATTCAATAAGATTTGTCATCATTAAGATCATAGACTAGAGATCATAGATTTACAACATTCTCCCCCTTTGTTATGATGGAAAAAATATTTTGTTAAAGTGTAGCTTGAAAGTTTTTTAATCCTAAGCTTCCCCTTACTAAGTAAAAGATGTTAGAAAATAGGGGATGCTTGCCTCCTTTTGTAAAAAAAAAAAAAAAAAAAAAAAAAAAAAAAAAAAAAAAAAAAAAAAAAAAAAAAAAAAAGAAATTTTTATTAAATAAAAATAAGTACACATATAACAGAACAAACATATAACAAAAGCTAAACAACTAAACATTTTCTCCCCCTTTAGACATCTCAAAAAAGAGAAGATACATGAAAGAAAAGAAAGAAGTACAAAAGAAACAACATATAAAGACTACAAAAAAATTGGATCCTGGTCAAGTGGTGGTGGTGGTGGTGGTGGTGGATAAATGAATTGATGGTGGAGGAAAATAAATTTTCTATCGATGTAAATCTTTCTCAAAACCATCGCATGTCTTCCACATACTCCTAGTGTTATTGTTTGATATGATAGTCCAATCGAGTTTCTAGTCACTCGAGCCATTCAATAATATAATCCAGAAGGTAGGCAAGGTAGGCAGGTTCTGGTAGTGTTGGTGGCAGTGGAGGTCCTCCTGTAGGAGAAGGTTCCCATTCTTAATAAAGATCTAACTCAGCATGCTCTTACCCCTAATGAAAAGGGGTAAAAAAAGAAGAATCCATGTAAAAAATTGGTTTATTGTCAAGAGGTGCATGATAAGTGAGTTGGTATTTGTCGTGAAGGATATAGCCTATGATGTGTCTTAAGGTGATATTTTATTTTCTGCCTATGTTTGGATGCTGAATATGAGCCATGTTGTGGAAATAGTGGAAAATTAGTTGAGTATTCAATATTTAGTGGTAAGTGACGACGGAGAGAAGTGGGGCTATGTTAACCCGATCTCCAGCTTTGGGTATAATAGAAGTGCAAAGTTCATGCTATATTAGATGGGAATTTTGATTTGAAATTTGGACTAGGGGTAGGTGTTGATTTGAAGGAACATTCCTAATAGGTAAGTTAACATCAATTTAGTCAAACTCATGGGATAGTAGGAATTGAGGGCGACATCCTTCAATAGAGAGACCTATGTGTTCTGCTAAATTAGCTTTAGAAATCTCTACATTTTGACAGCAAACGAATGAGGTCATGGTAGAGTCTTCTAGATTCATCCTAAGATTTGCTATCAATTTGTACAGAAGTTTATAATTGAAACGAAAAGCCAGGGTAAGGAGGAATTGAAGGGAAGTGGAGGTGAAAAGGCTCATCACCTTGAAGTTTAGGGAAGGTTGGTTTAACATTCAGGAGGGTGTGCTTTTCTCCACTTTGTATTTATGATACACATCTTAATCCCGTGCAGAGAGGAAGAAATCATGAAAATGATGAGAGGATGAGGAGCTGCGCTGAGTCATACTTCCACATTTGCTTCCACACTATTAAGAAGGAAGATTTAGAAAGTAGAAATGTGAAGAAAGTAGAAATGTCAAGGTATATATAGCATAATCAAAGAGTTAATTTATCTGGACTTTTACAAATCTAGGATCCTTAGTATGTGATTTTAATGATGATAAACCCTATTGATTGAATTGTACATTCTCATGAAATATGTTGGATATTGTTTGTGTTTTATGCACTTATAATTATAGGTACAATACTCAAGAGGATTAAAGACTTAAGACTGGCTAAGTTAGGATGTCAAGTCAAAAGAGTTTGTATTTTTATTTTCTTTAATTTTATATTTTCTTGAGCCAGGCTATATTAGATTGTATGCTATTGGGTGATCGTGCACACACACATAGGGGGAGAGAAAATTTTCATAAATTAAAATTTTTTGAACTAATCATACTGTATAATTTAAAATTGTATTGTATAATTTAAGATCACACGGTTGCTTCAAGCTAGTTGTACGGTTGCTCCTCCTATGGGAGATAAGATTCTTAGTACAATCCTCAAGGTTCTTTGCCTTCTCTAAAAGGGAGAAAAAAGAGTCTAGGTTCTCTACCTTCTCTAAGTGGGAGATGAAGGAGTGAAGGTTCTCTGCCTGTAAAAGGAGTTTCTATGCTTTGCCACACTTGGTTGGTGGAAAAGAGTTTGTAAAGGATTCACCACCTTGATGAGGGAGCAAAAGAAGAGTCATAGTGTAATATTCAGAGTGGAGGACTGCAGTGAATGGACATAGGTCAAGGTTTGACCAAACCACTATAAAATCTAGTGTATGCTTCTAATTTTATTTTCTGCATTTTTCTTTTTGCACTTCATTTTTGTTATAATTGCTTGGTTAATTTTTTAGATCAATGTTCTGTCATGCTATTTAGAATTTCATTATCATTATCAAAATTTTTGTTAAAGTTATTAGTTCTACATTGTTTTAGCAACAATCGAGGTAAATCCAAAGAGACCCATGAAGGATCTCCCTAAAAACACAAAAACCATTAGCCCCAAACAAAGGATATTAATACAAGATAACCCATATATATATATATATATATATATATATATATATATATATATATATATATATATATATATATATATATATATATATAATATATATATATATATATATATATATATATATATATATATATATATATATATATATATATATATATATATATATATATATATATATATATATATATTGTTTTGCATTGGGCCTACTTCAAAATTTAGACTTATTTCACTCGACAGTGTAGCTGCCTGCTCTTAATTTTTTTTTATTTTTATTTTTTATTTTGAAAATCCTCATATTTGGGCTCCAATAGATTGAATAAACTTCTAGAAGTGTTTTAAAAATTTTAAATGCTATTTGGAGGATAATTTCCATGGTTTTTTAAACTATTTTTGCCTCCCTTTTCATCTTATAAACACCCCCTTGGGAAAAGGGGAAAATTGGCACCTTCTCCTTTTCTCCACTCTCGCTCTAACTTTTTTATAGTTTAGGCTTTATTCTATTTTTTGTAGGTGGTATCCCCTACTCAAATTTAGTGCTCCTCTCATGTTCAGAAATAAGAATTTTCTCGTCATTGCTTTTCTTCTCTTCTAGACTTCTTCTTACATTAGAGGTATTCTACTATTTAGATAGGTGGAATCCTCTATCAAACTTTAGTACCCCTCTTTCATGTACATGGAGATTTTGTTCTCCTTCCTTTTTCTTTTCCTCTAGTACATGGAGATTTTGACATCCCCTATCAAATTTTTCATTATTTTTGTGTAGAAGGATATTTTTTCCTTCCTTTTTCTTTTCCTCTAGCATTTCACTATCTGAGATAGGTTCCTCATACTTTAGAAGAAATTTTTCTTCTTCCTTATTCTTCATTCCATTGTATTAGCATCCCTTATTGGCGATCTCCTCTTTTATGCAGAAGAAGTCATGATGAGAGATTATCTTTGAAAGTTTATGAAGGTTGTTAAACCTTATAGAACAAACCGGATGCTAACCAGGGGGTGAATTGGTTATTTAAAAAATTCTTTAAAGAAAAAAGAAAAGTTCCCCTTTTAAGTTTTTTCAATATCTAAAAGTAGATAATTTTATCCCTTCATGCAGAAGCAAAGTAATTTCATAATAACATAAAATTAAATATTTTCAATCATGTAGTTATCACAAAAATAAATGCAGAAAATAAAGAGTGAAGAAATTAAGCCAAGAACAAACACAACAGAGATTTATAATGGCTCAGTCAACCTAACTAACATCCACTTCCCGTAGTCACCCACTCCATGTATTGCACTATACCTTCAGCGATTCTCCTTTAGCCCCCACCGCTCGGTGGAGAAGCCCTTATAAAATCACTTCCACTAACTTGGTATGGCAGAGGATCGTAATCCTTTTTCTTCCTCCTGTAGATGGAAAATGACCCCAAATCCTTTCACAGGACCTTGAATCACTTTCACCTTCCTTGGTACAGTGGAGTAGTTGTTGGGTCCTTTTACACCAAAGAGATCTTCTTATTTCCAAAACTTTCCTCAAGACAAACATTGAATATGATATAACTAAGATGCTAGCTTGCTGGAGCAACTATGTGAAACCCCCTCCAAACTCCCTTGAAACTTACAAGGATCTTCTCCCTCTCAAACTCCACCCTTTCCACTTTCTCTTTTAAGGCACTCTATTCAAGGTTTCTTTAGAAGAATGGAGACTAAATGCAGCCCAAAGACACTTACCGAGTGTCTTTAGAAATCCTAAATAGAGGGCTTTGAAAAACCCTAAAGATTCAATTCTATCATTGAAGATTCATCTAATACGACCATTATACCATCCTCTATGATTGGTATAAATTAACCTTTACAGACAGTATGAATAGAATTTTCCTGTACAATAAGTTCATGTGTTTGTATAGATCATCCTATAAAATACTACAATTTTCTAATATAATTAGTAGAAAAAGCATGGTATTTCATCTTGTATGATACATTGCTATCCCTTATCATCCCATACAAATTCTATTTTATCCAAGATTATCATTGACAATCTTATATTATTGGATCGATTAATTTTACCATAATTTTTCTCATAATCTTAGGATTAATTTACGTATGATTGTTAATTATTATCTAGGATGATGCATATCTTCCTGTACAATTTGAACAAATTTTGAATTATAAAATCTTGCCTAAATTGCGATTTGGGCAGATGTCTTGATCATAATTGATCATCTGGTACGATATAAATTATATAGCAAGATTAGTTAGATGAGCTGATCGTATAGTATGATGTACATTATACAGTACAAATAGTTCAAATTTTGAACTTCTGGATTTGACTTAATCTCACTCCCTCTATGTTTGTGTGTATGGTCACCAAGCTAGCATACGACCCTAATGGACAGACTCATGAAATAAAATATACATCAATGAATAGTACAAAAATATTTACAATTTAATATATTCTACCCAATCTTGAGCCATGTGTCTTCATTAAATGATGCATGATGTTCCTGAAATGTCAATACATAAACAAACCAATATACATTATAAAAATAAGTAGACATAAGGATGTGAGCCATAATATTTATTATCATAAAAAATATAAACTCATGTGCTCGAGTTACAACAATGTCCTCTATTTTGATGATGAAAAACATTATTTTGAGTTTATAAATTTAAAAATATTTTCTCCTAATCTCCCCTCACTAAGATAATTATATTAAAAATAGGGAACAAATAATATTTTTTTTTTAAATTAAGACAAAAAATTTTAAAAACTAAATAATAGAAAATAAATACCAATACAAGATGAACAATGCAACCTAACCAAAAATACATTCTCCCCCATTGAAATAAAAAATAAGTTAAAAAAAAAATGGAACACACATAACAAACTAAAGATCATATGAACCCTGATCAGGTGTAAATGGTGGTGATATTTAAGAAGAAATATTTTCAAATAAAGGTGGTCGCGTGATTGAAAAGCCTTCTGCTTCATTACCATATCCAAAATTATCCATTGAACATTTTTAAAAAGCTTTCTAAGATTTTATTTTTGAATCCCGCTCTGAAATAACTTGAAAGTTCATGAAGTTTGTTAGACTTTATAGAAAAAACCCGAGGCTAATAGATAGGGGGTAGGGGGAATTGGTTGCTTAAAAAATTCTATAACAAAAAGAAAAATCTCCTTTTTAAAGTTTTTCAACATCTAAAAATATAAGATTTTATCCCTTGATGCAAAAACAAAGTAATTTCACAATAACGTAAAATTAGATAGTTTTCACTATGCAGTTATTAAAAAAAAGTGTAAAATGAAGTGTGAAAAAATAAAACCAAGAACAAACAAACTAAAGATTTATAGTGGTTTAGTTAACCTAACCTACATCCACTCCCTAGAGATATCCACTCCTGGTATTGCTCTAAACTTTTAGTGACACTCCTTTGGCCTTTACAGCTTTGCGGAAAAACCCTTACTAAATCTCTTCCACCAACCAGGCGCAGAAGAGGATTGTAAATTTTTGGGAGACAGTGGAGGACCACAAATCCTTTCACAGGGAGAGAACCACGAATCCCTTTCACCTTCTCAGATGCGATGTACTAGCTTTAAGACTTCATTACCAATAACAATTACTAAGTGTCTTGAGAAATGTAAATAGAATCTTTGAGAAAACCTAAAGATTCAATTCAATTATCAAAGATCATCCTTTATGATCATAGTACAAACTATATGATCTAGTTTGATCTATTTAAGTGTTCATTCTGATTATCCTATATGATACTACAATTGTTAGTACAATTAGTAGAAAAAGTATTGTATTTTGTCTTATATCTAATTGTTGATCCCTTATTGTCCCATATATGTTCTCTGTCATCATGGATGACCATCATCCTGTATAATCAAATTGAATAATTTTATTATAATTGTTCTCTTAATTATATAATTAATTTAGGCATGATTGTAATCAATCATCCAAGATTATGCATATCATCCTGTATGTTATAAATAAATTTTTAATTATAAAATCTTACCTAAATTATGATTGGTAATTAATGTCTTGATAATAATTGATTATCCTGTACTAAATATATCATATAATAAAATTAGTTAGATGAGCTGATCATACAGTATAATATAAATCATATAATATGATTAGTTTTAAATTTGTACTTTTGGTTTTGACTCAATCTCACACTCCCTGACTGTGTGTGCGTATGATCACTAAGCTAGCATACACCCTTACAGGTCTTTATTGCAAACATGGATTTAAGGATTATAAATTTAATGATAGCAAACATTTCTAACATTCCTTCTTTCTTACTACACTTATTATTGCATATATATTTTGGTTGCCCTGCCTACAAATATTTTAGGTCTATAAGGTCAATTGCAATTCAAGCTAGCTCAAGATTGAGTAGATTAGGATTGAGTCAGTATGTAAGTGTACGTCAAAGGTTTTTTTACCTTTTCTTGAGTCAAATATAATAATGTGGATCATGATGCTAAGCAACCTTATGCACATACACTCATGGGGAGAAATTTAATCTATTTTAAAATTTTCTATTTTATAATCATATTGTCCTGGATAATCTGAAATTGACCTAGATGATCAATTAAAAATAAAAACCTTAATTAGGGCATCTTGGTTAAGGAAGCTAAATTAAGAAAATCATCCTAGACAATATTAACATTGCCCTGGATGATAGGCTCAAATAAGAAAGAATCAGTCGCCAACTCCTTTAGGTATGATTTTAATTTTAAGAAATCGTACAAGATGATCCCATATCATCCTGTATGATTCATTTCAATCATGCCTAATTTTATCAGGTGACTAAGGAAAGTAATTAAGGTTTGATTGAATTAATCATATCATCATTGATGATCACAGGATCTTCCTAGATGAATGCAGGATCATCCTAGACAATTAGTTATAAAAACCTTTGTCTTCTCCAAGATCACCTGGAAGAGCCGAATGATGTGCTGGATAAAAAACCTTAATTTTGAACTACTCATACAGGATGATTAAAGGATCATCCTAGATGACAACTTAGATTTCTTTATCATCCAACATATATGACTCTGGAAGAACAGAATGATATAAGGGATGATATGTTCAGTTTTGAACTAATTGTACCCATTTTCCTGGATAATCAGAAAAAAAATAAGGGTTCCAATCATCCAACCCTCCCAAATCATCCTGACTAAAAGGGCTAAAAATATACTGATCATCCTTGACGATATGTTGATCTTCTTACATAATCTTTGACTGCTTATTATAATTTAGAGCAAATTTTAAGCCCTTCTTTATAAGATCTCATGATTATTCATGTAAAGAGTTTTTTCTGCTGTCCTGACCTGAGAGAGCCAAGAGAAGGAGAGGGAGAGCTTGGGAGAAAGAGAGAGGATCTTGTGAGGGGGTGTTTTTGAGGGGTTCACAAAGGTTACTCAAAGCAAGGATCTAAGCTATCTTCTGCAATCATCATCCCTAGTTCTTTGGAGGACCTAGGGAGGTCTTCTTTAGTAATCAATTAAGGTTCTATGCTTACTTCAAGAGTAAGGAAAAGGAGTCTATGTTCTCTACCTGCTTTAGGAGGAAGCAAAAGAAACTGTGTTCTCTACCTCACCAGGGTTGGTAGAAAGGAGCTTGTAAAGGCTTTTATGCCTTGCTGTGGGAGCAAAAGAAGAGTCACTGTGTTTTAGTGCAATACCTAGAGGAGAGGCTCCATGGAGAGGATTCTGGTCAAGTTAATTGAACCACTATAAAATCTGATGTGCTCTTTTTTTATTACATTTCTATATTTAAATTTCTGCACTTTATTTTCATGTGGGTGATTGTATGTTTTATATTTTAAAATATTTCAAAAAGATCATGCTTTTATTTAAGGTTTTTTTTTTAACTACTAATTCACCCCCCTCTTGGTTAGCCTTGGGCTAGTTCATAAGGGTTTAACAACCCTAATGAACATTCAGGCTTGACTCAAGAAATCAAAAATACTTTATTTAATATTATAAAAATCTTTTTAGAAAAACCTTTTCTACCCAATTTTAATCCCTATGTCTTCATTGGACGATGCAAGGTGGTCCTAAAATGTTAATACACAAACTAATAAATATACATTACAGATATAAGTAGACATAAGGATGTGAGCCTCAATGTTTATTATCACAAAAAATATAAACTCATGAGCTTGAGTTACAATAATCTCCTTTTTTATGATGAAAAATATTATTGATTGAATTTGCAAATTTAAAAACACTTTCTCCTAATCTCCCCTTCACTAAGAGAATTATATTAAAAATAGGGGAAAAATCAAAAAGTTTTTTTTAATATAAAGATAAAGAAAATTTAGAAACTAAATAACATAAAATGAGTACCAATATAAGATGAACAGATGTAACATAACCACAAATACATCTAGATAAATAGATTTTACCCCTTTGACATTAACAAAAAGAAGAGAAAAAAAGGAACAAACATAACAAATTAAAGATCATACAGACCCAGATCATGTGTAGGTGGTGGTGATGTTTAATAAGAAATATTTCTGAATAAAAGTGGTCATGTGATGGAATAGCCTTCCGCATTGTTATGATTTCCAAAGTAAGCCTTTGATCATTTTTTTCAAAAGTTTTCTAAAACATTTTTTTGATTCTTGCTTAGATATCACTTGAAAGTTTGTGAAGGTTTTTATACCTTATAGAACAAGCCCGAGGCTAACCAAGAGGTGGGGGGTGAATTGTTTATTAAAAAATAATTTAACAAAAAGGAAAATCCCCTTTTAAAAGCTTTTTTAATAATTAAAAAAAGTGGATAATATTACCCATGTTGTAGAAGAAAAGTAATTTCACAATAATAAAAAATTAAAGATTTTCAACCATGCAGTTATCAAAAAAATAAATGTGGAAAATAAAGTACAGAAAAATAAAATCAAGAATAAACAATCTAGAGATTTATAGTTGTTTGGTCAACCTGAACTACATCCAGTCCCAAGAGTAATCCACTCTAGGTATTGCACTAAATCTTTTGTGACTCTCTTATAGCCCCAATGCTAGGTGGAGAAGTCCTTACAAAATCTCTTCCACTAACTCGATATGATAGAGGATCATAATCCTTTTTCTCCCTCTAAGAGATGGAAGAGGACCACAATCATGTCATAACCAAAGAACCTTAAATCACTTTTTCCTTCCCCGATTCGGCAGAGTAGCTGGGTCCTTTGACACCCAAGAGATCTTCTTCTTCTTCTCAAAATTTCCCTTTAGACAAACCTTGAATATGATGGTATTAAGATGCAAGCTTGATAGAGAAAATGTGTGAAACCCCCTCCACACTCTCTTAAAACCCACAAGAATCTTCTCCCTCTCAAACTCCACCCTTTCCTCAAACACTTTCAAGGTTCCATCTTCAAGTTTTGTCTGGACGAACATAGACTCTATGCATGTGAAAGACACTTACCAAGTGTCTTGAGAAAGGTTAAATAGAGGGATTTTAAAAACCTTAAATATTCAATTCTATCATAAAAAATCATCCAGTAAGATCATTAGATTATCCTATAAAAGTTATACAAAATAACCCTTATTGACACTACGAATAGAATTATCCTGCACGATCAGTTTAGGTGTCTGTGTTGATCTTCATATATGATACTAGGATCATCTATTATGATTAAAAAAATAAGTATGATATTTCATCATGTTTGATAGATGAAAATCCCTTAATATCCCATGCATGTTCTCTGTCATCCAGGATGATCAAGATCGATAGTCTTGTATGATTTGATCAAATAAATTTTCCAAAATAGTTTTCCTAATCATGAAATTAATTTAGGCATGATTATCATCTATCATCTAGGATGATACAAATTGACATATATAATTTAAAAAAAAATTAATTATAAAATCTTGCCTAAATTATGTTTAACAACTTATTTCATGATCATAATTGATCATCCTATATAATATAAATCATGTAGTACAATTAGTTAGATGAGCTAATTGTATAATATGAAATAAATCATAAAGTATGATTAGTTCAAAATTTGAACTTTTGGTTTTGAATCAATCTCACTCCCCCCTGAGTGTGTGTGTGCATGGTCACCAAGATAGCATACACCCTTACAGTACTTGACTCAAGAAATAAAAAATACATCATTGAATATTATCCCCTTTTAAAGCTTTATCGACATTTGAAAATAGATATTTTATCCCTTGATATTGAAGAAAAGTAATTTCATAATAAAAAAATAAGAGTGTTGACCTCTAAAAGTACACCACTCGGCGGGGACAGAATGCAAAGGGTACAATCACCTATCCAGTAGGATAAAATGGTTGAAGACCTTCACACTCTTCCCAAGTAGGCTAATGGGAGGGCATATTATATCATACATTTGATTAACGATTGAAGATAGCAGCTCTCCTTAATGCATCTCGATGGGTAATAATAAGCTTGACCTGATTAGAGTCATGCGATTTCCCCTACCCAATATGACAGCTCAAGTGGGGTTTATTTGATATGGGATTTAGTTTCACACGGGTGCAAGCCCCCATGGTTATTTTTTTTTTTTAAGAAAAGCCAACTAAGGCTTTATATAAATATCAACAAAGCAAAGAAACTACAAAGTGGATTCCTCCTTCAAAATGTTCATGAATGAAGGAGGAATCTTATTAACCAAACAATCATCCCAAGAAAAGTTACTAAGTAAAGCATAGTTAGCACATAAGTTTGATAACTTATTACTTTCTCTATTAATGCAATTAAAGATCACAAAATTGAAATTAGAAATAAATTCCATACCTTCCTCCTTTAGCATTCCGTTATTCAAAGCTTTTTTGAAGAAAGAAATAATGTTTGAGTTATCACCTTCAATGAGAATGCCATTATAATTGAACATCCATTCCTTGATCTTCCTATTTGATAGAATTGATAGCAAGTAATTCTAATTGGACAATATCCCAATGAATAAAAGATTTACCATATGCATAAAGGAATCTACCTTTATTGTCTCTAAAGACAGCTGCTATGCCCGCTTTGTATGAAGAAGTAAGAGAAGCATCGACATTAGCTTTTATCCAATTGGGTGGAGGAGGATGCCAAGTATTGGACAATCTTAACGACTGATTGACATCCCAAAGGCCCAAATTAGAAGAGATAAATTTGTTTGAGATCGAAGCTTGAACAATAGCCTCGAATGCAATAAAGCTGGGATTATCTTCTATACCACCATGAACTCTCTTGTTTCTACTTTTCCAAGATAGAAATACTAACGTACAGTAAAGATTTACCATCATCCTTTTAGTGGAAACATTGTTTTCCAACCAAATCAAACATTGTTCACTAGAAATGAACAAAGGGAAACCAAAACCCCAACGGATTAAGTGTTGTATAATCTCTTTGATCTTCAAACAACCGCAAACAATATGTTCCATATCTTCATTACTTTCACATCCTCTTGGACATTGAGCGTTTACAGCAATTCTTCTATAGCAAAGGAAATGCATTGAAGGAATCGCATTTCTCTTTAATCTCCACCAAAAATTCTCTACCCAAGAATTCAAATTTGCCTTCTTGATCCATTTCCATACCATATCAGCCTCCAATCCAGAATTCTGCGCTTTCCTTATGAGACCAGGAATAGTCATGCCAGAGTTTTGATTAATAAGAACTAGGGAATCTGCAATTTTATCTTTGGATATCTGGATCTTCATTATAATATCAACTAGCTCCTTGCCAAAGACTTTTTTCAGATTATTTACATCCCAATTTCCTTTAGAAATGAAAGCCTCTACCATAAACTAACCGTCCTCCACCAGAATTACAAATGTAGGCCAATTGTTAATACTTTTATCAAGGATCCAAATATCTTTGAAATCATCAACTGATTTACCATTTGCTATATCCCATTTCACAATAGGATATAAAGAATTAAAACCTTCATTCAGATTTTTGAAAGCAGTCAAATTGTTTCCATTGTGATTTTCTTTCATCAATTTGTTACCATATTTAACATCCATAACCGAATGTAATAGAGATTTTTCTTCTTGAACGAATCTCCATGCAAGTCTAGCATGTAAAGCAGGTGCTTTAGTTAAATTAGAATGAATTCCTCTTCCACCTTTTTCAATTGGTTTGCACATATCATTCCAATTCACATAATGCATTCCTTTGGCTCCATTTTTCTTGTCCCATATGAAATTTATGCATATTTTATCCAGTTCAGCCAAAATTTTTTGCGATACCAAAGAATGGGTAGAGTGGTAGATAGGAAGAGCAAGTAATACTGATCTTACAAGAATTATCTTGCCTGACAAAGATAAATACTTGTTTCCCCACTGATTAAGCTTTTTGAAAACTTTATCTATAATGGATTGAAAGTCTTCTTTCTTCATTCTCCTTAATGCCATCTTTACACCAAGGTAAAGGAATTCTTTTACATATTTAAAGCCCCCATGGTTAATTACAACTAAAACTAGGGCCTAAGAAAACACTCAATTAAGGATCCTTTATTATTCTCTTAGATAAGATTAGCACATAAGGAGGAGTAGGAAATTCTTATTCAAGGGGAAGGAAAGGTTCAACTTCTCTTAGTAAATATACATGGCTCACATCAACATCTTGAAGGACTAAGGTAGAGAAAAGATATTGGAGAAAAAGACAACACTGCACTCAGAGCATATAAGAGAGAAAGATAGAGGTGGCATCATCTATGTGACACGAATATGTGGGATTTATAACTTATAAAGGATAGAGGACTTACCCACAAATGAGGCATACTACAGAACACCTATAATAATAGTCTTAAACCCTAAATCTATATTAGGTCTAGTGATCTACACATAACACTAACACCCATATCCTAGCTAATACATTATGTGCTTATATCTTACTTGATAAGGAAAGCTAGTTAACCACCTAGTCATACCATGTTATTGAATCTATATGAAAAATGGGTGGGTGGTTGAGTTTTTAGAAATTAAGACTAACATCTAGAGAGGTTCCTAAGTGGACTTATACCATTGAAGGGTATTATGCTCTTAGAACTGATGAAATTAAGTTTTTATTTTAGTTAATTTTTAATACAATGTATGCTAGTTTAGGTCACCAAATCAAGTATACATGAAATTGTAAACAAGCTTAAAATTAATTTTTTAGAAGACTAAGCTTTCTCAAGTTCTGCACGTCATCCTTATAGGTTATATTATCTGAACTCTACCTACAGGTGGAGAAGTATCTTAAAGAAAGGAAAGAGAAGATGCATTAATATGCATGTGACCCTGGATGATCTTCAGCTATTCCCTAGATCATTAGCTTTCAATGTTATTTAATTCTTAAAAATTTAGATTTTTTATTACGAGTAGAAAAAATTTAATCCCTAAAGAGCCTAGAAAAATCATGTGTACACATATACAAAAAAGAAACATATAAAAAGTATGTAATTTCTGTGATGCAAGTAAAGTAAAAGCATCAATAAAAATATCCATGGAAAGTGCAATATAATATATAATATATAACCTAGGAAAGTCTAAATGTCCATGGAAAGTGCAATATAATATATAACCTAGGGTCTGTAAAATAAGTAATGGTGGTGAGGCCCCACTAACAATAGTTTAGATTTTAATCCTACTTAATGACACAAATCTTAAGAAAAAAAAGACATTTCATCTTGATTTTCATCTTTTTGTCCTTCTATGGATTGCCTTTCTTCAATCTTCTTATGGCTCGTCCTTCATAGGGTACCCAAATGAAATGAAATTCTATGTAAAGGGACTTTTTTTATCTTTTGATCCCTTGTATTTGAAATGCCTTATCTTTATAGACTTTTATAACTCGACACATCAAATATATTTATATCATGAAAAAGAAAAATCTAGACTCTTTTGTAGGGTTATCCTAAGCAATTAATGTTGCAAATCTAAGTTTATAGATTAGACTTTTGATGATAGAAAACATTCAAAATTTTCTACGACTACCTTGACTACTAACTTTTCAGGTCCACAAGATCAAATGAGACTCAAGCTAGCTCAAGATTGGGTAGATTTAGTTTGAGTCAGTTTGTAATTTTTTACTTTCTTGAGTCCATTATAAAAGTGGTTCATGATGCTAAGTAACCTTGCGCACACACATTTGAGGGTTTTTATATTATTTTCTATTTTGAGTACATCGTCCTGGATGATGTTCATATCGGCCAGGATGATCTGACTAAAAATTAAAACCTTAATTAGGGCATCCTGGTTAAGGCAACCATTATTAAGAATATCGTCCTAAATAATCCTTGTATCGACCAAGACAATAAGCCCAAATTAGAAAGAATTAGCTGCCAGATCTAGTTAAATAAGATTTATTTTTGGACATTAATCAGGCCAATCGATTACATCAGCCTGGATGATTTAACACAATTATGCCTAAATTAATCTGGTAATTAAGGAAAGCAATTAAGGCTTGATTGATACGATCACACCGTCCTGGACGATCGTAGGATCGTCCGAGATGATCTGTTCAAAAATCCTTGGTTTCTCCTGAATGATCAAACATTGGCCAGCTCTTTTCCGAGTGATGTTCTAGATGATTTTCCTAGGTTTTAAACTAATCATCTGGGGTAATCGTGAGATTGTCTAGGATGATCAAGCTAATTTTGGATCGTCCAGACCTCCTTTATGAGTGATTTTCTGGTCGATAATCTATGATTTGAAATAATCATACATGATGATATGTTATTATCCTGGATGATGTGAACAAAATTTCTTCTGATCATCCCATGTCGTCCAGGCTGATTGAGCTTAAGTTGCACTGATCGTACATGACGATATAAATATCTTCCTGGATAATAATGTCAGTTCTTAAAATTCTATTTAAAGGACCCAAATTTTCTCATGTGAAAGACCTTGAGTGTTGCTATCTTGGCCTAAGAGATCCTACGAAGAGGGAGAGAGAGAGAGAGAGAGGAACTTATGAGGGGGAGTTTATGAGAGGGTTCACAAAGGTTACTCCAAGCAAGGTTCCAAGTCATCTTCTCCGTTCTTTGTCCTTCATCCTTGGGAGGTTCTTGGGAGGTCTACTTTAGCAAATAGTCTAAGTTCTTTGCCTGCATTAGGAGAAAGGAAAAGGAGTTAGTTCTATGCCTGCTTTAGGAGGAAGCAAAGGGAGTCGGTTCTGTGCCGCACTGGGGTTGGTGAAAAAGAGTCTGTTGTAAAGGCTTCTCCACCTAGATGTGGGAGCTAAAGGAGAGATACTTAGTTAGTGCAATACTCGGAGGGTGCCTCTGAGAAGTGGACGTAAGTCAAGGTTTGACCCCATTATAAATTTGGTGTGATCTTTCTTTATTTTATTTTCGCATTTAATTTTCGCATCTGTTACTCTTTGTGGTGAATTATTTTGGTTTTAGTTTTGTGCTTTGCTTAAAAAAAATTTAAAATACTAATTCACCCCCCCTCTTGGTTAGCCTCGGGCTAGTTCTTAAGGGCTTAACATCCCTAACGAATTTTCAAGTGGTATCAGAATGGGATTCATAAAAACTAAGTTTGAGGACTTTTTGAATTTTGATACATGGCTAACAATGGAAATCGTAATACTGCGGAACGGTATTCTATTACCTGGCCACCTTTATTTGACAATATCCCTTTTGATTTTTGGAAAACTCATATGTCTACATTCTTACAATCAATTAATTATCACATGTGGATGCTTGTTAAGGATGGTTATACACCTCCAACTGGAAAATTTAATGGGGTTAATGTTCCACTTCCTTTTACTAAATGTACTCTAGATGATAGGAATCTTGCATAACTTAATGCAAAATGTCTGAACTACTTTTTCAGTGCTTTAAAATTTGAAGATTACATACGTGTTTCAACTTGCACAACTGGTAAAGAGATTTGGGATAAATTGTGTATCACTTATGAAGGAACCAAAGAAGTTAAGAAATCTCATTTGAATATTTTATTGCATGGTTACGAACTTTTTCATATGAAACCTAATGAAATGATTTCTGAAATGTATACAAGGTTTACTTAGATTGTTACTTCATTGCATGCATTAGGAAGAGAACTTATTAACTATCAAAAAGTGAACAAAATTTTAAGATGTTTGCCTTCCTCTTTTGATGCTAAAATCACTATAATTTCTGAATTTAAAGATTTGAATACCTATTCGATCGATAACTTACTTGGTTCACTCATTGCTTACGAGCAAGGGATGAACCAAAGAAATCTTGATGTAGGTGAGAGGAAGAAGGAGAAAATGGTGGCACTTAAGGCAAACAACTCAGACACTGACTCCTTTGGGTTTGAAAGCGATGATGTTGCCTTAATCACGAGGTAATTTAAGAGCTTTCTAAGGAAGAAGCAAAAGAATCATCAGAAGTGGAATAAAGATAAGGGTAACAAAAATTTAAATAATTTTAATGATATAATTTTTTTTTAATGTAGGAAGCCAAGATATGTTAAAGATGATTGCCCTACAATCAAGTCTCATGTTTGAATAGTTGCTATTTGAATGATTTATATTTGTGCAACTTATGTAGTTTTGATGATTCCAAACATTATTGTTCAGATGTATAATTATCTCCTAACAATTTAGAAGATTTGCACTTGCTCTTGTGTATACTAACATTTCAGGAAAATCAGACTCCAGACTACAAAAACTTCAAATCAAATTCAACATGAGAAATTTTGTTTATTTGAAGTGTCTTTTCTTTGAATTAATTTTGAAAGGGAGTGATTGTAATTGAGTGAATAAAATCACACACACAAATTAAGGAGATCTTGAAATTCTATACTGATCGTACAGGACGATATATATCGTACTGGACGATCTGTCAGTTATCTCCTATAGAGCATTTGGAACGAATAGGAACTTGCTTCGAAAAATTTTTCTAAGTCCTATTCGTCCAGGACGAATTTTTATATCGTCCCCGGCGATGGGCGCTCTGGAAAATTTTCGTACAGACGAAAATAAATTTCGTACCGGACGAACAGCTCTCTGGAAAATTTTCGTCCAGACGAAACCATATTATCGTCCCCGGCGATGGGCGCTCTGGAAAATTTTCGTCCAGACGAAATAAATCATCGTCCAGGACGATCGGCTCTCTGGAAAATTTTCGTCCAGACGATCAAATTTTCGTCCAAACGATAAACCGACTTAGGACAGTTTTCAGCAGTTTCTAGAACCGACCTTGTAATAACCGTTCGTACTGGACGAACCTAGTTCGTACAGGACGATCAGCTGTACGAAGTCATTTCGTACACATATACAAATTGGGTCGTTTCAGATCGTTTAAGTAAAATCGTCCAGGACGATCCACGATCGTACCGGACGATCCACTGCGTACAGAATTGAAAACTTGCAGTTCTCTGCCTACACTAGGAGAGTGTAAAAGGAAGAAGGTTCTCTGCCTACACTTGGAGAGTGTGAACAGCCGTAGGGTTCTCTGCCCACACTAGGAGAGTGTAAAAGGACGACGGTTCTCTGCCAGCACTGTGGATTGTGTAAAAGGACGACGGTTCTCTGCCGCACCGGGGAGTGGTGAAAAGAGGGTTTTGTACAGGCTTCTCCGCCTTGCTGTGGGTGCTAAAGGAGAGTCACTTTGTGGTATTAGTGCAATACTCAGAGGGTGCCTCTGAGGAGTGGATGTAGGTCTGGTTATAGACCGAACCACTATAAATCTGGTGTCATTTACTCTATTGCTTTTACGTTTCCGCATTTTAAATTTCTGTTTTAACAACTCTGTGGTTGAAAAACATTTTTCTACAAACTTTAAAAGACAATTTCATTTCGGTTCAACTTTAATTTTAAGAGGGTTTAAAATTTTTAAAAAACTACCAATTCACCCCCCTCTTGGTAGCCTTGGGACATTTACTTAGGCTTAACAACCTAATTACTAGACTCAACAAGTGGTATCAGAGCATTGTTTCAAAATCATAAGTTTGAACTACTTTTTGATTAACGTAGATGGATACATTTGGAAACCGAAACACTCCTGAGGGTTACTCTATCACTAGACCTCCACTGTTTGACAATATTCCTTTTGATTTTTGGAAAACACGCATGTCTACTTTCTTACAGTCACTTGACTATCGCATGTGGATGTTAGTCCAGGAAGGTTACACAAAACCAACTAGATTAGTTGATGGAATTAGGGTAGATGCACCCTATGCAGATTGGACTATAGAAGAACGTGACTTAGCACAATTAAATGCAAAATGTTTAAATAGTTTCTTTTGTGCTTTAAAATCTGAAGATTACATGCGAGTTTCTACTTGTAAAAGCGGAAAAGACATATGGGATAGACTTTGTATTACTTATGAAGGGACAAATGAGGTTAAGCAATCTAGGCTAAATATCTTGTTACATGACTACGAACTATTTCGCATGAAACCTAATGAATCTATATCTGACATGTACACAAGATTCACTCAAATTGTCACCTCTTTGCATGCACTTGGTAGGGAATTAACTAATGCTGAAATGGTTAATAAGATTCTTCGTTGTTTACCTACTGCATACGATGCTAAAATTACTGCAATTACAGAGTCAAAAGATCTGAACATTTATTCTATTGACAATCTTCTTGGTTCACTCATTGCTTACGAGCAAGGAGTAAGTCAAAGAAAGATTGATGTAGGTGAACAAAGAAAGGACAAGAATATTGCACTAAATGTGGAAGAGTCAGAAAGTGAACACTCACAACCTGAGGATGAAGATGATATAGCACTGATGACTAGACAATTCAAAAGCTTTTTAAAGAGGAAGCAGAAGAGACGCCAGCAATGGAATAGAGGTAAGTATAATAGAAATGGCAAGGTTTCTAATGAAGTAATTTGTTATGAATGCAGGAAACCAGGCCATATAAAGACTGACTGTCCAAAACTCAAAGCCTCTCCTAGCAAGGAGAAGGTAGAGGAGAAACCAATGGTAAAGAAGGGCAAGAAGAAGTTTCAAAAGGCTTTTTGGGCGGACTCAGCTTCAGACTCATCTGAGACTGATAAAGAAGAAGAAGTCACCAACCTTTGCTTGATGGCAGATAAAGCTGAACAATCAGATCAAGAAGAGGTATACTCTCACACAAGACCTCGTGAGAGTATATGGTACCTGGACAGCGGATGTTCTAAGCACATGACTGGAGATACTGCTCAATTCATAACGCTGGAAGCCAGGAGTGGAGGCAAGGTTACACTTGGAGATAATACCACAAAGAAAGTGGTTGGATCAGGTATGATTGGAAACTTGAAAAACTTTTTCATAGATAATGTTTTATTATTTGAAGGCTTGAAACATAATTTGCTTAGCATAAGTCAGCTTTGTGATAAGGGCTATAATGTAAAATTTTTACCTACTAGCTGCATAATTAGCCTAAATGGAAAAATTGTTTTAAATGGAAAAAGGGTGAACAATGTTTACATGCTAGATTTAAATTGTATTCAATCTCCTACTGCTTTTTGTTTGAAAACTGTTTCTGATGAATCATGGCTTTGGCATAGGAGACTTTGTCATTCTAGTATGAAAAATCTTAGAAAAATTACCCAAAAGAATTTGGTGAGAGGATTACCTAAACTAGACTTTACTAAGGATCATCTGTGTGATGCATGTCAATTAGGAAAACAAGTAAGGTCCTCATTTAAGTCCATTAAAGATCTTAGGACAAGTAAACCTTTAGAAATTCTACACATGGATCTTTTTGGACCAGTAAGCACTGTTAGTCTAGGAGGAAAGGTATATGGTTTTTGTTATAGTAGATGATTTTTCAAGATTCACCTGGGTTAAATTTCTTTTTCATAAGAGTGAATCATTTGAGGAATTCAGAAATTTTTCAACTTGGATACAAAGAAAACTAGGATGTGAAATAATCTCTATACAAAGTGATCATGGAGGAGAATTTGAAAATGAAAGATTTGAAGATTTCTGTAAAGAAAAGGGGATTGATCACAATTTTTCTGCACCTAGAACTCCTCAACAAAATGGAGTAGTTGAAAGAAAGAACAGAACATTAATAGAAGCCGCCCGAGCAATGTTAGCAGAATACTCTCTTCCTAGGTATTTTTGGGCTGAGGCGGTTAGCACTGCATGCTATGTTCTGAATAGGGTGAATGTGAGATCTAATTTGAATAAAACACCCTATGAGTTGATAAAAGGAAGAACACCAAATTTGTCTCATTTGCATGTATTTGGTTGCAAGGTGTTCATACATAATAATGGAAAATCTGCCTTAGGAAAATTTGATCCAAAATCAGATGAAGGAATTTTTGTTGGATATTCAAGTGTTGGAAAATCTTATAGAGTATTCAACAAAAGAACTTTAGTCATTGAAGAAACCACACATGTTGTTTTTGATGAAATTGGAAACATGGAAGAGCCAAAAGTTGTTGAAGAAGAAATTGAAGAAAACTCTCAAAAGATAGATAGATTAAATTTGGAAGAAAATGTGAAAGAAAATTTAGAAAGAGAAGACCCTTTGCCTAGAGATTTGAGATTTTCTAAAAACCACCCAAAGGAATTAATCATAGGTGAACCAAGTGAGGGTGTTAGAACTAGGCGTGGATTAAACAAGGAAGTCAATCATTCAGCCTTTATTTCTACTGTTGAACCCACTAACATTGATCAAGCACTTTCAGATGAATTTTGGATATTGGCCATGCAAGAAGAGTTGAATCAATTTGTAAGAAATAAAGTTTGGGAACTAACTACAAGGCCAAAAGATCAAAGTGTTGTTGGAACCAAGTGGGTGTTCAAGAATAAATGAATGACTCAGGAGTAGTCATTAGAAATAAGGCTAGATTAGTAGCTAAGGGGTATAACCAAATTGAAGGAATTGATTTTGAGGAAACTTTTGCCCCTGTAGCTAGACTTGAAGCAATTAGGGTTTTACTAGCCTTTGCCTGTTTTAAAGGTTTTAAATTGTTTCAAATGGATGTCAAAAGTGCCTTTTTAAATGGAATAATTGAAGAAGATGTTTTTGTAGAACAACCTCCAGGTTTTGAAAACTCTAAATTTCCAAATCATGTTTTCAAATTAAAAAAGGCATTATATGGATTGAAACAGGCACCTAGGGCTTGGTATGAGAGGTTAAGCACCTTCCTACTTGAAAGATCTTTTGAAAAAGGAAGTGTGGATACAACTCTCTTTTTAAGGAAAATTGGAAAGGATATACTTATTGTTCAAATTTATGTGGATGACATCATCTTTGGATCTTCAAATAAACATCTTTGTGATGATTTTTCTAAAACAATGAGTAGTGAATTTGAAATGAGTCTAATGGGAGATTTAAATTACTTCCTAGGTTTTAGCATTAAGCAACTTGAGGAAGGTACTTTTCTTAGTCAAACCAAATATATTAAGGACATCCTCAAAAAATATGAAATGGACAATGCTAAACCTGTTAGTACACCAATGAGTTCTTCAGTTCAGTTAGATAAAGACCTTAAGGGAAAATCTGTTGATCAAAAGAAATTTAGAGGGATAATTGGATCTTTACTTTACCTGACTGCTAGCCGACCAGATATTATGTTTAGTGTTTGCTTATGTGCTAGATTTCAATCAGATCCAAAAGAATCACATTTGACAGCAGTGAAAAGGATTTTAAGATATCTACTAGGAACTCAAAACTTAGGAATTTGGTATCCTAAGTTTAGCTCTTCATTTGAAATTATAGGTTACTCAGATTCTGACTTTGCAGGCTGTAGAGTGGATAGGAAAAGCACTTCTGGAACATGTCAATTCATTGGAAATTCATTAGTTTCATGGTCTAGTAGAAAACAAAATTCAGTGGCACTATCTACTGCAGAAGCAGAATACATTGCATTAGGAAGTTGTGTGGCACAAGTACTTTGGTTAAAACAACAGTTGATTGACTTAGGATTAACTATAGGCACTATTCCAATTTATTGTGACAATACTAGTGCTATTTGCATTTCCAAAAATCCTATTCAACATTCTAGAACCAAACACATTGATATAAGGCATCATTTCATAAGGGATCATGTATCCAAAGGAGAAATTGAACTCATACATGTTTCAACTGAAAATCAACTTGCAGACATTTTTACAAAACCTTTAGCCTTTGATACCTTTAGTACTTTAAGAACAAGGCTTGGTGTTATAGATTTGAATGCTTAACCAAAATGTCTTTGCAACATTGATATTTGTTGTATTTTGTTTTTGTGATTTTGTGAATTTTTGTGTTTTTGTATGAATTGTTTTTGAATTTATGTTTTTATCTTATGTTTTCTGTGTTGTTGATTATTTTTTGTTGTTTTTGTTAATTTAAAAATTTAAAAATCAAAAATTTTTTTTTGGAGATCGTCCAGGACGAAATTGTTCGTACAGGACGATGTGTTAAGAAACAGTTTGCGCGAATTTAAACCGTTTTGAGAGCAGTTTTTTATTGGATCGTCTGTACGATCTGTGATCGTCCAGTACGAATTTTTTTTCTCTCTCTTGTCCACTTCTACAATAAGCAAACCTTCCATTACTTCCTAGCCAACATGAGTTTCAATTCTGACCACTCTATCATTAGTTCTTTTGTTTTTAAGAAAAAAGTTGAGATCACCAAGCACGACCTTGGTGCATTTTTAAACTTAAGGACTGAAGGATATAGAGCTCATACCCTAATGTCAGAAAACGTCTTCCATTGGTATGAAATCAATAGGGTAATTAGAGAAAATGGAATTGACAATCATGTTGCTAGAGTGGCCGGTATGACCCAAGATGCCCGAATCATCCAGCATATCCTTAGATCCTCAATTATTCCTAAAGCCGGTGATAGGATTAACATTACTCCTCTTCTTTCTTGTCTAACTTTTTTAA
Source organism: Dendrobium huoshanense (assembly GCA_016618105.1). Classification (NCBI taxonomy): domain Eukaryota; kingdom Viridiplantae; phylum Streptophyta; class Magnoliopsida; order Asparagales; family Orchidaceae; genus Dendrobium; species Dendrobium huoshanense. The sequence goes on along the minus strand of CM028360.1, from coordinate 30,782,241 downwards.
TCATGAAAAGACAACCTATTGATGAAGCCCAACTCATCCTAGATCATATCTATGGGCTTTCAGAAATAGGACATCCTAATCAGAAAAGGAAGAAGAATATTTCTTTAGGGCACTTGATTTGTTATGTTTTGGAGAAGAAGTACAATATAGTCCATCCTGATGAGGAATATGAAGAGCCAGTTTATTACAACGATGCATCTTTCAGACTGCTATTCAGGGAGGAAAAAGAAAAAGAAAAAGCACATGATAGTGCTTCAGAAGAAGAAGAAGAAGGAGTGCAAGCTTCTGCTTCTCAATCAGATTACCAGAATCTGATTGAGAGATTTGATAGACTAGAGACTCACCTTGATCAAAGGTTTGATCAATTTGATGCTCATCTTACGCAGCAGCAACATGACATTGGTAATATTAGAGATGAAGTTCATGAAATAAATACCAATGTAATGTTAATGGCCTCCTACTTCAATCTCTTTGGCGGCATTCCTCCTCCTCCTCCTCCAGAACAGTAGAAGTTTTTTTATGTGTGTCTGATTTTTTTTTGTTTTGTTGTTATGTTTTTTTTTTTTTTTTTTTTGTTTAAGTTCAATGTTTTTATGTAATTTTCTTTTTAATCAATGAAAGTTTGTTTGTCTTAGATTTGTTTTGAAATGTGGCTAATCTTTATGAATTTCATTAATATTATTTTTAATCTACATTGTGCTCAAATTTGATTGTAATATGAGATTATCTATATTAGAAAATCTAGACTTTCTAAATTTATAATTTGTTTATAACTTGTTGTAGTTAGAATTTTTAAGTTCATGTATATTCATTTAGACTACATAAAATTTAATATTGTTATTGCAATTTTGATGTTATCTTATTTTGTATTTCTATGCTCAAATGATGTTTATGCACCTAGAAATATTTGAAATGTTAGATTATAGATTTTGGAAAGAATTGGTCAAATTACTCTTGAAAATTGTACAAATGTACAAAAATCAAAAGGGATTCGCAAAAATTGTTTAAAGTTAAAAAGAGGCACAAATAAGCCCAACCAAAGACAAATGCACAAAAATGTGCCCAAAACTTTGAAAAGATGTGCAAAGCACCACATGTGGTAATTCTCTTCTTTCCAAATTCGTTTAATCTCTTAATTCAAGTTGATCTAATGTTCATTTATATTCTATTGAACTTTGAAATATAGAATTTTTTTTCATCTTACTTGTAATGATTTTCAATAATCAAAATGTCTAAATTGAATCATGTCTTTGATAAATTCTTCTTACTTACAATGTTATATCATTTCATAAATTTATGAATTTCTATGATTGACCTAATATCTTTAGTTTAAAATTGCATACTCTATGTCAAATCACAATTTAGATTAAATTTTAACAATGAATTTCATATTATTATTTACATTTCTTGTCTTTTTTCTTCTTCACTTTTTGTTGCTGTCAAAAAGGGGGAGAAATTATTATGTTTGTATTTTTGTTTTGTTTGTGTTTTGTGTTTTCTGTTAAAATTTTTGAAAAAAAAAAAAAATTTAACAAACAAAAATTTTTGTTATTTAATGCCTCCTTAATTTTTAATGTACTCATAAATTCAGGGGGAGTTTAGGAGATAAGAGATTATGTTTTAACTTGAAACCATACTAATAATAATTGTTTTGCCATCATCAAAAAGGGGGAGATTGTTTGAATAGTTGCTATTTGAATGATTTATATTTGTGCAACTTATGTAGTTTTGATGATTCCAAACATTATTGTTCAGATGTATAATTATCTCCTAACAATTTAGAAGATTTGCACTTGCTCTTGTGTATACTAACATTTCAGGAAAATCAGACTCCAAACTACGAAAACTTCAAATCAAATTCAACATGAGAAATTTTGTTTATTTGAAGTGTCTTTTCTTTGAATTAATTTTGAAAGGGAGTGATTGTAATTGAGTGAATAAAATCACACACACAAACTAAGGAGATCTTGAAATTCTATACTGATCGTACAGGACGATATATATCGTACTGGACGATCTGTCAGTTATCTCCTATAGAGCATTTGGAACGAATAGGAACTTGCTTCAAAAAATTTTTCTAAGTCCTATTCGTCCAGGACGAATTTTTATATCGTCCCCGGCGATGGGCGCTCTGGAAAATTTTCGTACAGACGAAAATAAATTTCGTACCGGACGAACAGCTCTCTGGAAAATTTTCGTCCAGACGAAACCATATTATCGTCCCCGGCGATGGGCGCTCTGGAAAATTTTCGTCCAGACGAAATAAATCATCGTCCAGGACGATCGGCTCTCTGGAAAATTTTCGTCCAGACGATCAAATTTTCGTCCAAACGATAAACCGACTTAGGACAGTTTTCAGCAGTTTCTAGAACCGACCTTGTAATAACCGTTCGTACTGGACGAACCTAGTTCGTACAGGACGATCAGCTGTACGAAGTCATTTCGTACACATATACAAATTGGGTCGTTTCAGATCGTTTAAGTAAAATCGTCCAGGACGATCCACGATCGTACCGGACGATCCACTGCGTACAGAATTGAAAACTTGCAGTTTTTGGGCGGTTTTTCTTGTCTTTTGTATAAATACTTCAAATTAGACTGCCACCCAATCTTTTTGTCATTTGATCTTCGTGCCTATTGAGAGAATAGTCAAGGGGAGAGTGGAAGAGAGCATTCAAAGGAGGATTCCTACCATTGGAGCAAGAAGGCTTCACTTGGATTGCTAAGGTAAGAATCTCTACTTGTGAAATTGGATTCCTTCACTCTTTTCTTTCTTTCTTTTAGGTTCTTGTGAGAAGATAATTCAAGAAGGTCCGGTTCTCTGCCGACACTTGGAGAGTGTGAACAGCCGTGGGTTCTCTGCCTACACTAGGAGAGTGTAAAAGGAAGAAGGTTCTCTGCTTACACTTGGAGAGTGTGAACAGCCGTAGGGTTCTCTGCCGACACTAGGAGAGTGTAAAAGGACGACGGTTCTCTGCCAGCACTGTGGATTGTGTAAAAGGATGACGGTTCTCTGCCGCACCGGGGAGTGGTGAAAAGAGGGTTTTGTACAGGCTTCTCCGCCTTGCTGTGGGTGCTAAAGGAGAGTCACTTTGTGGTATTAGTGCAATACTCAGAGGGTGCCTCTGAGGAGTGGATGTAGGTCTGGTTATAGACCGAACCACTATAAATCTGGTGTCATTTACTCTATTGCTTTTACGTTTCCGCATTTTAAATTTCTGTTTTAACAACTCTGTGGTTGAAAAACATTTTTCTACAAACTTTAAAAGACAATTTCATTTCGGTTCAACTTTAATTTTAAGAGGGTTTAAAATTTTTAAAAAACTACCAATTCACCCCCCTCTTGGTAGCCTTGGGACATTTACTTAGGCTTAACAACCTAATTACTAGACTCAACATCTCACTCATGCAAGGAAAAGGGTGAGGAGAAATGCAAGTTCAAGAAGGACAAGAAGAGATTCCAAAAGGTGTTTTAGGCGGATTCAACATTAGACTCCTTTGAGACTGAACCCAAGGAGGAGACAACAAACTTGTGCATAATGACAGACAATAATCTTGGTCAAAGTGACCAAGAAGAGGTATGTGAACCAACTTATGATCAATTATTGGAAATTTGTGAGCATATGAATGCATCATATAAAAAACTCAAAAAATCTCATGCTAGTCTGAAAGTGGAATTTTTAAATTTACAAATGGAGTATGAAAATCTTTTAAAAGATCACTCCCAAATTGATAGCAATCACATGACTTTACTTGATGAATTTGATACATTAAACAAAAAGCGCACTAAATTAACCAATGCATAAGATTCTTTAAAAATATATCATGCTGAGTTAGAAAAAGAATTAACTAATCATAAAGTTTTTGAAAATTAATCATTACATGCTTTTCAAAACTTTTAAAAGAAGGATCACCAAAGGAGTAGATTAGTGTACCCTTTTCTTGAAGTTAGATATTTTTCATGTGGCATGTTAGGACACATTGCACACACTTGCACCATTTACTGTAGTCCACATTGGGTTTGGAAACCTAAATTTCATGATTCACAGCATAACAAACATGCATTGCAATCCACTTTCCATAAGAAGGGACCCAAACCTATTTGGGTTTCTAAATCTGACATTTGATGATTTTTTAGGCAAGCTCTCAGAGAAGGCCTTGTGAGAGCATGTGGTACCTGGACAGCAGATGCTCTCGACATATGACTGGCGATGCCAATCAATTCATTTTACTGGAGACAAGGACAGGAAGCAAGGTGACTCTTAGAGAAAACACTATCATGAAGGTGGTAGGCTCAGGTATAATTGGTAATTCCAAGAATCTTTTGATTGAAAATATTTTACTTGTAGATGGACTGAAACACAACTTGCTCAGCATTAGTCAGCTTTGGGACAAGGGCTTCATCATAATTTTTTTTTTTTGCAAATTCATACATTATCAGCTTAAATAATTACATTGTTTTACATGGAAAGAGGATCAACAACGTTTAAATGCTTGATTTAAATAACATTGAATGTGCTGCTTCATTTTGCTTAAAAACTGTTATTGATGATTCATGATTGTGGCACAGGAGATTATGTCATGCCAGTATGAAAACCCTTAGAAAAGTGACCCAAAAAGACCTAGTTTGAGGTGTCCCCAAGCTTAAGTTTTCAAAAGACCACCTTTGTGATGCCTGCCAATTAGGAAAGTAAGTCCACTCTACTTTTCACTCCATTAAGGTCATTAGCACCTCTAGACCTTTATAAGTCCTTTACATGGATTTGTTTGGACCCATTAGCACTGCCATCTTGGGAGGGAAAGTCTATGGTTTTGTGATTATCGATGACTACTCGAGGTTTACTTGGATTATATTTCTGTCACACAAAAATGAGTCTTTTGATGAGTTTAGATCCTTCTTCACTTGGATTCAAAAAAACTAGGTTGTGAGATCATGACCATCCATAGTGACCATGGGGGAGAGTTTAAAAATGAGAGATTTGGAAATTTTTGTGAGGACAAGGGGATTAGCCACAACTTCTCAGCTCGTAGGACCCCTCAGCAGAACAGGATAGCTGAAAGGAAGAACCAAACCTTAGTGGAAGTTGCTAGAGCCATGCTTGCTGAGTATTCAATTCCAAAATACTTTTGGGCTGAAGTGGTTAACACAGTTTGTTATGTATTGAATAGGGTGATTGTTAGAGCCAAATTAGATAAGACACCCAATGAGATCCTTAAGGGTAGGACACCCAATCTTTCCCACCTTCATGTCTTTGGTTGTAAGATTTTCATTCACAATAATGGGAAGTCTCACTTAGGAAAATTTGATCCAAAATCCGATGAAGGAGTGTTATTAGGAAATTCTAGAATTGGGAAGTCTTTTAGGGTGTTTAATAAGAGGACTTTGGTGGTGGAAGAAACTACACATGTAGTGTTTTATGTGGCTGATTCTAGAAAGCCTATAGTTGAGGATGATGATGATGTTGGAGAGATTACCACTACAGTAGAAAGTTTAGAGAAGAGGGTAGAGCACCAGAACACTGAAGGTGTAGAAGAGGTCACCCTAGGAGAAGAAAATGTAGATCTAGAGGAAAGGGTTGAACCTTCACACACTTTGCCTAGAGATTGGAGATACTCTTCCAGTCACCCTAAAGATCTAATCTTAGGAGACCTTTCTGATGGAGATAGGACTAAACATGGACTTATGAAGGAAGTAAACCACTCTGCCTTTAATCTCAATGACTGAACCCACCAACATAAACCAAGCCCTTTCTGATGAGTTTTGGATCTTAACCATGTAGGAAGAGTTGAACCAATTTGTTAAGAATGATATTTGGGAGCTTGTAGAAAGACCTAATGGACAAAGTGTAGTTGAAACCAAGTGGGTCTTTAAGAATAAAGTGAATGATTCTGGAGTGGTGGTTAGGAATAAGACAAGATTAGTGGCTAAGGGGTATAACCAAATAGAATGGATAGATTTTGAAGAGAATTTTGCCCCTGTAGCTAGATTGGAAGCCAATAGAGTGCTATTAGTCTTTTCTTGTTATAAAAGATTTAAGCTTTTCCAAATGGACGTTAAGAGTTCCTTTTTAAATGGGGAAATAAAAGAAGATGTGTTTGTAGAATAACCCCCAGGTTTTGAGAGTTCTCAATTTCCAAATCATGTTTTCAAGTTAAAAAAGGCCTTATATGGTTTAAAACAGGCACCCATAGCTTGGTATGAGAGGCTTAGCACATTCTTACTAGAAAGGGAGTTTGTTAAGAGGAGCGTAGACACCACCCTTTTCCTCAGGAAAGTAGGAGATGATTTACTCATTGCTCAGATCTATGTCGATGATATACTTTTTGGATCTTTTAATAAAAGGCTATGTGGTGATTTTTTTAAAAACATGAGTAAGGAGTTTGAGATGAGTATGATGGGAGAGTTGTCCTACTTTTAGGGGTTTAGTATAAAACAAGTAGATGATGGAACCTTTCTAGATCAATCAAAATACATAAAGGACATCTTGAATAAGTATGAAATGGATAAAGCCAAGCCAATTAACGCTCCCATAACCTCAGGAATTCAGTTGGACAAAGACTCAAATGGAAAATCAGTTGATCAAAAGAAGTACAGAGGGATGATTGGATCTTTACCTTACTTGACTTCTAAGCTGACCCGATATAATGTTTAGCATTTATCTTTGGGCTAGATTTCGAACTAACCTTAAGGAATCCCACCTGATTGCAGTTAAGAGGATTCTTAGATACCTTTTAGGGACCCAAAACTTAGGAATCTGATACCCTAGGCATAACACTTCTTTTGAGATTATTGGATATTCTTATTCTAATTTTGCTGGATGTAAGGTGGATAGAAAAAGCACTTCTGGAACTTGTCAATTCATAGGAGAGTTTTTAGTCTCCTGGTATAATAAAAAGCAAAACTTTGTTGCACTTTCCACTGCTGAAGTTGAGTACGTTACTTTAAGAAGTTGTGTGACCCAATTTGTTTGATTAAAACAGCAAGTACTAGATTTAGGATTACCTTTAGGCACCATCTCAGTTCTTTGTGACAACAATAGTGCCATCTGTATTTCTAAGAATTCTATCCAACATTCAAGGACTAAGCATATTCACATAAGGCATTATTTTGTTAGAGACCATGTGACTAAGGAAGACATTGAGTTATACCATTTGGCAACTGAGAATCAATTGGCTAACATATTTACTAAACAACTGGCCTTCAACACTTTAAGAACTCTACGGACCAGATTGGGTGTCATTGACATTAATGCAAGAACTTGATTTTTATTAATTTGTTATCTGCTGATTACGTTGCTTTATTTTTGGTAGTTTTTGTTGTTTATTTTTTGTGTAGTTATTTCCTTGCTTTTGGTACTTTAGTTTTTGTATGCCTTAATTTGTTTTTCTAATCATCGCTGAATTGATAGCTTATGCCTTGTTTTTATCTTTTTGAAAATTTATAGTTAATGTTTTACATCTCTTAATCTGCTAAAGGATAAAAACACTGTTGAATGTGTCTCTTTCTCTAACATATTTTGGTGGTGAAATTTTCTTTTTTAAACAAGAGTCTATCTCAAATTAACAACTAGAATTTTATAAATTGAGATCTTTTCTACCTTGCTATAGTAATCTCGCTTATATTTACAATAATCAAAGTCTTTTTTTTTTTTACTTCAAGATTTCTCGTTATCTTGTTAATGTATCTCTTATATGATCTTTGATTCTGTTTTGTGATTTGTTCTTTCTTATATTAGAGAGTGAAATTTTTTTTTCTAATATCTAGAAGATATACTCACAACTTAGAATATTTAAGAGTTTTTGGAAAAGAATCTAGCTTGCAATAATAATAATAATAAAGTGGCCAATGATTCCAAAAGCGAAAGATGTGCAATCACACCAAATTGAATATATATATATATATATATATATATATATATATATATATATATATATATATATATATATATATATATATATATATATATATATATATATATATATACATAAAGTGTTTCAAAAATCAAAAGATGCTCAAAGTGCACCATTCGATGGACAAGAGGCATAAATTGAGCTCATCAAAAAGCAAGCTATCTTCCTTTCTTCCCACTCTTAAAACTTAGAAGATTTCATATATCACTTGAGATTTTCAAAGACTTGATTTTGAATTTTGTGATTGTAACAAACTACTTTGATATATTATTCCATAAGATATTTTTTTGAAACAAAGACTTGATCGGATCTCTTTTTCTTATCCAAATGATTTTTCTGAGTTAGGACTTTTGACTTCAAAAGATGATTTTACCTTAAAAGAAGTTCGAGCTTAGGGTTAACATAATAGAATATTTTACCATTTTTTGGATTTTTGATGTTGTTAACTCATTAACTTACAAATTTTTAAAATCAATCACATCGAGACTATATCATGTTCATGCCTTAATTTAAAAAAAACTTTCTTTCTTTGCTAGTTATTATGCCTTTTTTGTGTTTTATCATTGTTTTTTTAGTTGATTTTATTGTTTTTAGGCCTTCTTTGATTATCTCCATCCTTCCTCTGATTTCAAATTTTTTGTCACATCATCCTGAACGATATTTATATCGTCCTAGTCGATCTGTTCATCTTTCTTCAAAAACTTTATCCGTTGAATATTTTGACTTTTTTTGCTCTTCATCGTCCTGGATTATATGATTGTCCTCTACTACAATCATCTTGATCGTCCTGGCCGATACCATTTTTATCTTGGCTGATACATTTATTGGTAATCATCTCATCCGATACACCTGTTCATCTTTGATGATACACGTGTCAGCACGTTTAAAATCTAAAAATTGGCTTGGGACGATCCACTTTTGGAGAGTTGTCCTGGCCGATCCACCATTCGTCTTGGACGATACATGTGGCATATAATTTAAAACATTATAAATTCGGCCAGTATGATCCATTATTGAGCATCATCCTGGATGATCCACATAATCAATCTAGATGATATGCTTTTCAATGGTTGTCTGGTCTGACTCCTCGGGATGATCGTCTGTGTCTAATCGTCCAAGATGATATTTAATCATCCTGGATGATCGGACTGCCTTTTTGACCAATTGGCCAGCTATAATAAATGCACTGGATCATCTTGGACAATCCTGCGATTGTCCTGGATGATCCGGCTGATCCTTTAAATTCTAACCCATCCAGCAAGTTTTTTCACACCAAATTCTCCCTTTGCCTTCTTCTTTCCTGTTCCTTGCTATTCTCTGCTAATGGTTGGCAGCAAGCTTTCTCGTCACACGTCTGGAAGTTCCACGAGTGCCACGCTAGACCCTCAATTTCGGGAGGTAGACGATTAGGCTGCCTACCATCGATAAAAAAATTACATCATTACTCTCTCCAGATCAATCAATCCAAACCACCTCTCCTATCCGGTACTCGACCTTTTCACTCACACCTCTTTATGTTTTATTCTCACTCTTGCAATCCCTTTTAATTCAAAACTTTTCTTTAAATTTTATGACAACCTTTGAATCAATTCTACCTATACTGCTCTCACCTCATATGTGAATCGACGCCCTGTTGAGATCACATACCAAGATTATGCAGAATTGCTACAGCTTTTTACGCCTTGGGATAAGTTGCATACTCTGATTCCTGATCCTGATTTTAACTGGGCTACGACCTATCACTTTCTTCATCACACCAATGCTCCTTTTCATGTTGGGGAGACTAGCTCTTTACTTAAAGATGCTAGGGCAAACCAGCACATCCTTCGCACCTCTATGATTTCGAAAGCCAAGCAACCAAATCCATATCACTCCCGTTCTTTCACTCACCACATTTTTTACATCATGACCAATCGTGAATATAATGCAACTGACCTGATCTTTTGTTACATCAAATATTTGACTATAATTAGAGATCTAGGTCATAGAAAGAAGCCCAATCTTGCTATAGGATACATCATTGCATATATTCTAGAATACAAATACAACATTCAATATCCTGCTCCTCCCGACCTTCAGCCACCCTTCTACTCAAACAATGCCTTCAATGTCCTTCGCAGTACTCATCTCCACCCAGGAGATGAGAAAGCTCAGGGGGCCGAGGAGGAGGCTCCCGCTCCTCATCCTGCACCTGTTCTTTTAAAGACAGTTGCTACATACCTTCATGTTTTTATACTCTTGCAACTTGTTATTTTAATTATTCCAAATATTATTGTATTGATTAATTTATTTCTTCTAACACATTTGGGAAGAATTATTTTTGCTCTTGTGTGAACTAACATTTCAGGGAAATCATACTCTAGATTGTTGAGGACTTCAAATCATATTCAGCATAAGCTATTTTTGTATATTGAAGTCTATATTTTTATTTTTCTTAGGTTTGAGAAAGTGTGATTGTAATTGAGTTACTTAGCACACACACACACTGGGGGAGATCTTTAAAATCAAAATTTCTTATACTGATCGTACAGGATGAACCATATTCGTACGGGACAATCAGGTCAGTTATACCCCTCGTAGAGTAATAGAATGAACATAAAGTGAGAAAAAGTTTCTAAGTCCTAGTCATCCAGACAATATACCCCATTCATCTCAGGATGATGTTCTCTAGACTCATGACATGAACTGTTCATCCAAACACGATGTCCTCTAATTTATCATTTTGATCTATTCGTCCAGACAAAGTGTACTATTCATCCTAGGATGAAGTCCTCTAATTTCTCACTTTGATCTGTTTGTCTAGAAAAAGTAAACTATTCATCCTAGGATGTTTTTATCTGGACTCATGCTTCATATTATTTGTTTAGATGAATTATATTCGTACAGGATGATAATCGTATATGAAGTCATTCGTACCAATGCACATAAGGCTTGTATGCAATAGATTTCACTTTGTTCGTATGTACGAAATCATGATCATATGAGACTATCAAGTACGTTCAAAATTAAAATTTAGCAGTTATTTGGATAGATTTTTATGTCTTTCATATATAAGGTCCAAATAAGACTATCTTGAAATCTTTTTATCAATTGGTCTTCATGCAAACTGAAGGGAGATTGAAGGAGAGAGTGAGAGAGAGTGTTTGAAGAAGAGATCTTACTACTATAGTGTGAAGGATTCACTTAGTACTCAAAGGTAAGGATATCAACTTTATGAATTACGATTATTTCACTCTTTTCTCTTTCCTTCTAGATTTCTCTTGAGAAGATCTTTCAAGGAGATCCGGTTCTCTACCGGCACTTGGAGAATGTGAAAGGATGAAGGGTTCTTTGCCGACACTTAGAGAGTGTAAAAGGATGAAGGGTTCTCTACCCACAATTGGAGAGTGTGAAAGGACAAAGGGTTCTCTGCCCACACTTGGAGAGTGTGAAAGGACAAAGGGTTCTCTGCCTACACTTGAAGATTGTGAACAGCCGACGGTTCTCTGCTACACCGGGTAGTGGTGGAAGAGAGTTATTGTGAAGCCTTCTTTACCTATTTATGGGGGCAAAAGGAGAAACACTAGTGGTATTAGTGCAATACTTAGAGAGTGCCTCTGGGGTGTGGATGTAGGTCGTGTTTGACCGAACCACTATAAATCTCATGTATTTTATTTTTCCTCTATTTTTACATTACTGCTTTATGTTTGATCTGTGGTTGAAAAATCATTTTAAAATTTTCATTAAAAAAGTTTTTATATCAGCTTAAAAGTTTAAGAGGGAAAATTTTTAAAATTACCAATTCACCCCCCCCCCCCCCCTCATGGTTAATTATTAGGATATAATCTTAGGTCTAACAACCTAATTCATATTTAAAGAGTTTCATCAAGTGGTATCAGAGCTTTGTTTCAAAATAATAAGTTTAGACTAATTTTTGATTAACAACCATGGCTACATTTCGAAATTGAAATACACCTGAGGGTTACTCTATAACAAGACCTCCATTGTTCGACAATATTCCTTTTGATTTTTAGAAAACACATATGTCTACATTTTTACAAGCACTTGATTACCGTATGTAGATCTTAGTGCAGGAAGGGTATACAAAACCAACTAGAATAGTTGATGGAGTTAGAGTTGAAACATCTTTCGCAGACTTGACAGTACAAGAACGTGACTAAGCATAACTTAATGCCAAATGCCTGAATAGTTTCTTTTGTGCTCTTAAATTTGAAGACTATATGTGGGTTTCTACTTGCAAGAGTGGAAAGGATATATGGGATAGACTTTGTATAACATATGAGGGGACTAATGAAATTAAACAATCAACTTAACATCTTGTTACATGACTATGAAATATTTCGCATGAAACCAATTGAATCCATTTCTGACATGTACACAGGATTCACACAAATTATCACCTCTTTACATGCATTGGGTGGGGAACAAATGAATGCTGAAATGGTTAAAAAAACACTTTGTTATTTACCTACTGCATATGATGCTAAAATAAATGCGATTATAGAGTCTAAAGATTTAAACATTTACTCTATTGATAATCTTCTTGGATCACTAATTGCTTACGAGCAAGGAGTGAGTCAAAGGAAAATTGATGTAGGTGAACCATGAAGGGAAAAGAACATAGCACTGAAATGGAGGAGTTAGAGAGTGATCTCTCACAGCCTAAGGATGAAGATGACATCGCACTAATGACTAGACAGTTCAGAATTTTTCTGAAGAGAAAGCAAAAGATATGCCAGTAATGGAATAATGGTAAATTTAATAAAAATGTTAAGGTTTAACGTTATTTGCTAAGAATACAGGAAACCTTGACATATATAGTTTGATTGCCCAAAACACGAAGCCACTTCTAGCAAGGAGAAGGTAGAGGAGAAACTAATGGTAAATAAGGGCAAAAAAAATCCATTCAAAAATGAGTTCAACAAATGGACCCCCAATATGTGTAGTAAAATGATGTTTTACTGCACATATTGGCATTGACTAAATTAATAAAATTTAAGAATGACAAGATTCAAGGTTTGAAATTTTCTAGTAAAGGAAGCATGGGGACTCATACCAAACATTAAGTCTAAGGGATGCTAGTAGGGGTCCTATACCTATTATAAAGAGTTCTTATGAATTTAATTTACTGTTAGATCAAATACTATAGGAAAAATAATTACTTTTAGATAACATTTGGTGATCAACAGGCTACCAAAAATAGGAGAGGAAATACCAACACATTTTGAGATGAAAATTGGTAGGAACTTCTTTAGTGGGTTTCTGACAAAAAATACATTAGAGGTTTTAGCAACATTTCCTAAAAAAAAAAATACTGACAGGTTTAAGTAGGATGATGATATTTTTTGAAAGAGATTTCATTAAAGATTTCGCTAAAAGAAGACCCACTTTAACATTCTGCTCTATCTTTGATCTTTTTCTACATATTTTTAATAGCATAACATAACCTCCACTTTTCTACTCCCATTCACCAAGCTGCCTATGAAAGCCCTCTCCCATTCCACTCTTATTTGCTTTTTAGTTCAATGGAAATTCCTTTGGTAATCTAACTCGCTCTCCGAGCCTATAAATTCTAAGTGTTATCAATCGTATGTTTTCCCACTATCCATAAGTTTTCTTTAGACAACTTTTTTTTATTCTTTTCCATTCAACACAATCGACAAGTTTTTTTTTTTTTTATCACTTTAATTATCAATTATTTTAATTGACTTTCTAGATTGTCTTACAAATTTGACAAATAAATATAGGTAAGAAATTTAAAAAAAAAATTAATATATAGGATAACTAATTAAATTATGTAAACTATACTTGTGATATTTCTCATTCATCCTATGTTTAATCATTAAAAGGGATGTACTCATTTTCCACTATTCTTTTTCATAGATGTGAAGATCCTTCTTGGAACAAGTTCCATAAATAATAAATATTTAATTTATTAAGGGAAGAGATGTACATTTATAAAAAAGATAAATGGAATGTTATCATAATTGAGAGGTTATGTATTAGATAGTCTTCCGAGGCATAATGACCATTATAGGATCTACTTTAAAGTTAAAATCTTAAATAAAGTAAAAGCTTTTACAGTAATTATGGTGTATAGCCATAACACAAAAGAAGGTGAGGGGGGGGGGGGGGGGGGGAGATCACTATATCTTAATTTAAAAACCCTTTTTTTATTTTTACTTTGAATCTATTTTTATTTTTTATTTTACTTAAATGTAATGAGCATACATGAACACTATGAGAAGTAAAAGTTATAGACTAAAACAAACTATGAACTTCATCAAATATATTACACATTATGTAAGACAAAAAAATAAAGCAACTTATAAAATTAATTAAATAGTGGGAAAAAAATTTTTGCACCTAAATTTTACATGGTTTAGTAGTAATGCTTACTTCAATGCCTTTAAACCTCCACCAAAAGGATTCTCTGCTCACTATTATGATCACAACAAGGTGAATAAGCCTATTTACTTAAATTATAATGGAGAAACTCTACACATTCATCTTCTTACTCTCAGTTGAAAGAACACTTCTAACAAATGAATAATAAATTTTTATAAAGATGTTATACATAATAAAATTTAAAATACTAGGCTCAAGGAGATTATATTTATATTAAGAATGAGATTTTCGAACTTACCACATTTTACTTATGCTACTGAAGTTTTAAAATGCAAATATAACTTTGTTTTGATAGTGTCTCCAAATATTTAGCGCAAATACAATCTTTAATAACTTCATATTATGTGTTGGATAAATTCTTTATATTGCATATATTAGGAACCAAGTGAGGGATCCTATGGGGGATTTGTTTATTATTCAGAACACTGAATTTGGTCGTAGGTGGTAAGTGGAATGTAGTAGGGACAAGTATATGGATTAGGATGCAAGCCTATGCTTATGAGGCATAATATTGTAGCGGCTTTAACTTTTTAAGAAGCATCCATGAGAGTTTATATAGCCATTAGGTGGTAGCCCTTACAGTAGAGTTAGAGTATGTCCAAAAATCACAAGCTAACGTGCATATGAATATACAAATGCAATAAATTTAAATGATGGGGGAATTACAGAGAATCAAAAGAAGTTTAGTAGAAAGAAACCAGTATTGGTAGAGGAAGAGAATGACCAAATAGATTCTGACTATACTAAATGTATTTGTAGATTTTATGCAGAGTTTTTTTTATATAAGAATTATATATTTAGTAAAGAACTATGTGGAAATTATAAAACATTTACTTTTGATTAAATGTGTTATTACTCTAGTATCAATATTTATGTGCAATGTTGAAATATGAGTATAATAAATGTGCTATTTTTTGTCTGTGATATAGGTTTTTGAGTGATTTTCAATGAATTATTTATTGAAAAATAATTATACAATGAATTATAAAGAAAGATTTGTGGTATGTATCCACCAAAAACACTGAAAGATTTGTTGTCAGAAATATTCGTTAAAAGTATTGTTGGTCCTTCAATAAATTTTGATGGTATTTTTGTTGAATTGTTCTGCTAGTATTTCTAGGAAAAATAATTGATGGATAAACTGCCAAAATTCTAGCAGACTAATCCACAAAAAATTATGGAGAATAAATCCACCTAAAAAAATCATTTTTTTAGCCATGATTTTGTAAAAAATCTACCTTATTTTTGTAAAAACGTATTTGCAATAAATTTTTTTTGCTAGAAGAACAATTCTAATGTGCATTTACCGTTGAACCTTATTCCATTAGAAATTTGCTAAAAAGTTATATTTTAGTAAATTTTGCTTATTTTCTGGTTGATATGGCTACTGAAATGTACATTTTTCTGTAGAATAAAGAAAGGAGGCTTGGAGACTCACTGCTAGCCTTAGCATACTAAAAGGTTTTCAAGCTAAAAAAGGGTTGTACATGCTTAAGTCCACTAACAATAAGTCTGGGTCAATGGAGATAGGAAGCGTAGGGACTCACAACTACTCATGTTGACCACATTTTTAGCAGAGGTATCTTTATATACTTCTTTCTGATCACCTTCATCTACAATCAATAATAATCTACACTCACTTGATTGATAGCTCTTTTATTAACAATCAATCAACTTATAATTAATCAACATATATCCAATCAATCAATATTCATCAATCAATAATGAGCAATTGAATTTTAATATATTGGTTCATAATGACTTTCAATCATTCAGCCTAAATCCAATTGATACCCAATCACCTTTGATATTCAATTTCCCTTGTTATTCAATATCCAAGGACTTCAATCAACCCTACAATTAGCCTTCAATGGGCTTCAATGATGCAAACTATAATCATTCAACCAACAAGCACATATCCTAAATCTAACGAACTCAAAATGACCTTGGATATTTAATTACATTGACCAATAACCTATCATTTATATCATAAACTTCTTTTATAGCCTACACCCACTAAATTATAATCATTTATAAAAATACAGCCTTGCACTACAATCAAGTAGTTAAATGCATTATCTTACACAGTACACTAACTCCTTAACCTTAGTGATGATCTAAATAACTTCACTAGGAGCGTCATATAGTAAATCACCCTTTATTGAATCCTTTAGTAATAAACTTACACATTTGATGTAGTTGAGCTTGTATATGTTGCAAATGTGTTTTCATGGATTATGCTTTTGATGTTAGCAAACACTATGACTACCTTTTTCTATTGACATTTCAGGACCACAAGATCGAACGAGAATTGGAACCATCTCAAGATTGGGTAGAATAGGTATGAGTCAGTCTATATTTTTCTTTTTCCCTTTCTTGAGTCAATTGTAAAGTGTCTGATGCTAAGTAACCCTACACATACACTTGAGAGATTTTTCTGGCTGTTTTAGAATTTCTATTTTTTTACTCACATCATCCGGAACGATAGGGTTCAAAATAGAAACCCTAATCAGTCATCATAGTTAAGGCAACTGTCATTAGCTGAGCGGCCTGGATTATATATGTATCAACCAGGATGATAGGCTTAAAACAGAAAGAATCAGCTGCAATGATCTATTTAGGCATTCTTTATTTTTGGAAATCGGCCAGAACAATCTTGTATCATCCTAGATGATTTGATGCAATTATGCCAAAATAAATCTGGTAATTAAGGAAAGCAATTAAGGATTATTGATACGATCACATCATCCTGGATGATCGCAAGATCGGCTGGGACGATCAGTTCAAAAAGCTTAGTTGCTCCTGCACGATCAAGATCGGCCATCATAAATTTCGGGCGATTCTCTAGATGATTTTCCTCTGATTTGAACTAATCGTCCGGGACGATTGTGAGATCGGCCCGGACGATCAAGCTATTTTGGAATAGTCCAGAACTCTTTTTAGAGCGATTGTCTGGCCGATAGTATGTGATTTCAACTAATCGTACAGGATGATGTATTATCATTCTGGATAATAGGAACACCTTTCTTCTATTCATCCCAAATCGTCCTAGCTGATTAGGTTTAAATTGCACTGATCGTACAGGATGATATAAATATTGTCTTGGACGATAATGTCGGCAACTTGCAATTAATGAGCAATTTTGAAGCTTTTCTATTTAAGAGCTATTGTTCATCATTTTGAACAATCTTTTGCTGCTGTCTTGACCTAAGAAAGCCTAGAGGAGAGAGAGAGTGAGGGAGAGAGAGAGAGAGGATCTTGAGGGGGAGTTTGTGAGGGAGATTCACAAGGGTTGCTCCAAGCATTGTTCCACTTCTTCTTCCAATAGAGTCTCTTATCCTTGGAATGGTTGGGAGAGGTAAGCTTCTGCGATCGATTAAGGTTCTCTACCTGATTCAGGAGGAAGCAAAAGGAGTTGGGTTCTCTGCCTTACCGGGGGTGGCAAAAAAAGGTGTTTGTAAGGGCTTCTCCTCCTAGCTGTGGGGGCTGAAGGAGAGTCACGATTGTAGTGTAATACTAGGAGGGCGCCCTCGGGGAGTGGACATAGTTCGAGTTGACCGAACCACTATAAACCCTTATGTTCTTTTTACTGCTTTGGCATTTAATTTTTCCGCACTTATTTTCCGTGGTGATTTTTGGTTTGAGCATTATTGTGCTTTAGTTAAAAGATATTTTAAATACTAATTCACTTCCCCCCCCCCCCTCTTGGTTAGCTTTGGGCTAGTTCATAAGGGTTAACACACCTAACAAACTTTCAAGTGGTATTAGAGAGGAATTCATAAAAATTGAGTTTTAAAACTTTTTGAATTTTGATCCATGCCTAACTTTGGGAATTTTAACACAACTAAAGGATATTCTATTACACGACCACCCTTATTTTACAATCTATCTTTTAATTTTTGGAAAACTTGCATGTCTACTTTTTTATAATCTACTGATTATCGCTTGTGGATGCTTATTAAAGAAGGATATTCTCCACCTTCTTGTGAACTTAATAGAATTAAAATTGAAGTGCCTTTTACTGAATGGACTTTTGATGAAAGAGATTTACCTCAACTTAATGCAAAATGTTTAAACTATTTTTCTGTGCTTTATAGTCTGAAGATTACATGCGTGATTCTACTTGCACTACTGGTAAAGAGATTTGGGATAAGTTGTGCATTACTTTTGAAGGAACCAATAAAGTTAAGCAATCTCGTTTAAATATTCTCTTACATGATTACAAACTTTTTTGTATGAAACCTTATGAATAAATTTCTGATATGTTTATAAGGTTTACTCAAATTGTTACTTCTTTGCATGCCTTAGGAAGAGAACTGTCAAACTATGAAAAAGTGAACAAAATTTTGAGATGTTTGTCTTCCTCTTTTGATGCTAAAATTACCGTCATTACTGAATCTAAAGATTTGAATACTTATTCGATTGACAAATTACTTCGCTCACTCATTGCTTATGAGCAAGGAGTGAATCAAAGAAATCTTGATGCAGGTGAGAAAAAGAAGGAGAAAACTATGGCATTGAAAGCCAACAAAATAGACTCTGATTCTTCCGGATCTAAAAGCGATGGCATTGCCTTAATCATAAGGTAATTCAAAATCTTTCTAAGGAAGAGTCACAAGCACCATCAAAATTGGAGAAAAGGTAAGGATAACAAATATTCTAAAGGATCTTCTAATGTTGTTTATTTTGAATGCATGAAGCCTGGACATGTCAGAGTTGATTATTCTACACTTCAGGATCACTCTAGCAAAGAAAAGAGTGAGGAGAAACATAAGTTCAGGAAGGGAAAGAAGAGAATTCAAAAGGCGTTCTGGGTAGAATCTACTTCTGATTCATCTGAAACTGAACTTGAGGAAGAAACAACAAACTTGTGCTTAATGACAGAAGATCATCTTGATCAATGTCAGGAAGAAGAGGTATATAAACCAACATATGGTCAATTGTTTGAAATTTGTGAGAAAATTCACGTATCATACAAAAAACGTAAGAAAACTCATGCTAGTTTAAAATTGGAGCTTTTGAATTTACAAAAATAGCATGAAATTATTCTAAAAGATCATTCAACGATTGATTCAAATCACATGGCTTTACTTGATGAATTTGATGAATTAAATAAAAAGCATTTGGAATTAATTGATAAGCATGATTCATTAAAAGCTTCACACACCTCACTTGAATCTGATTTTAAGAAATCTAAAGAGATGGAGCAAAATTTAAAGATTAAGAATGCTGCTTTAGAAAGTACTAACTCAAGGTTTAAAACTGAATTGGAAACAATTAAGAGAAATAGGATTACACACACTTTTGATCTAAAGCCAAGACCTAGGAAGAGGCATTATAACCCAAACCATTTAAGAAATCCTTTTTCTGGTGTTAGATGCTTTTCCTGTGGTATGCTAGGACACATCTCACACACTTGCACTGTTCATCATAGCATTGGGTGTGGAGACCCAAATTGCATGATTCATAGCATAGCACACATGCATTGCACTCTACTTTTCATAAGAAGGGACCCAAACCTATTTGGGTTCCTAAATGTGATAGTTGTTGATTTTTACAGGATTTCTCTCACCAAAGACCTCATGAGAAGCATATAATTCTTGGATAAATGGAGGCTCGCAGCTCATAATTGCTTAAACTTGCTGCTTAATAAATTCTTGAAATACATGTATTGATCATCATTGTTTTCTGTCTTTTGTGCTTATTTCTTTTTATTTGTTTTAGTTGTTTTTTCTTTGGGTTTCTTTGTCTTTATGATGATTTTTCCTATTTCTTAAATTTTGGTGATTTATAGACAATGATTAACATCTCTAAATTGGTTAAAGAGAGAAACACTGTTGATGGTCTCCCTCCCTCTAACCTCTTTTAGTGGTATAATTTTCTTGTCTAAACAAAAGTTTATCTCATATTAACAATTGGTTTTTGAAATCAATATCTTTTCGACCTTGCTACAGTAACTACCTTATATTTATAATATTCAATGCTTTTATATATCTTTCAAGTTAAATGAAATCTTGACATTGCACTTATCATATAATTGCTAAAGTCTGATTTGTGGTCTATTCTTCCTTGTATTAGAGAGTGAGTTTTTATTCTCTAATATCTCGAAGAACTACTCACAACTAATTATATTTTAAGAGTTATTGAAAAAAGGATCTAGCTTGCAAGAACAAAAAATAAAAAGGCCAATGATGCCAAAAACAAAAAGATGCACAATAACGCCAAATTGAAAAATTTATATACATAAAAGTATATCAAAAATCAAAAGATGCGCAAGGAGCGCCATTCAAACTGAAAAGAAGCATAAAATGAGCCCACATAAGATAAGCTTTCCCCACTTTCAAACTTTTAAAATTTTAGAAGAATTCATGGGTTACATGATATTTTCAAAGGCTTGATTTCAAATACCATGATTGAGATAAATTGTTTTGGTATATTATTCTGTAAGTTATTTTTCTTTGGAGCAAGTTTTGAATGGATCTTCTTTTTAACCAATTTGTTTATTCTGAGTTAGGCAATTTATTTTCAAAAGACGATTTGTGCCCTGAAAGAAGTCTGAGCTAGGGTTAACAAGATCGGATATTCTACCATCTTCAGAGTTTGACATTGTTAACTCATTGATCTTTTGAATCTTTAAAATTCAATTATTTAGAAAATTTATCATATACTGCTTTGCAAAAACTCAAAAAAAAATATTAAAAACAAAAATTCTGTTTTATTTTTATCTTTTTTTTCGTTGTTGTTTTTAGATTGGTTTTATTATTTGTGGGCTCTCTCTGATCATCTCCATCTTTCCATGGTTTTCCAAATTCTGTCACATCGTCCTGGCCGATATTTTTATCGTCCTGGATGATTGGAATGTCTCTGTTCAAAATCTATCTGCTAGACTTTTTTTACTTTACTGAAATTCATCGTTCTGGACGATACCATATCATCCTGGACGATCTGATTGAACTCTGTTATAATCATCTTGATCGTCTTGGCCGATAAAATTTTTGTCCTGGCCGATGCGTTTATGGACATCGCCTTGGCTGATACACATGATCGTCCTGGATGATACACATGTTAGTACATTTAAAATCTTTAAAATTGCTTGGGACGATTCATTATTGAATAATCGTCTTGGCCGATCCACTGTTTTTCCTGGACGATACATGTGGAATAGATTTAAAACATTTTAAATTCATCCCATACGATTCATTATTGAGCATCATCCTGGACGATACACCTAATTGGCCTGGACAATCTACTTTTTCAACGGTCGTCCGGCCTGACTCCTTGGGACGATCGTCTGTGTCTAATCATCCCGGTCGATATCTGATCGGCCTGGACGATCAGACCACCTTTTTGACCAATCATTCTGTATGAAATTACTGAACCTGATTGTCTTGGACAATTCTATGATCGTCCTGGATGATACGGCCGATTCTTTAAATTCAGCCAGATTTCAGCCATTTTTCTTCACACCTTCTTTCCCTTTGCTTTCTACTCTCTATTTTCTTGCTGTTCCTTGCTTATGGCTGGCGGAAAGCGCATTCGACAAACCTCTGGAAGCTCCTCGAGGGCCACACTGGACCCTTGATTCAGGGAGTCACAAGATCAGGTTGCTTACCATCGGTACAAAGAATGCGGGATCACTCTCTCTATAGTAATTAATCTTTTCCATCTCTCATATCCGGTATTAGACCTCTTCACTCACACTTCTTTGTGCTTTATTCTTACTGTCGCTATCCCTTTGTCTTCTGAACTTCTTTTCAAATTTTTTACAAACCTCCTCCTAAACTCCTCCTACACTGCCCTCACCTCCTATGTGAATCGACGCCCTGTCGAGATCACATACCAGGACTGTGTTGAACTATTGCAACTATCTAACACAGGGGATAAGTTGCATACCATTATCTCTGATCCTGATTTTATCTGGTCCTATGTAAACCACTTTCTTCGCCACACCAACACACCTTTTCATGTTGGAGAGACTAGCTCTTTTCTCAAAGATGCTAGGACAAACCAACATGTCCTTCGCACTTCCATTATTTCAAAAGCTAGGGATCGTGTCCACATCACTCCACTTCATTAACTTACTATCTTTTACATCATGGCTCATATAGAGTTTAAAGCTACTGACCTAATCTTTCAATACATTGATCATTTAACAACAATCTGCGATCCAGGTCATAAGAGGAAACCCAACCTTGCTTTAGGACACCTCATAGCTTATGTTCTTGAAACCAAATACCAACTTCAATATCCTGCTCATCCCGACCTTCAGCCTCCCTGCTACTCAAACAGTTCCTTCAATATCCTTCACAGTACTTGTCTCCACCCGGGAGATGGGGAAGCTCAGGGGGCCAAGGAGGAGGAGGATCCCTTTCCCATTCCTGAACCTATTCCTCTCCGCCAGCACTCACAGCTGGATCAGTTGGTGGAGATATTTGATCCGTTGGAGGCCCGGTTCGACACTTTCGTAGCTCACCAGCAGTAGCAGCATGATGAGGACGTAGCCCGCCAGCAGCAGCAGCACAACCAGGACATGGTCTGGTTTGGGGCACAGTTTGCTTCGCTCTCTTATCAATTATAAAGTGTCTGATGCTAAGTAACCCTACACACACACTTGAGAGATTTTTCTGAGTCATTTAGAATTTCTGTTTTTTTTTTACTCACATCATCCCGGATGATATTTATATCATCCTGCACGATAGGGTTCAGAACAGATACCCTAATCAGTCATCATAGTTAAGGCAGCCGTCATTAGTCGATCGACCTAGATAATACATGTATCAGGCAGGACGATAGGCTTAAAAATGAAAGAATCAGCCGCCATGATCTATTTACGCATTCTTTATTTTAGAAATCAGTAAAAATGATATTGTATCATCCTGGATGATTTGATACAATTATGCCTAAATTAATATGGTAATTAAGAAAAGTAATTAAGGATGATTGATATGATCACATCATCCTGGACGATCAGTTCAAAAACTTTAGTTGCTCCTGGACGATAAATATCGGCCAGCTCAGATTACAGGCGATGCTCCAGACGATTTTCTTCTTATTTGAACTAATTATCCGGGACGATTGGGGGATCAGCCCGGACGATCAAGCTATTTTGGAATCTTCCAGAACACTTTTCAGAGCGATTGTATGGCTGATGGTCTGAGTTTTGAACTAATCATATAGAATGATGTATTATCATCCTGGATGATAGGAACACCTTTCTTTTAATCATTCCAGATCATCTCGGCTGATTAGGCTTAAATTGCACTGATCGTACAGGATGATATAATATCGTCCTGGGCGATAATGTCTACAACTTGCAATTAATGAGCTATTTTGAATCTCTTCTATTTAAGAGCTATTATTCAATGTTTGGAACAATCTTTTGCTGCTATCTTGACCTGAGAAAGCCTAGAGAGAGAGAGAGAGAGAGAGAGAGAGAGAGAGAGAGAGAGAGAGAGAGAGAGAGAGAGAGGGAGAGAAAGAGAGGATCTTGTGAGGGGGAGCTTGTGAGGGAGATTCACAAGGGTTGCTCCAAGCATTGTTCCACTTCTTCTTTCACAAGAGTCTCTTGTCCTTCGAAGGGCTGTGATAGGAAAGCTTCAGCGATTGATCAAGGTTCTCTGCCTGTTTCAGGAGGAAGCAGAAGAAGTTGGGTTCTCTGCCTTGTCGGGGGTGGCAAAAAGGAGGTGTTTGTAAGGGCTTCTCCGCCTAGATGTGGGGGCTAAAGGAGAGTCATGATTGTAGTGCAATACTCAGAGGGCGCCCCTAGGGAGTGGACGTAGGTTGAGTTGATCGAACCACTATAAACCCTTGTGTTTTTTTTTACTGCTTCCGCATTTAATTTTTTTGCACTTATTTTCTGTGGTAATTTTTTGTTTGAGCTTTGTTGTGCTTTGGTTAAAAGATTTTTTAAATACCAATTCACCCCCTCCCCCCCCCCCCCCCCCCCCCCCCCCCCTCTAGGTTAGCTTTGGGCTAGTTCATAACGGCCTATCATCCCTAACGAACTTTCAGTATAGACTAGCTCAATTGATCATCCACTCTAGACCACTCTTTAAGTTCACAAAATTCCACTAAACATCATACTTAGAAGATTAGACATGTCTGATAACCCTATTCAGTCAAAGGTTTAAATGGTCAACTAAGTCTAAATCTGGTCAAATCAAAACTCTCTAATTACCACAAGCAATCAAATTAAAGCCCTCCAATTTCATCAATTTCTCAAAGCAATCTCCTTTAGTGGATCAAATGCATCTAATGCCATTAATGAGTCATAATTGATAAGTTTAACTTGTCCAAACGTATGTGCTTTTTCAACACTACCATCAAATATCATCATGTTATGTCTAAACTCAAATCATTCAATCCTAACAACGTACCATTTATGTATCCCTAAACCCCAGAGTAATAACATTTGACCATTTGAACGGTTAAACAGTTAAGAAATGTCTTAATAAATTATATATGGATTTTTTTTTTTTTTTTGAGAAAGTAAAGCAATTTAATTAACTAAAAATGAAAAATTATTACAACCTACTACCCTCATATCCAGATTGCTCTTTTAACAAATAACAAATGAAGGAGGAATCTTATTAGAAGAAATATCATCCCAATGAAAATTACTAAAAAGGGGAAAGTTAGCACACATATTTGCTAACTTATTCCAATTTCTATTTGCTCAAATAAAAAATATATAATTATACTCCTTTAAAAAAACAAGATCCTCCATCCAAATGCCACCCAAATCTTGAAAAAATTTTCTGATCTTGTAATTGTCTCTTTCAATGATAATCCCTTTGTAACATAGCAACAAATCTTCTGATATATTCTTTATGAAATGAATAGCCATAAGCTCTAGATGAGAAACGTCCCAAAGCAAACATGTAGGTCCATAAGCTAAGAGAAATCTCCCTTTATTGTCTCGGATTATTGTTAATGACTATGGCACCCCAAGAGGGGGGGGGGGGGAGGTGTGGGGGGGTGAATTGGGGTTTTTAAATTTTTTATTAAAAGAAGAAAATTAAAATGATTTTAAAGAAATTTTGAAAATAGCAAGTAATCACACAATAATTCTTATAAAAAAAAGAAAAATAAATGCAAGAAATGAAAATAAGAGGCACAATATTTTTACGTGGTTTGGCCCGGATTCCAATCCGACCTACTTCCACGCAAGCCAACTCTCGGGCTAGAATTCACTAATCCAAGTTTGCTTTGCAAACCTCACTTTTTTAAATCAAAGAAGTTCTTTACAACCTTAGTACTCTCCTACACATGCGAGTACAACCCAATCTAATTACAATTAAACTTCTCTAAGTCAAATGACTTAGATAAAAAAATGAAAATATAATTTGATGTAAATAAAACAAGCTCAAATAATCTTGCAATAAAATATCCACAATATTTGAGGCGATCTTATAAATTAACTTTAATCACCTCACTACTTGCAAATGGAATATTAAACTTGCACACTTTAAGATAGATTTATATTTTGTTTAAAATAAGAATAATATTTTAAATAAAAATATAGTCTTGCTGATTTAAACTTTAACTCTTCCAATAAAGTAAAATGAATTTGATAATAGATGTAAATCTATGTCACCTTAAAGAAGTAAAATATTTGTTTTGCTAAAATTTATGGATTTAAAAGATGTGATAAAAAAACTTTAATATAAAACTTTCAACAAGTATTTCACCATAAAATAAATATTTTCAAGAAAGAAATATATGGTGAAAGCTAAAATAACAACAAGTAAGGAGTTAGAGATGAAAAGCAAACTCAAGAACTCAAGAGATGTTACTCGGTTTTGTGTGTTGATGCTTTCCAACAACGATTTCAATCTCGCAAATGAAAATAACACTTGGAATAAAATCAAGGCTTCTCTTCTCAAGATTTAGCATGTAAAGAGGAAAGGAAGAATGGAAAAATTATTTGGAGAATTTCTTGTTTTAGCAGCCCTTACATGAAGAAGAAGAGATGTATTTAAAGAGAAAGGGTAAGTAAAAGCATATTTGAATAAAAATATTATTCTAATATATTTTCTTTCAACTAATAATATTATATTCCATTAAGAATTCATTTATATTAATTATATATGAGATTCAAACAGCTAGAAAATGGTTAGCCACATGGGAAGGTCAAAAAGTCATCATAGCTTTTATTTAAATCAGATAATGTTTGGAAATTCATTATAAATTCAAATGAAATTCAAATGAGTCTTATAATATATCAATTTACGTCTACAGAATCCAAATAATCTAATGTAATAAAAATTAGACCACGTTTCAGACATCATATTATCATATTCAGGAAAATAAAAACTCATACATAATTGTATACATTAAAGAATATATTGAATATTAATATAATAATATTATGTAATATAAATAAAATTAATCATACATTAACTAATAGATATGAAACAAGTCAGTTTAAAATAACTACATAATAAAAGTTTTGCCAAATAAGCTTATTATGTTTAATTCCCTAATTATATAATTTTCTATATTTGATAATAATTAATCAATCAATGATGGTTATAAAATTTATTTATTAAAGAAATCTTATAATTTTTTATATCAAGATTAATATATAATCAAAAGATATTTAGATTGTGAGCAAATCAAATCATGCAAGTAATATTGGTGGACCACTAACAAACTCCTACGATAATGTAAAGGCTTCAAATTATCCATCTTGGTCCATCTTAATCTCAACATTTGATTGATCTTGAGTTGTGCAATGTAAATCCCATAAGCAATTACAATGCACATCATTACACCTGAAATACTTAGCACACAAATTAAAGCATCCAAGCATATGTTTGTTATCATCAAAATCTCTTAAATAGGTAATGAGGTAGATAATATCAACAGATTACACCTCCAATTCCAGCTTTATATGATTGCAATAAAGATGCATCAACATTATTTTTGATCCAATCGAGACGAAGAGGGTGCCAACGATCCAACAATATATCAGATTGATTAGTACCCTTGTGGCCCAATTTAATATTATCAACCATGAATGATATAGAAGCATAATTACTTGAATTTTTAGCAATAACAATGGTGCTATCCTCTTTCCCTTCATGTAAAAGCTTGTTTCTTGCCCACCAATTGAGATAAACTGAATTGCAATAAATATTAATAAAAAAAACCAAATTATCTACT
The DNA here is from genome assembly GCA_016618105.1 of Dendrobium huoshanense. Classification (NCBI taxonomy): domain Eukaryota; kingdom Viridiplantae; phylum Streptophyta; class Magnoliopsida; order Asparagales; family Orchidaceae; genus Dendrobium; species Dendrobium huoshanense. The sequence goes on along the minus strand of CM028360.1, from coordinate 30,754,755 downwards.
ATATTGCTCTATCCAATTCTAGCAATATTGCAGCGATTTTGATCTTGATCATAAAAAAACCCATTTATTTAGATAATGTAAAACCTCCATAAACTTCACTCATTTCACCATGACATGATCAAGATCTTCCTTAGCATTGCGACCCCTTGGAAAATCAAACTCCTCTTGAATTCTTCTATTGTAAATTAATTTGGAATGTAGTAATTACATTGTTGAATATACACCACCAAAATTCTTCCACACGAGGCCTAAGTTTAACCTTTTCAAAGCATTACCAATAATAATAACAAGGTTATTTCTGAACTGAAGCCTTACAAGAAAGAGTTGAGATAGAAATTCAAGATTTTTTATGAATAAGATCCAAATAATCTTCTTCATGCTCCAGCTGAATCATAATTTTACAAATTAAGGAAATATGGTCTTCTCTAAAGAGAGCTTTTAACTCATCAAAATTCCATTTACCTCCCAAAAATAGCTTATCTATTATTAAGTTTTCATGTCCAAAATTAGCCACAAAATTTGGCCATTTATTCAAACTTTTATCCAAGATCCATATATCACTATAAACATCAACATAGCAACCATTAACAATATTCCATAACAAATAGTTTCATAAATTTCTCTTCTTTGGCTAAGATTTTTTAAGATCGGGAACTCCCCCTTCTTTATCTAATCTCTCCTCCTGACAAACCATATTCTCTATCATTAACAACCTTCCAAACCAATTTTTCCCTCAAAGACCCAACTATACTAGCACCAGAACAAAGGCCACGGCCACCCCCTATCAATGGTTTGCTCAAATTATTCCAATTCACATGATGAAGGCCAAGATTCCCATCCTGCTTATTCCAAATAAAATTCCTACACATCTTATCTAGATCATTAAGTACTCCTTTAGGAACGAAAGAAAGCGTACAATAGAAGGTAGGAAGTGAAATTAATACCAATTTGATAAGAATGAACTTCCTAATTAAAGATTTGAATTTTCTATCCCAAATATTAATTAACCTTATTGCTTCCTCAATAATGAAATAAAAGTCTGCTGTCACAAGTCTCCTCAACGTAACTTTCACACCAAGATAATTGAATTCATTTATAGCCTTAAAACCCATAATGCTTTATATCAATTTTCTCTTTCTATTCTTAACATGTTCTCCAAAAAGAAAAGAAATTTTTCCAATATTTATCCTTTGTCCGGTCCATCCACATAAATCTGATAAAATACGCTGAACTTCCTTCACTTTTTATACCTTGCTTCAGAGAAAACTAAAATATCATTTGCATATAACATATGATATATTCTCAGCCCATTATGAGAAATCTGAACACCCATAGAACCTTCTTTCTGATAATAAGAATTGGATAAAAGTTGTGAGTAGAGTATAAAAAGATTAGGAGATGGAGGGAAACCTTGCTAGAAGGTTCTATGGGTGTTCAACCTAGCCAAAGTTAAATTCAACTCGCTAACCTTTGCCTTAAGCAACCAACTGTCGTCCTATGAAATCCATCCTTCCTCTACTTCATTTATTTGTAGCTCCATGATACAATTTTTTAGATTCTCTTTATGTTGGACATAATCCATATGCATAGCTTTACTCCAAAAAATAAAGTCTTTAAAGTTCTTCTTAACTTTTTATTCAACAATTCAGCAAAGTTCCCTCCCGTTCTCTTACTCTAAGCTGATCTCACAATTACAACAAATGCCAGAAAAGATGCCCACACTTCTTTAAACCTAATAATTTTATCAGGTATGAAACTATGCTCCAGAATATTTAATAAAATTGGATAGTGGTCAGAAGCCACCCTCGTACGAAGTCTTACTACCAACCGATTGGAAGAGTTCATTGCTACAAAATTTACAAAACATTTATCTAATCTTTCCAAAATATGATCACAACTTGATTTATTATTGCACCAATAAATTTAGTCCCAATAAACCTGAATTCATGGAAATCATTATTCACCAAGAATGACTTCATTTATTTGGAAGCTTGAGAGAATCTAAATCTTTTACCCCCCCCCCCCCCCCCCCCCCCCCCCCCCCCCTCTTATCCTCCTTCAACAATAAGCAATTAAAATCCCCTCCAACTGTAATAGGTTTATTGTTTGAAGAAAAAGCTTCCAATTTCTCCCAAAGAATCTATCTCTGGACAACATCCATAAATATTAGCAAAACTCAAAACTCCCTTATTTAAAACTTCTAGCTCACCTATAACCACTTGATGAGAAGAATCTAGCGTAGAAAAATATGCAACTTTAACTTTCCAAAGAATAAGAATACCTCAAGACAAACCATCTAATGAAACTTGAAAGAAATCCTAATCATCTCCAACAAGAGGTATGACTTCCAATCTAGTAATAGAAATCAATTTAGTTTCCACAGGCCCACAAAAAAAAAAACTCCATGATCTCTCATAACTTATTTGAGATATAAAGGTTAGCTTGCATCTTTCTAGCTCCTCTAAAATTCCAAAAAGTGATTGAAGTAAAAAATGGACAAGAGGGGAAGTGTTCCCTACCTTTTCTTTACCTTCTCCATCCAGCATTCATACTTCTAGGAGCTAGCTTGATAGGACCAAGTCCTCTATGTTCCTTAGCAAGCTTCTTTTTTATAGTAGAAGAACCCCCTTACTTGCACGTTTCTACCTACTTCAAATATTGAAGATGTGCCATTGGAGAACAATTCCAAACATCTTAAGCAGCTAATAATCCATCATTAATCTCCTTCCCATCCGTAGCAGCAGCAAAAGGAGCAATATCATCTTCAGCAGCAGGAGAAATCTCACTTTCCTCCACCAAATTCTTTAAAATTGCAAACTTGTTACTATGAAATGATGAACGATCCACTGCACTATTATTTCCTTTCTCGCTTGGACAATTTCAAAATTTTTAGATATGAAATTGCCAACAGGATTATCCTCCTTGGATGCCAATTCAACTCGGACAAGCTCAGAGTTGCCACTCCCCAAATCTTCCCTACACAATGGATTATTCTTACCAACTTCCACAGGAACCATGGCCACATACTCCTTCAAACAGACTTTTCCCCTCACAGAAATTAGCCTTGCTTAAATTATTTTATTTCTTTCTCCCATAGTTTACATGTATCTATGGCCCACACCCAGTGTCATCGTCCTTAGAAGAACAAATTCCATTTCATGCAGCAAAATAATTTTCTGACTGGATCACCGTCTTCTCACCCCTATCCAAAGACTTGGAAGCAGTTTGAATATATCACAAAACATTCTTTATACAATTACATTTGAAATGTCTAATTCTCCCATAATTAAAGCAGAAATTAGAAAACCTCTCATATTCAATTTTCTAATAGAAGCTACCAGAATTACCTTCCACCCAAACTCAGAAAGTAAGTTTATATTATAATTTAATGTGCACACAAATTCTTGCAAACTCCCTCCTTCCCCATTGGAACATATTGTTATCTATCAAATAAGGCTTTCCAATCAAAGAAGCAATCCTACAAACATTAATATCATCCCAGTATTACAAATGGAAATTAGGCATTCTTGTCCATATTAGAGCAGATAACCCCTTTAGCGAATTACGAGAAAATAAAGGATACAATTTTTTAACACCAATGATATGGCCCTTGACATACCATCGTCCATTGGATAACATCAAATCCACAGACTCGTCATCAAAATCACAAAGCATCAAACCCTTACCAAGCTAGGTTAGACGAAATTTTCCCAATTGATACCATTGTCTTTTAAGTTTAGAGTTTATAACATAAAAAGGAATGTTATCACCAAAAAATTTAACAACAAAAGCATTGTGGAGCTTACTTGTATTTTCCAATTCATTCTTCTAATCTAGCTTTACAGCTAAACCATCCTCTGATAAATAATTTCCAAAATCCAAATCTGCTATTCTTTTATTGGATTTCTTATTCCAAGCATTAGGCAAGACATTACTAGCTAGTTCTTTCACAGTGTATATTCCAGAACCATCTCCAACTTGTTTACATGAATCCAATTCACCAGACAATCATTGTCGAACCTCCTCCATATCTCCCTCACCAATATTATTCTGAATGTATCCAAGTTTGAAATTCTCTAAACAATTTCCTAAAGGAACATTCACTAAGTTATCCATAACATCCCACAACAATTCAAAGGAATTAGGTCCCTTAATGACCTCATCAGCAGGCCTGGAATAAACACCTTCATCAACCCCCTCCTTTTGGATTATCTTAAGAAGAAGCTTTAGAATTGAAAATGTCATGAAATTTGAAATTCCCACCTGTAATAACATTCTTTCCTTTTCCAATCTCAGGAATAATCTTCTTCACATTTAATAAACCTCCTTCATTAATAATCAAAGGCTTGCCATTGTTGACGTTTTTTCCGAACCCCAATGATAGCATAATCTTAAACAAATGTAGGCGGTGACGATTTGAAAAATGATTGAGGTTGAACAAAGGATCCTTCATATGATGATCGGCGGCCACCCCTTGGAGTAATCTCATAAGGATCGGTGAAAATTCACCTCCATCAGTAAGGCCGATAAATGTGCCAACTTAAATTTTGAAAACTTTGTTATCTCTCTCTAGAAAATCCTATACCCTCTCTTTCTAAAAAATCCTGCACCAGTTAAATTCCAAGGAGGAAAAAAATGTATATTGAATTTATATAGAAATTATATTGGTAAACTCTTTTACTTTGGTTTGAGCATCCAATATCTATTTCATTAAACTCATAAACATTTGTAGGTTATTTTTAATCACTTGTTTCTCTTGAATGAATTAACGAAATAGTCCTATGTGCTCACATAAAGATGAATTATCCTTTACATGTCATGGTACCTTACTCTAATGATTCCTTGCGCTCATAAACTTTTGTGGGACACATGGCATCAACTAGGAACTCCTCCAAACAATGCAAACCTTCAAATAAATCATTAAGGTTTGAATTGAGTGATTAATCTTTAAAAAAATTAGTTTCATTCTATTATCTTGACACGCTGCCTACAATCTCCAAATCATTTTTAATTGAGCTCTGATAAACACCCTTTACATTCCTGTAGTTCAAATCTACCAGTCAAGGGGCATCGATAGTGAGATCCATAGTAAAGAAACTATACACTCATACGACCTATGGGATCAATTCTAGTGTGTTAATAAGATAACCCTAGTCTAGGAGTCTTAAACTTAAGTAGCATTGTGATTTATGCATATTAAGCAATAAAATCAATTCTCCATTCTTCATTAAACCGTCTTTGTTCTTTGTTAAAATTTTGTAATATTGTATCCAGTATTTTTTAATTCATAGGCATGCTTCATCACTTAGCTTTTTAATGAACTATGCATGAACTGCGTGAGATATGGGCCATTGATTTCAAGATTAACAACCAAGATCTAATCATTCTGTTGCGTATCTGAATCACACAAGCCGATCAATCATTTTATTTCATACCTAAAATGATCTCATCTATCCATCTAGAACCACATAGGATTGGATGGCGTGTAGCCAGTACTATCACAGATCAATCAAATTTTCTTTTTTTTGGGTAAACCCGGGGCCAAAGCCCATGTATTAAATCAAAATTCAATAAGAATTACAAAACCTATAAGGAAGAAGGAAAAACAACAGGATAAAACAACAAGAACAGTAGGCAAACTATCCTAGACTGTTACAATAAAATATTACAATCAATTAGGACTCGAATTTCTAAAGACCAGAAATAATCCACATGAAATTCAGTCGATAGCCTAGAGAAACCAGCCTGGGTTCTGGTTGCCAAAGGAAGTAGAAGAAAGCACAGTAGACATAACCTGTGAAGGGCCATCATAGAGCCAGCAGCCGCCAAAGGGGAAGTTCCTGGTTGCCAAACTGACCCTCCAAGGCACCTAGTAAAGCACTGGTCTTGCTCATCATCATCCAATTGTAATATTAACCACTTCTGAAACAGCCCAGGATTTTTAGTTTGCCAGTAAAGTAAACCCAAGAAATGAGCACCATGTTCTTCAAAAAACAAACCGGACTGGGCAAAGAGGCAAAAACCATAGTCCCCAAAAAGTTCTTCCCAGGTCTGAAAGAAAAGAGCCACAAAAAATGGAGCTACCAGTACTCCCATAACATTAAAAAACCAGTCCCTGCAGTAAGAAGCAGCAGCAAAACCCCCATAATTGATCCAAAGAGAAACAAAAGAAAGAAATAATAAGTCACCAAAGATTAAATACCAGTGAACCTTTGCAAAATCTTGTCTTTGTTCTTCCATGTAGAAATTTTTAACCGTATGGCAGCAGTGATCTTGCAAATAAGGCTAACCGAATTGGTTCTCAAGGTGGAGAAACAACGGCTATTTCTCTCGTGCCAAATGTGATATAAAATACAGCTAACAGTTAAGTAACAAAAATCCTTCTCCATACTATTGAAATTATCAGCTTGACTAATAAACTCAAAAACCTAAGCAAAATTGGGCCTCAACAGAAAACTAGCAAATTTTGGTAAAATAAACTTAAGGATGTTAAAAGAGAAATCACAACTAAAAAACAAGTGATTATGATTCTCAGTCATGCCCAGGCACAGGGAACACATAGGGAGTACCTGAATACCCCAAAAAATCAAATTATCAGCCATTTTAAGCTTCCCTAGTAAAGCCATCCAAGTGAAGCAAGCATACTTAAGAGAGTGTTTTTTGTACCAGATAGAGCTACTACACCAATCCACCTTAGGTGACATCAAATGAAATTGCTCAGTAAAAGATTTAAACACCCAGTTAGGAGACCCATTCCACAAAATACCAGAATTTTCCCTAATAACCACAACAACAATAACCACAACAACAATAGAATCAGAAATAGAGTTAGGGGTGTTACTAGACAAAATCCAGGAACCAGTAAATAATAAATCCTTCAGCAACAAATCACCAGCACCAGAAACATTGAAATAATTTGCCATAATCATACAATCTAGCCACGGGTCCCCAAAAAAAAGAGATGTTGCTAGAATGGGAAACTGAGAAAGAAACGACACCTTTGATCAAAGACGCAGTGCCACATATTTTTTTCTAGAATTTAGATGCAGATGGCAGAGGCGGCTTCAGGGAGAAATAAATCTATCTTTGTACCAGTTACTTAAGTGATTTGGAGAATTATAAAATCTACCAATGATAGAACAACAAACCCCATGATATAAACTCTCAATGGAAGAAATACCTAGCCCACCATTGGACTTAGGCAAAGTAACTTTAGACCAGGCGATGAGGTGTAATTTTCTCTCTTGAATGTTATTGTGAAATAAGAATCTAGAACAAAGCTTATTGATAGTGGCACAACAAGACTTTGGTATGATAGATCCTCTAATCCAATAAGCGATAGTTTTAGAAATGGTGAATTTGAGAAATTGAACTCGTCCTGCAAAAGAAAGAAATTTATTTTTTCAACAATCAAGTAGAGCAAAAATTTTGCTCAGTAGTGGTTGAAAGTGATAGATTTTAAGTCTGTTGTGGGATATAGGAAGATCCAAATAGGTGATGAAGTTATTGATTTGGTCAATTCCAAGAACCTCACAAATTTGTTGCCTCACAGAAACATTTCTAGAGAACATAATGGAGCTTTTGGAGGCATTAACATGTAGACCAGTGAGGGACCCAAAAAATTCAGGCAATTTTTAAGAGTCAGAGCATTTTGTCTTGTGGCCCTACAAAAGACAAGTAGGTCATCAACATACATGAGGTGGTTGATGGAGGTGTCAATACAATCATTCCCCAAGAAGTCACTATTCAGAATATTGGATAATACATCCATGAACACACAAAATAATAAAGGGGATAAGGGGAAATCTTGACAGAGGCCAGAAGAAGATTTAAAATACCCCTCAAGAGATCCATTCAGGCAAACAGAGAAATAAACCTCATAAATGCAACATTTGATCCAAGAGACAAAAATTTATGGAAAACCTTTCTGAACTAACCTTGCAATCAAGAAATCTCTCGAGACAGTGTCAAATGTTTTTCTAATATTCAACTTAGCACAAAAACTTTTGAGAGGGATCTTGAACTCCCTCAGGATTTCAACAGCAAGAATGATGTTATCCGTGGAGCATCTATGGGCTATAAAACCAAATTGACTATCATGAATGATATGGGGTAGCACCTTCTTAAGCCTATCAGCAATAATTTTAGCCACAATTTTGTAGAGGACATTACAGAGAGAGATAAGCCGATAATCATTGATATTAGAAGCATGAGAGCACTTAGGGATGAGAGTGATAGCAGAGGCCTTGACACCTATAGGAAGGGATCCTGAGGTGAAAAAATGATTTACAGCAGTAAATATTTGGAGACCCAGGATATGCCAAGTGCTCCTATAAAGGGCATAGGAGTAGCTATCAGGACCAGGAGTAGAAGACACATTACCATCAAAAACAGCCACTTTGACCTCCTCAAAGGTGATTGGGGAAACCAACATGTCATATAAATGAGTAGGAACCACCTTTCCCGTGGGAATATCCAAAGGAAAAATAAGAGGAGTTAAAGGGGGATTGTATAATTCCTTGAAATGATTGACAATGGATTTAGATATGTCTTTAAAAGAAGTAAAGTGTCCTCCTTCTTTATGAATCTCCTTGATACAATTTCTGTTGTGTCTACTTCTAATTTTTGCATAAAGAAACCCAATATCATCTTCACCTTTAGTGAGCCAAAGAGCCTTAGCTCTTTGAGTAATCCAAGAAGTCCAGTGATTTTGCAAGGTGGCTAATTCCTCATTAATCTCCTTCAAATTGGAGTAAAGATCCAAGTCAAGGGGAAGGGATTGGATTTGTAAAAGGCACAAGTGCTGCTTATACTTAAGATCTTGAATGGCCTTAGCAAGGAAAGTTGAAGAAGCCCAATTACAGTTTTTAATGCCCTTTTAAGTATATGTAGACTATGGACAAAAGATGCCAAAGGGCTCCTGTGAGATCTGGAAGAGAAGGCAGAGAAAACCTCATCCAAAAATCTATCCAAGTTGGTCCAAAAATTTTTAAACATAAACCTAGCAGTAATAGGTTTTGAAGTAGAGGATTTGAATATCAAAAGGGAATGATCATAACCCAAAGGAGGTTCAACTTTATAGTAAGCAGTTGGAAGGTAATCCAAAAGAGCCGAATTGACCAACACCCTATCAAGTTTAATATGGATGGGGGAATCAACCCTTTGATTATACCAAGTGTAAAATAGCCCAGTAGAAGAGAGGTCTTGCACGCCACAGTTAAACACAAGATTTACAAAGATGGACCTTGTCTGGGTTGTTAAACCCATGGACATTCTAGCTAGCAAAAGATGGCAAGGACATTAGGAAGATGATCCCTTGGCCTTCTTGGCCGATTTCCCTTTCGGTGGTTTCGAATTATTAGGAGATTTTCCATTTTGGACTGTTGATCTTGTTTGTGGCGGCATGGTTCCTTGAATTCTCAAATCCGGTGGGTCATCCAATAGCTTAACATTGGAGATCTCAGTCTCCGAGGAGTCTAGGGAATTACTGGTATTACCTTCTTCTGATTGCAAGGAAGCAAATTTGTTGACTAAAGGGATATTAGGACCTTGAAGGGATCTGGGGATGATCGAATGCTCTGAAGAAGAGGTTTCTTCTGTGGGATTGTTGAGATTTGGAATAGGGGTGATTTTGGAAGCAGGAGTAGTGTCAGATTTAGTTCGCACCTGAGGAGAGGATTTCCCAGCTAAAATTTGGGGAGGAATCATAAGAGGAGCAGTTTGAGTGTTGGATTTAGGGGTTACAATAGGAGGTGCAGGGGCCTTGGATTTGGATTGATGAGGTCGAGAGGTCCGAGCTCTAGAGGTGCTCCGACCTCTGTTTTTAGGAGGCTGTGGGGGAAGAATAGGACGTGGGTTCGGGTTATTAGGGCAAAGTGAAAAGGGGTGAATAAGAGATCCACAACCTTCACACCTTTCAGGTTTCCAGTCGTATATAACATTCAACACCATGTCTTCTCCATAAAATTCTAACGAAATTTCATCATGAAGAACAGAGTCTTTAAAAATGAGAACACATACCCTTGCAAATGTTAAATGAGAACGATTCGCAGTGAGGGAATCAACAGAGATAGGGATACCGATGTAGCTGGTGATCCTTGAAATCATGGAAGGAGTCCACAAAGCTAATGGAAAGTCCACAATTTTGATCCATATCGGAATGGGGGAAGCTTTATCCCACTTCGGTTTGAATTTCGGAGACCATCGTTGAAGGATAAAGGGCTTCCCTAACAGAAACCACGGACAACCAGATAAAACTGATTCAAGGTCTTCGAAAGAAGTAAACTTCAGTAGGAAGAACCCGTCCGCAAGGGATAGAAGAGACATTGATCCCTTTAGAGGCCAAAGCTTCTGCATGGCTTTGAGAAGCCGTTCATAGTAAGGACGGGGGCCAATTAAGTAACCGATAAGAGCCGAGGTCCATATAGCTTTCCCTTCCGAGAGATCGCTAGCTTTGAAGCAAAGTTTCTGTCCCTGAGGAAAAAAAGAAACTGGGAAAGAAGGTGGCTTAGAGGTAGGTGCTGCAACATTCTCAGCATAAGAAAGGCTAGTCGGAGAACCTAGCACAGAAGCGCTAGGAAGGGGGGAGGGGGAATCTTTCGAAGAGGTAGCCATGAGAGGAGGGGATAACCCTCCCAACATGAGGAGGCTGGGGGCTGGTTAAGCAAAAAAGTGGCGGTGGGGGAGAAACCCTAGCAGAGCCCCATCACAAAGTCGTCTCTGAGAACCTGTAACCTGTAAATTCAATCAAATTTTCTAGAACCGTTATCGCAGTTAATAAATGCAAATGATTAAGCTGTGGAACTACCATAATCATAAAAGCTATCATCATGCTATAATGACATAAGATGATTCATTCAGTTTTTTTGATTTAAAATAATTAATTAAAAGTTTTTTAAGGTTAGAGTCATTAAGAATTCATAAAAAAAATAATAATAAATAGCCAAAAATTATGTGCAACCCCTCATTTTCTTAAGAATTTTATCTTCCTCCATTTAAAAAAAAATCAAACAAAAATGTTGTGTTTTTAAGTAGTAATTTAGATTATATAGAAATTATAATTAGCTTAGCTACTCCTTAATTAATCTTTTAATTAGGCTTAAACTTGGCCATAGTAAACTACATATTATAATTTACCTCCAATGATTTTTTGGGTTTATTTGAGCTTATTTTTAAAAACAATTATTATTTTAAATAGATAAAACATAATTCATCTATTTTTTTTAAAACTCAAATAAATCATTAATTAATTAATTGCACACTCATAACAATCCTTATAAAAAAAATAAAGAATTCAAATGTATCTTCTATAAAATTTAATAATATTCTTAAGGGAATGATTGGCTTTTTCAAAGTATACAAGGAAACTCTTATCTATTTTAAATTTAAAATGAGTTTAATCTATAGTTTAATTAAATGTTTTTTCTTCAGAGATGAAATTGATTATAGGGTCTTTCATCTATAGGAACCCATGATACTAGTTCAAAATAAACCCTTCTTTTTTTGCTAATATAGGAGAAAATTCTTTTGGACATATACTAATTCAAATCCTGGGTTATTTTCATGTTTAAAATGGTAGGTGTGCTTGAATACTATCCTTCAAGATGAATTTCATATCCCCTACAATGAATTGGAATACAAAAAAATTAATTTCTTTTATTAAGTAAATAATATGAGTGTTTGTTTATCTTTTTTGGTAATTAACACTAATTATGTGGATATTATTATAGAAACGCTAAATTATAAATTAGTTGTCATTATTATTTTAATTTGTCCATAGAGTTTTCTAGTGACTTCACTGGGTATTGGGTTTACGTTCCATATTTACTGGAGATTAGAATCTAAATTTATAATACAATCATTTATATAAGTAGGTTGCCTATTTTCAATCATTAAAATAAAATTCCAATTTCAATCTTTTCTTCAATCAACAAATTCAAGTTCAACTTCAACTCTTAATTATTACTTTTTCCAAACTGCACTTAACAATTATGTTTTTCTTAGTTCTAGTCCCTTAGTTAATTTCATCTCACTTCCATCTTAAATTATCTAAAATTTTTTGTAGAGATCAAATGATATAAGTTTAGTGTGATATTCTAATTTAACATTCAGTTTAAGTTCAAGAATTTTAATAATTTATATAGATTTTGGGTTAAATTATAGAAAATGTCTAGAAATTTTATTTTTAACTTCAAAATCACTCCTGCCATGTCTGTTGAGGGCACTTAGATCAAGTTTGGAATAGGTTTTGAGAATGTAAAATTTTCATTTACTGCACCACAAACTAAAGTTGTGGATACTACTGAAGATCCTATTAAGTCAATTCTCATTTAAAATATAACACCAAGGGTGGGTATACAACTACTCCCTTAGTTACTAAACCATCAATCTTTCTCATTCAACATTCTCTTAGTTTACTATCATGAAAAAAGGGAAGTCTATTGTTAACCCTAAAATCTTTGTATTTGGAAATTTTGAGATTGGTCATCTTCTGGAGTCAAGGAGATGACTAAGTCTCAATATCACAATATGAATCTCTATATAAGGCAAAAGGTTGAGAAAGTCAAATTATTGCAGGAAGATGTTTCGATTACAGTTGCTACAAAGGAAGCAATGAATGCAGATCTTGAGATTCCTTAAGTAGTGGTAAATCATGTCCTGCTTAATAAAAACAATTTTTATCTACTCTCGGGTGTTGCAAGTGAAGGAACTTTTATTTGGTCCGGTGAACGTAAGTAAAGCTACGTTCGGCCTGCACTAAAATTGCAGGCACAAAATGAGAAATACCGAGCAATACCAACAATAACGAGAAATACCATTATGTGAAGACAAAATACCGAGTAATACCGAGCAATACCGAGCAATACCGAGTAATCCCAAAAAATACAAAGTTTTTTCTAGAAAAAACTCGGTAGTTTTTGGGATTACTCAGTATTGCTCGGTATTACTCGGTATTGATCTTCACATAGCAGTATTCCTTGTTATTACCAAAGAATACCTAGCAATACCGACCAAATACTGAGCAAAAATTGTGTAATAATCCTCTGACCAAACGTAGAGCTATGTCTGGTCAGAGGACATAATAAAAGTTCCAGGTGAAGAGAACCCTTTAAGAATAAAAAATCCTTCTCCCACTCCATTTAACAAAAATATTATTTTACCTTCTCTATTCGAAGGGAAAAAAATTAGATCTCTATTAGGCGGATTAATGCATGACTATACCACTAGTTACGAACAGTCAAAGGTTGAATTTTTGGGAAGTGTTAAGGAAGGTATTTCTATTGAAGTACAACCATACTCAAGTAGTGGAAAAAATGTAACCCCTGCTAAGAGAACAATAAAATTTTAAGAATAGGGTCAAAGCTGACCGGTCATTGCTACATATTATCATTGAGAATCAAGAATGTTCTCATACTATAATCATCATTGACCATACGCCCATGAGTAGAGCCAAGACACTCCAGTTAAATTTTGGGATGTGGAGCATTAGCCCATGGAATGTATAATCCCATATATCCTCCATCATCAAATCAATCTAGGAATTTTTTAGAGAGAACTTTTATTTATTCTTTAGGTTAACAATAATCCATGGTTAATCACAATCACTTATATGATAGTGAATCATCTTATCCCTTTGATAAGAGGAGGTTAAAGTTTATTGATACGTCATCATAAAATTATCTTGTCGGGCATGAATCTCGAAGCAAAAATCTAGTTAGAAACTTCAAAAATTAAATTTGGGATCATATGAACTCTGATTTCAGCAAACTTACAATCAAACTGAGCATGTCGGAAATACAAATCCGATGATACCATATTCAACTCAATCTGAGCCCAAATAAGTCCAAAACAAGGACCCAAAGTTCTATTAGAAAGTTCGTACAATAATTTAAGTTAGCAAACGTCTCTGAACTTAACGAGCTTATAGTCGTATCGAGCGGCTTGATGAGAAGATTACAATGAGCCCAAGATCATTGAATCTTGAAGTCATTGAGACCTTCAAATATTTCATGAACGGACCATGATCAAAAGATTCTATATCGGCCGTTCATCCGAAACACTCCATGTTTGCCCCTGATCTTTCTTCTATTTATGGTCCATGCCACTCCAGAAATTCTATAAATAGATCCCTCATTTCTCTTGAGAGGGGGGAAGAAAGAATCAAGAGAAGAAGAAGAGAAGGGTAGGAGGGAATACCTCCTCCTCGACCCCCACCAAAGTTCTGCCCGACGTCAGAATTTTGCCAGACTTCAGAACAACATCGGAGTTCTGCTCGACGCGGGAATTCTGCCCTACCTCAAAGTGATGTAGGAATTTCGCCCAACTTCGAAGTAATGTCGGAGTTTCACCAGAACTCCAAATAACATCAAAGTTCTCCCCGGATATCATTTAACATAAGAGTTCTTCTCGGCCACCAATTAACATCCGACTTCTACCCGACGTCGGACCTCCGCTCTTCATCAAATTTCTACCTGACGATGGACTTCTACCAGACATCGTCTTTCTGTCCTCCATCTTTAAACTATAATCCTCTTGGCCTCTGTCGCCCACCGATTACTCGGTATTGATCTTCACATAGCAGTATTCTTTGTTATTACCAAAGAATACCTAGCAATACCGACCAAATACCGAGCAAAAATTGAGTAATAATCCTCTGACCGAACGTAGAGCTACGTCTGGTCAGAGGACATAATAAAAGTTCCAGGTGAAGATAACCCTTTAAGAATAAAAAATCCTTCTCCCACTCCATTTAACAAAAATATTATTTTACCTTCTCTATTCGAAGGGAAGAAAATTAGATCTCTTTTAGGCGGATTAATGCATGACTATGCCACTAGTTACGAACAGTCAAAGGTTGAATTTTTGGGAAGTGTTAAGGAAGGTATTTCTACTGAAGTACAACCATACTCAAGTAGTGGAAAAAATGTAACCCCTGCTAAGAGAACAATAAAATTTTAAGAATAGGGTCAAAGCTGACCGGTCATTGCTACATATTATCATTGAGAATCAAGAATGTTCTCATACTATAATCATCATTGACCATACGCCCATGAGTAGAGCCAAGACACTCCAGTTAAATTTTTGGGATGTGGAGCATTAGCCCATGGAATGTATAATCCCATATATCCTCCATCATCAAATCAATCTAGGAATTTTTTAGAGAGAACTTTTATTTATTCTTTAGGTTAACAATAATACATGGTTAATCACAATCACTTATATGATAGTGAATCATCTTATCCCTTTGATAAGAGGAGGTTAAAGTTTATTGATACGTCATCATAAAATTATTTTGTCGGGCATGAATCTCGAAGCAAAAATTTAGTTAGAAACTTCAAAAATTAAATTTGGGATCATATGAACTCTGATTTCAGCAAACTTACACTCAAACTGAGCGTGTCAGAAATACAAATCCGACGATACCAAATTCAACTCAATATGAGCCCAAATAAGTCCAAAACAAGGACTCGAAGTGCTATTAGAAAGTTCGTACCATAATTTAAGTTAGCAAACGTCTCTGAACTTAACGAGCTTATAGTCGTATCGAGCGGCTTGATGAGAAGATTACAATGAGCCCAAGATCATTGAATCTTGAAGTCATTGAGACCTTCAAATATTTCATGAACGGACCATGATCGAAGGATTCTATATCGCCCGTTCATCCGAAAAAACTCCATGTTTGCCCATGATCTTTCATCTTTTTATGGTCCATGCCACTCCAGAAACTCTATAAATAGATCCCTCATTTCTCTTGAGAGGGGGGAAGAAAGAATCAAGAGAAGAAGAAGAGAAGGGTAGGAGGGAATAACTCCTCCTCGACCACCGCCAAAGTTCTGTCCGACGTCAGAATTTTGCTAGACTTCAGAACAACACCGGAGTTCTGATCGATGCGGGAATTCTGTCCTACCTCAAAGTGACGTAGGAATTTCTCCCAACTTCGAAGTAATGTCGGAGTTTCACCAGAACTCCAAATAACATCAAAGTTCTCCCCGGATATCATTTAACATAAGAGTTCTTCTCGACCACCAATTAACGTCCGACTTCTACCCGACGTCGGACCTCCGCTCTTCGTCAAATTTCTACCTGACGATGGACTTCTACCAGACATCGTCTTTTTGTCCTCCATCTTTAAACTATAATACTCTTGGCCTCTGTCGCCCACCGACTACGGTCCTTCTGACTTACGTCGCTCGCCGACTATAGTCCTTCAGACCTCCATCGTCTACTGATAATGATCCTTCTTACTAATGTCGCCCGTCGACTACAGTCCTTTTGGCCTCCATCACCCACCGACAACGGTCCTTCTAACTAATGTCACCCATCGACTACAGTCCTTCTGACCTTCGTCGCCCGTCGACAACGGTCCTTCTGACTAACATTGCCCGCCGACTATAGTCCTTCTGGCCTCCATCGTTCGCCGACAATGGTCCTTCTAACTAACGTCGCCCACTGACTATAGTCCTTCCGGCCTCCATCTACCACCGACAACGGTCCTTCTGACTTAGGTCGCCCGTCGGGTATATTCCTTCTGACCTCTATCGTCTGTCGTCTACGATCTTTTCGACTTATGTCGTCCACCGACTACAGTCTTTCATACCAAACAAACACATCAATAATGATGCTATGTATTCTCACCATGTAATGTACTCTATAAGATGTACATCAAGCTAAGGTCTTCCGCCAAGGAAGGACCTCCTTTGTAATCAACTACAATACTAGTGGATTCACTTAAACTAGGCTAGGCCCCGTGGTTTTTCCTCCTTTTTTAGGCGTTTTCCACATAAAATCTCACTGTCTCTAGTGGATGACACACCCTCTCTCTTATCTATTTGCATGTAAGATTTTCATACAATGCTAAGACATTCTCTACTGCCGTGAATACTCCTGGACGTAATAGTTTGGCACCGTCTGTATGAATTGTTAATCTCAACTGGGGGAAATTAGTGCTCCATTCTCAAAAGATCACTAGTAGAATCAATTTCATAAGAATCAGATGTAGACTGGGGGGTAACTTGGACTCCAACCATGGTCAAATAGATCTTTAAATACTTTCAACATCAAAATGATATTTCAAAAAAATTTGAGCAAAAGCAAGGATACTTTCAATCAATTGCAAGCTTTATACAGTCCCTTAATGGACTTATACGCCTTGGGAAGGTCTTAATATTGACCTAAAAAAGGCAGAATCGGTCTAAAGATAGACCCAAATACATTTGATTCGGGATACATGTTGCATTCGCCCCCTCCCAATCAAAGTAAAATCAATCCTAGGGGGATTCGACTCGACCTCTTTCATATACGTGAACGTCGTCGAGCAAAGGCTCCGACATATAACCTCAGATAGGTCTCACATCCTTGGTGGATTCTCTCGACCTCTTCCACATAGGTTAACGTCATCGAGCAAAGGCTCCGACATACAACCTGTTACGGATCTATGGTTTATGATTTTGATGATAGCAAACATTCCTTATTTCTCTATGATTGCCTTATGTACTAACGTTTCAGGTCCACACGATCAGACTGCAATCTAGAACCAGCTCAAGATTGGGTAGACTAGATCTATGTCAGTTTGTAATCTTTTTTCCTTTCTTGAGTCTGTTGTATTTGGTGTGGCTATAACTTGGTAGAAATTCTCTTGCTCCCTATATGATTTCTATTTTTGGTAACATCGTCCGGGACGATATTAATATCGGCCTGGATGATCTGTCCAAAATCAGAAACCCTAATTAGGGCATCCTTATTAAGGCAGTCGTCAACAGATCGGCCTGGACGATAATCTCAATTCAGAAAGAATCAGCCGCCATAATCAGTTAAGGAATTCTTTGTTTTAGGAAATCGGCCTAGACGATATTATTGTCGTACAGGACGATCTAACTCAATCATGCCTAAATTGATCTGGTATCTTTGGAAAACATTAATGGTTGATTAATACGATCACATCATCCGGGACGATCGCATGATCGGCAAGGATGATGGCCTGGACGATCTACATCGGACAGCTTATATTCAGGGCGATGATCAGGACGATGGAAATCAGTTTTAAACTAATCGGCCAGGATGATCGTGAGATCGGCCTGGACGATGTAACCAATTTTCTTCTGATTGTCTCAAATCGTCCCGGGCTAATGAGCTTAATTTGTACTGATCGGCCAGAATGATATGCCTATCGTCCTGGACGATAATGTCGGCAACTTGCATTAATGAGCTCATTTTGAGAGCTTCTATTTAAGCTTTGGCATGACACTTTGTAAGGGTCTTTGGCAGCCATTGTAGCTTCGTTCTTGTGGTGGAGACTTGAAGAGAGAGCTTGAAAGGGAGAGAGGAAAGGGTGGAGTTTGAGAGAGGGAGAAGATCCTGTGAGGGGGGACTCAAAGGAGTGTGGAAGGGGTTCCACACGGTTGCTCCGGCGAACTCGCACCTTAGTACCATCGGATTCAAGGCTTGTCTCGAGGTAAGTTCACCAAAGAAGAAGTCTCTTTGGTGTCAAAGGACCCGGCAACTCCGCCGCACCAGGAGAGGTGGAAGTGATTTTGTAAGGGCTTCTCCGTCTAGCTGTGGGGGCTAAAGGAGAGACACTTGTGTTAGTGCAATACTTGGAGGGTGCCTCCAAGGAGTGGACGTAGGTCAAGGTTTGACCGAACCACTATAAATCCGGTGTGTTCTTCCTTTATTAATTTAGCACTTTTAATTTCCGCATCGTTGGTTTTCTATGTGGTGATATTGGTTTTAAGTTTTATCTTTGGTTTTAAGCTTTATCTTTGGTTTTAAAGATTTCCAATTCACCTCTCTCTCTTTTAATTAGCTTTGGGACTAAGCTCATAAGGCTTAACATCTCTAGTGAACTTTCAAGTGGTATCAGAGCGGTTTTCATAAAATAAGTTTTTAAAAGCTTTTGAATTTTGATCCATGGCTAATATTTCTAATCGTATTTTTGCGGAAGGATATTCAATCACTAGACCACCATTGTTTGAAAATATTACATTTGATTTTTGGAAAATTCGCATGTCTACTTTTATGCAATCAATTGATTTTCGCATGTGGCATATGATTTTAACTGGTTATTCATCACCATCATGTATTATTAATGGAATTAAAACTGATATTCTTTTTAATCAATGGAATAGGGATGAACGAATGGATGCTCAATTAAAAGCAAAATCTTTAAATTATTTTTTCTGTGCTTTAAATTCTGATGATTTTTTGTTAATTTCCACGCGCACTACTGGTAAGGAAGCTTGGGATAAATTGCACACCATATACGAAGGCTCTAAGGAAATCAAGCAATCAAAGTTGAATATTTTAATGCATGATTTTGAAATGTTTTCTATGAAACCTTTTGAAATGATTTTAGACATGTATACAAGGTTTATTCAAATTACTACATCATTACATGCCTTAGGAAAAGATTTTTCAAATTTTAAAAAAGTTAACAAAATTCTTCGTTGTTTACTTGAAAATTTTGATGCTAAAGTTGTTGCTATTTGTGATTCAAAAGATTTGAATGATTATTCTATTGATAATTTGATTGGCTCACTCATTGCCTATGAGCAAGGGTTGGGTCAAAGACTTTTGGATGCAGGTGAAATGATCGTTCTAAAAGCCGAAGATACGGAAAGAGGAAGCTTAGTTGATGACGATAGCAATGAATTGTCAAGCAAATCACAAAGCTCACCAATGCATAAGCAAAAGTGAAAGAAAGGTAAAAGTGGTAAGGATGTCCATATTTCCTCTGACATTGTTTGCTTTCGATGTAGGAAACCTGGACATATGAAAAATACGTGCCCTAATGTAAGAATTCTCCCTGCAAAAGAAAAGGGCAAGGCAAAACTAAAGCTTAATTGGGAAAATAATGAAAAACACAAAATCTCATGGGCAGACATGGTGTCTGAAGAATCGGGCCAGGAAAGAGATAATGGTTAAAAAGGGCTATTTGTGTTTCTCTTTCTTTTTGTTGGTTTTTAGTTTTCTTTTGTTTTATTTTTCTTTTTACTTATTCCTTTTTATTATTCATTTTTTCTTTGATCCAACATACACACTCACTGTTCTAAAAATGAAAAATCTACTTCCTGTTTTTTTTTTTAAATCTTTGGTAATTTTGTTTGACTTCTCTAAATAGTCAAAGGAAGGAAACTCATTATTTTCTTTTCTCAATCTCTATTTCTTAAAAGAGGTTATCTTACTTTTGATTTAAAATCTATTTCATCTTTTTAAATTAGTTTTTTGAAACAATTTTTTTTTTCTCCCTACGTTTTATTTATCGCATAGGAATCTTTTGCAAGTTGTCAAATCTAACTCATAATTTTCTTAATCAAGAAATTCGTTTTGTCACTAAGATGGGTTTTCCTTTGTTTTTAAGACTTAAGAAAGGAAGCATTTAAAAAAAATTGGCCAATGATGCCAAAAATAAAAGATGCGCAAAGCGCCAAATTAAAAAATTTAGAATACACAAAGTCTATCAAAAGATGCGCAGTGCGCCAACCAATTGTCAAGAGGCATAAAATGAGCCCATAAAAAGTTAATGCTTACCATTCTTATACTTCTTAAAAAGCTTAAGAAAACCCTTGATACTTTCTATACTTGACTTTAAAAATTTTGATTCTTTATTCAACAATTCGTGCATTGATCTTCTATTAGATATATTTTATGGAAGGAATTTTTAAAAAATGATTGTTTCTTTCTCTAATTTATTTTATGATTTAGATATTGAATTAAAAATTTTTTGAGCCTTTTTAAAGAACTTGAGTTTGGATTATCGAATTTTGAATTTTTAACCTTTATTGGGATATGCGTTGTCAATTCAATTCTACTAAAGTTTTTTATTAATACCAAGAGGTAACTTTCTCATTTTAAGAATATTTATTTTTCACTAGATCAGGGAATGTTTTTTTGTCTTTTGGTCGTTTTGTTTTTTGTTTGTGCCTCCTCTCTTTTTGATAATGTCAAAGGGGGAGAACGTATTGTTGAATTTTTGTATTGTTATCATATTTGTATCTTGTTTTCAAAAAATTAAAAACAACAAAAATATTTTCATCTCCCCTATTTTTTAAAAGTGTTATTCTAGTAAGGGGGAGATTAGGAGAAATTGTTTTCTTTTGAAAATTCAAATTGAAATGTTTTGTCATCATCAAAAAGGGGGAGATTGTTACGGATCTATGATTTATGATTTTGATGATAGCAAACATTCCTTATTTTTCTACGATTGCCTTATGTACTAACGTTTCAGGTCCACACGATCAGACTGCAATCTGGAACCAGCTCAAGATTGAGTAGACTAGATCTATGTCAGTTTGTAATCTTTTTCCTTTCTTGAGTCTGTTGTATTTGGTGTGGCTTGAGTAACCTTGTGAACCCTTTCCACTCAACTTATAAGATATTTCTCTCAAACACTCTCTCACACTCTCTCTTTCAATTTCCCTTGAAAAATCATAAAGATGAGACTTTTTCACATCAATTTTAGTAGACCTTTTATACTAAAGACATGAAAAATTATCCATAAAACTGAAATTTTTAATTTTGAGTGTACACAATCGTACAGTATGTTCGTACATATGAACATTTCAAAAACTATTGTGTACAAACCTATTGTGAATCAATATGAAATAATTCATTGACTATCATCATCTGATACGAATAAAGTTCATCCAAGATGAACAGTTAGAAAATTTTCAAGTTCTTCGGGACGAAAAGCCGGGACGAAGAAGGGCCTCATAATTTCGTACTCTGGAAAGCATGTAAGATTGCTTGATTGTACAGTACGATCCTAACTTAGAATAATTATTTTTGAATAAAAATCGACCCATCCATTTTGTACACTAGAAGGCATGTATGAATGGTGATCGTACAGTACAATCCATTCTTAGAAAAAATCTTTCAGAATGAATAGGGATCCATCCATTTCATTATCTGGAAGGTGTATACAAATTGTGATTATACAATGTGATGGATATTTAGAAAATTTTCATCATACTGTTCTTTTGACTGCTCATCGGGAAAAAGAACTAAACAAATCATCTTGTGTGAACTACATTCATATAATATGATCAATCTAAAATTTTCAAATTTTGATCTCTCCCTTGATGTGTGTGTGTGTGTGCATAGTTACTCAATTACAGCACACACTCTCTCTTTTTTTTGTGAATAAAGGATGCATCTAGCATTAATGAAAATCAAGAGAATACAATGGGCATCTACTAAGAGACTCCATGACAGTCCTTCCTAAACAAGTGTAAAAAACTTGTTGGAAGTTATGTTTCAACAAAGGAGTCCCAAAAAAAATTGCATAACAAAGCAAACTTGGCACAATAATCAGCCAATTTATTACAATCTCTAGGAGTAAAGAGAAAAAGAATATTTTTGAACACTTGTAGGAAAGACAGATCCAATTTCGTACCTTTATTAGTCTTCATTTTTATAGAATCTTGGAGCATCTTTATGATATTCACATTGTCTCCTTCATTGATTAGCCCCTTATATTCACAAATCTAATCTTGAATGTATTTTTCCATCATGAGAAATTCTTTAAGTTCCAGATGAGCAATGTCCTAATGCATCATCTTCTTTCCATAAGCACATGTCATTCTACCTTTGCAATCTCTAAGCAGCCATGCTATTCCCGCCAGGTTCGATTTCAACAAAGCCGCATCTACATTCAATTTTAACCAACCTTCAGGAGGGGGACACCATGCTTTAGGCAGCAATTGCTGATTAGTGCTCCAGTTCTTCTCGGTTGGTGTAGATTGAAAGAATGATGCTTAAGATATGACTTCAGCTGCTATGTATGCAATGGGAAGTTCCGAAATGTATGACTTCAGCTGCTATATATTAGATTGATAGATAGATTAAAAGAATGATGCTTGAGATATGACTTCAGCTGCTAGTGCTATGAAAGAATGATGCTTGAGATATTACTTCAGTTGCTATGTATACAATGGGCATCTACTATGTATGCCTAGATTCCGTGAGCTCCAGCTATAATAAACGGTCAATGCATAAATTTTTGCAAGTCCATTGTCAGCTCTAGAACTGAGTTCTTCAATGCATTCATCAAGATTTTGAAAAGAAGGAATGCTAAAACCCCAGTTTCTCAGTTTTAGAATAATCTCTAAAAGCTTACCACATTTAGTGGTTATATGCTCTGTATCTTCCCTCATCTTGCATCCTTTAGGACAATCTAAATTATTAGCTAATTTTCTATAGCTTAACCAGGAATTAGTTGGTAGTGCATCATTCAATGCTCTCTACCAAAACAAATGAGTTCTCTGGTTGAGTTTCAGCTTTTTCAGCCAATTAGACTTGCTTAGATTGCTGTCAAGATTCCTGTTATTGGCTTCAGTTTACAGAGATGATATAATCTTCCCCGAATTGCTGCATATTAATTCTAGCTTATCTTCTCTGTTAACCTCCCCTTTATCCATTTGTTGTATTAGATTTATCATGTCTGTAGAGAAAAAAATAGCCAATTTCTCTAAATTCCAATTTCCATCTTGATCCATAAGAAAGGTTACCTTTTTATCTGAGAGATCTACTACATTGTATGTTGCAGGCCAATTGTTAAGGTTACAATCTAGAATCCAGTTGTCATTGGTAATGTTAATGCTATTACCATTATTGACTTCCCATCTTACAATTGATTTCAAATATTTGATGCCATCTTTGATGATTTTCCAAGCTGATGATGAACCTTTCTTCATACCTTCCTCCCATATTTTGTCACCATATTTCCTTTTGAGAATTTTACAGAGCAATGAGTTGTTGTTCTATAAATACATCGACGCCATTCTTGCTCTTAAAGGTCCTTGCCTTTCCGATGCACCGTGGATGCCAAAACCTCCTAAACTTGTAGGTAGGCATAGATTTGATCAAGAATTATAGTGCATTCCTTGGTTTCCATTTTCTTTATGCCACAAAAAATTCCTACATATTTTGTCAATATTTAGCAAAATACTTTTAGGAACTAGGGAAAGAGCTACCTGGTAAGAAATCATATTTGAGTAGGCTAAATTGATGAGTATTATTCTTCCAGCTAATGATAACCATCTTGATCCCCATGAATTAAGTTTGTTCATAGCCTTTTCAATGATGTTGCTGAAATCTTCAGTTTTAAGTCTCCTTAAAGCCAATTTGATGCCCAAATAACTGAGTCCTTGACTTCTTTGTATCCCAATATTTTGTTCAGCTTCCTTCTTATTTTCCTGGATACACTTTTACCATATAAGACCATGGATTTTTGAGAGTTTATTTCTTGTCCTGTCCACCCGCAGTAATTTTTGAGGATGATCTTCAAAGCTCTAGCGTTATCACTAGAGGCCTCGGCTACAGCAAGAATATCATCTGCAAATAAGAGATGAGTTACTTTTTCCATATTCGTAACTAGTTTCATCCCCAACTTGTTATTACTCCTGTGAAGAGCCTTTGAGAGAAGGTCAGAACATAAAATAAATAGGCTTGGCGATGGCCTGGACGATCTACATCGGACAGCTTGTATTCTGGGCAATGATCAGGATGATGGAAATCGGATTTAAACTAATCGGCCAGGACGATCGTGAGTTCGGCCTGGACGATGTAACCAATTTTCTTCTGATCGTCTCAAATCGTCCCGGGCTAATGAGCTTAATTTGTACTGATCGGCCATGACGATATGCCTATCGTCTTGGACGATAATGTCGTCAACTTGCATTAATGAGCTCATTTTGAGAGCTTCTATTTAAGCTTTGGCATTACACTTTGTAAGCGTCTTTGGCAGCCATTGTAGCTTCGTTCTTGTGGGGGAGACTTGAAGAGAGAGCTTGAAAGGGAGAGAGGAAAGGGTGGAGTTTGAGAGAGGCAGAAGATCCTGTGAGGGGGGACTCTAGAGAGTGTGGAGGGTGTTCCACACGGTTGCTCCGGCGAACTCGCACCTTAATACCATCGGATTTAAGGCTTGTCTCGAGGTAAGTTCACCAAAGAAGAAGTCTCTTTGGTGTCAAATGACCCGGCAACTCCGCCGCACCGGGAGAGGTGGAAGTGATTTTGTAAGGGCTTCTCCGCCTAACTGTGGGGGCTAAAGGAGAGACACTTGTGTTAGTGCAATACTTGGAGGGTGCCTCCAAGGAGTGGATGTAGGTCAAGGTTTGACCGAACCACTATAAATCCGGTGTGTTCTTTCTTTATTAATTCCACACTTTTAATTTCTGCATCGTTGGTTTTCTATGTGGTGATATTGGTTTTAAGTTTTATTTTGGTTTTAAAGATTTCCAATTCACCTCTCTCTCTTTTAATTAGCTTTGGGACTAAGCTCATAGGGCTTAACATCTCTAGCAAACTTTCACAACCTCGGATAGGTCTCACATTCTTGGTGGATTCTCTCGACCTCTTATGTACAGGTTAACATTGTCGAGCAAAGGCTCCGACATACAATCTTGAATAGGTCTCACATCCTTGGTGGATTCTCTCGACCTCTTCCTTATAGGTTAACGTCGTCAAGAAAAGGCTCCGACATACAACCTCGGATAGGTCTCACATCCTTGGTGAATTCTCTCAACCTCTTCTGTATAGGTTAATGTCGTCGAGAAATAACTCTGACATACAACCTCGGATAGTTCTCACATCCTTGGTGGATTCTCTTAACCTCTTCCATACAGGTTAATGTCATCAAGAAAAGGTTTCAACATATAACCTCGAATAGGTCTCTCATCTTTGGTGGATTCTATCAATCTCTTCCATATAGGTTAACGTCATCGAGCAAAGGCTTTGACATACAACCTCGGATAGGTCTCATATCCTTGGTGGATTCTCTCGACCTCTTCAGTATAGATTAACATCGTCGAGCAAAGGCTCCGACATACAACCTCGGATAGGTTTCATATCCTTTGTGGATTCTCTCGACCTCTTCCGTACAGGTTAACATTGTCGAGAAAAGGCTCCGACATACAATCTTGGATAGGTCTCACATCCTAGGTGGATTCTCTCAACCTCTTCCATACAAGTTAACGTCGTCGAGAAAAGGCTCTGACATACAACCTCGGATAGGTCTCACCTTCTTGGTGGATTCTCTCAACCTCTTTCGTATAGGTTAATATCATTGAACAAGGCTCTGACATATAACCTTGGAAAGGTCTCACATTTTTACCGGATTCTCTCAACCTCTTCTATACAGGTTAAAATCATATAGCAATGGCTCTGACATATAACCTCGAAAAGGTCTCACATCATTTGTGAATTCTCTCAACCTCTTCCATACAGGTTAATATTGTCGAGAAAAGGCTCTGACATACAACCTCGGAAAGGTCTCACTTCCCTAATGGATTTTTTCAACCTCTTTCACAAAGGTTAATGTCATCGAGCAAGGCTTTGACATATAACCTCGGATAGGTCATACATCCTTAGTGGATTCTCGCAACTTCTTCTGCAGAGGTCGGCATCATCGAGCAATATTTTAAGTAAATATTCTCTCTAAAGAAGATCTCATGAAAGCAAAGTGATTGATAAAATCATCACTAATATATAGACCTTAGTAGTCTAACAATGCCTCCAAAAATTTGGGGGGCAATATATCAAAGTATGTCTCAAAGAAGTAATAATAATTCAACTTCATCCAAGGGATAAGTTCTTAACTTCATATACAATATAATTGGAGTTATATAAATTCAAATTCAGATATACATTTTGTTTTGATTGAAAAATATTTAAATTTATATATATATATATATATATATATATATATATATATATATATATATATATATATATATATATATATATATATATATATATATATATATATATATATATATATATATAATTATCTTTGGGAAGATTAAATTTTGAATTTTAGTTATGTAATGGAACCCAATATTAGGGAAAATATATCATCTTAAACAGGCGAGGATATCATTCACTAATTGGTTCAGATTACAAAACTTTAACTTTATCCTTATTATCATAGTAAACCCCAAAACGAATCGTATTTGACCTCGAAAGATCAAAATGGGATTTAATCGAGTGTTTGACTAAGATAATATGGATTGAAGATCATTAATTTTATAATCAAAACTATGATAATAATTGATATATCTCTCTGAAGAAAGAAAATATCAATCATTATCGATCATTTGAAAATGACGATAATGATCGTTGAATTTTCCCAAAAATAATTAATTAAAGATTTTTAAAAATTTTGATTTTGAAAATTAGATCTGGGTTACCAAATCTCCTACAAGCGCAAGCCCTCATAGTTAATCACATCATAGGAAAATTGGAAATTTTCCTGCGAACACTCTCGATTAAAATAGCGATACGAATTTTATTTAAGAATTTTGAAGATTAGTATCAAAGGATGGTAAGATTTAGAATTTGAATAAGGATTAGTTCAATATTGAGCACTTATTTTTAGAGTCAAGGGAGGAGAAGTAGGGAGTGTTTTGATATTCTAAAACAATTCAGAGAAAACTCCAGCCTATCCTAATTGTTGGGCTCGAATTTGATTAAAAGTGATTTAATGTTTAAGTGATCAATTTTTTTAGAAAATTGGGGTTCGTTTCTCGAAGGTTGAGGTCTTATAGCCCGAGCTCGCCTCAGAACCTAAGTCTAAATTGGGCATTTAAACAAAAATGCCCCGAACCTAGCTAATGCAGTGCAAATCTGGTCTTACCCTGGCATGGATTGGGGAGCCAGCTAAACCACCTAAACAATTTTAAAATATGAGTCTAGTCATTTATCGTTGAGTGGTAGGGACATTGCATAGAAAAGTTTGGAGGAATGGGCTCGACATCAAGAGCAGATCCTTAATTGACCCCTTAACTTATGTCGGGTATTTGATGTCTAAATAAATGCAATTAGAAATTTTAGACTCGATTTAATTTGTTAATAATGCAATGCATGCTAATCGACTCGATAAAATGCATAAATCAATATGTAGCAGTTTAAAAATTTTGGCTTATAAAATAGGTTTTTCCCTAAAAGATTGCACAACATCCCCTTGATAGATATGCACCCTCATAGGCCAGGTGGTCTGCCATAACCCATAGGCGGGGAGGTGGCTAATAAGGTGGAGAAAGTATAATATGAATGCATGAAAAACCCTCGGTGAGTCCGAGCTTACTTCTTAGGACCATTTAGAGTTTCTATCTTATCTTAAAAATTTTATTTAATTAGAGTAGAAGAATTTTTGACAAACCCCTAAGAGCCTAAAATTGTATTCCAGGTCAAATCAAATATGACATGCAAGTAAAATAACTAGAAAAGCATACAGTTCTAATGCACAATCAATTTAAATTAATAAATCAAATTAAATATCTCAAATTGAATGCCCATAGGCAAGTGCCCTTATTATTACATCATAGAATTTGTAGAAAATTAAAGTGGCCGGGCACCACTGACAACAACCCGGATTCTATCTTAAGACTTAAATGATTTTGAGATTTGGGATCCTTCTAATTGCCCATTTCTTTGTCTTCTCATGAACATCTTGATTTGTCAGTTTCGGATATCCAAATGGAAAGAAACTCCACCTTGAATGTGGTGTTTTCTTCCCTCTTTGGATATTTGCAAAGTATCCTAATTTGACTTCCAAATGGGAAAAAAAAAGACTCTCCCCTTTAGGGATGTCTTCTCCTCTTTGGAATTCAAATTTTATATTCATATCTCAATCTCGAATCATCTCAAAAATTTATAACCTTATTCAATCAAATTTACATCAATTTAAAATAAAAAAAATCTAGACTCGATCCTACAAGATTATCCTAATAATCAACAGTTATACATGCAATCCCAAGCAGTTATTATATGAAATTTGAAATACATTATTTGAGCCACACTTGGTCATGCTCTTTTAATTTTAAGTGGGTTTTAAACGCAGCAGGTACCTGTGCAAAGAGTATATATATTTGATTTTTATTAACTGCCCCCTTTAATTTCAATGCCCTGCACGAGCATGGCCATCTGCACAAAACAAGATTAGTATAAAAAGATCGCTCCTAACCTAAGGTTAGATCTAACGCACAAGCAACCACAGTAGAAAGTGCAGTAAACAGGTAAGTAAATAAACACACCAGTTCTAAACTAGCAAACAACATGCAATGAAAACTCGAAAACCCGGCACACAGCAGGAAAGTAAAACACCGGTCTATCTTAAGACTAGAGTCAATGATCCTAGCAAAACCATCTAAAGTGTGTGAGGTAGGCTGTGTGGTTTTGATATACCCTAAGTAGGATATTTGATTAAAGTTGCTTAAGGTTTAATTGGTTGAAAGGCTTAAAGGATATTTAATTGAAATTTAAATCTTAATAACTTTGAATAAATTTTAGAATTAATTCTTAATTATTTGTTGGAAACTACCTTTGTTTAACACCGAGGCCGTGAAATTTATTTCACCTTCATTGGGATTAAGCAAATAGCCTCGTAGGCTTGGGTTACCTGGTGGTACCCGATATAATTATATGTTTTGATTTAATTAAAGTTTGAAAGTTAATATATTTTATAAAAAAGTGTTTGATTGCTGATTTTTAAAGTTTGATTAATTTGAGTTTTCCATTAATCGATTCGTGGCGTTGTGCCACTAGGCTCGAGGAACCAGCTTCCTTAGGACACTTAGCCCCGTAGCCCAGAGTAGTCCAGCCGATAAAACTAATTAATGTGATTGAATTAGAGATTTTTTTAAGGTTAAATAATTAATAATTAATCTATTTTAAGGTTTAACACCCCTTAAAATCTATTCGTGGCGTTGTGCCACCAGGCTCGAGGAACCAACCTCCTCAGGACACTTAGCCCCGCAGCCCGGAGTAGTCCATTCGATAAACCAAATTAATGTGATTGAATTAGAGATTTTTTTTAAGGTTAAATAATTAATAATTAATCTATTTTAAGGTTTAACACCCCTTATAATCCATTCGTGGCGTTGTGCCACCAAGCTCGAGGAACCAGCCTCCTTAGGACACTTAGCACTGCAGCCCGAAGTAGTCCAGCCAATAAACTTCATCTTTGTGATGGTTGTTATGTTTTAAAAGGTTTGTTGAGTGTTTTAAACATTAACTAATATTTTCTGGAGTTTTTGAGCGATTTTGAGTTTTTTAGAATTTTTGAAATATTTTAATCATTTAATTAAGGGGTTGAAAATTGACTTTTTGATTAAGAGAGTTTTCTGGAAATTTAGTATTTTATTAAAATACTAGACCTTAATATGACCAGTTAGACTATAAGTACACTAAAATTGGATTTTTCTATATTTTATTACAATGGTTTGAAGTTCTGAACTGATTTTGACTTAAGGTTGACCGGTTTGTTAACTTTTTAAATTTAATGATTTTCTGGAACTTTAACATTTTTAATAAATATTAGACATTATTATGAGTTCAATGCAAGTGAGTTTGGTCAATTTGGATTTTTTCTTGAATTAGTTATGAAGTTTTGAAGTTTGATGTATTTAATGAACTGTTGAAATTCCTTAATCAGAGGGCTTTTTGTGATTTTGCTCCAAATGAGATACCAACTCCTTGAAATCAGATCTAAAGGTCATGAATGACCTAAGGAGAGATTCTCAAGTGATTGGGAAATTTTTGGAATTTTTAATTATTATTAATTAATTATATTAATTAAATATTGAATTTTACTTAAAATTAAATTAAGGTTTAATTTTATGTCAAATGAAGAGGATTTTAATTTTCATGAGTTAAGGGTTTGATTCTAATCAATTAGAGAGGTTACACGTAATTTTTGGGTTTAAATTTGATTTATTATATTTTCTGGAAGTTTTAAGGCTTAAACTTAGGAAAATTAATTAGGGGCTTAATGGTGTCTAAACCCAATGAAAATTTTCCTATGGGCTGAGAGTGTCACTATGTTTGAAATTTTCAAGTTTTAAGTTTAAATGAGGTGTATCCTAATCACAATGCATTTTCTAAGTTGCCTAATCAAAGTCCTTAATTATTGTCCTTAATGACACTATGTTTAATAGTTCCACTAACCCTTTTTGACTAACATACATAGCATGTACTCACACCAAACAAATCCTAGATCTAGGAGAACCTAAATCTAAGTGGTGGGTGTACAATCCTAAGCATGTAAATACTAAACAAAATACACATAATTAAAACAAGATTGGTGAATGAATCAAGGAATGAACATTCAGTAATCACGCCATTATTCTCATTCATATAAGCTTGACCTATGTTTAGAATTCCAACAAATCTCTCAAAATTTTAAAGATTTAAAATATATAAATAATTTCAAAGTATTTTTCAAAATGTATATATATAAACCTACTTACATAAATAATATAAATTTAAAATAAATAATAAAAAAATATTTTTTAAATAAAATTTTAAGTATTTGAGAGATTTCTAATTTTCAAGTTACATGAAAATAAATTTTTAACTTTAAAATAAATAATATAATATAATATTTAATTAACTATTAATTAAATGTTAAGAATATTCAAATAATTAGAATTAATTAAAATAAATTAAATTTTAAACTTTGAAAATAGTTTTAAATTAAAATATTTAATTTTTTGAACATGTTAATTATATTATTGGATTTTCATGAATTAATGTGAATTTCTCTTGAATATTTAAAATTTTAAGTTAATTAATGCCATTAAATTAATTTAGAGTTAGTTACTAATTAAAATAATGACTAAAATAAGTTAAATCAAATCCAGAACATTTCTGAATTTTGAAAGTGGTTTAACATAATTTAAGTTTTCAGAATTATTTAAATTGAATTAGACATCGATCAATATTCAAATATTTTGATATATACACAATATATATATATCTTTAAATTAACTTACTCTCAAAATAAAAAATAAAAACTCAAATAAAATGAACTAAGCTAATATTGATTTTAAAATAAAATGTCCTAATATTATTTCTGGAATTTAAAGCTATTTAAAATAATTTTTGAATTTAAGTTTAGTTAAATAATAATTAAATACCTAAAATATTTAAGTATTTAAAAGTTGTTTATATATATATATATATATATATATATATATATATATATATATATATATATATATACATATCCCTGAAAATATTTTAATTTTAAATACACATATATCTCTTAAATATTAAGATATATTTTAAATTAAACTTTTAAATTTTATTGTATATTAATCTTTATTTTAATTAAATGTTAACTAAAAGTAATTAATATTTATAATATTTTAAAATACATTATCATTTCATCCTAAAATTAATTTTAAAATACTGTTTATAATATTCTGATAATATTCATGTAAAATAATTTTTTTTTTATAATTTTAAAATAATTTTTAAATGATTTTAGGACAAAACAGTAATTAAAAAAAGATTTAAAAACAAATTAAAAACTATTTTTAATTAACTCGCGGCAGAAAAGCAACGTGGCGGCTCCTGTTTGGCGGGCAGGAACCGCGCGGCGGTGCCAAATGATTAGCAGCGGCGGTCTGCCAGGCGTCGACCGAAGGCTATTTCATGTTGTTCACTTAACCACGTCGGCAGAACGTCTGAGCCATCGGATCAACACGGGTTTGATCTAGCGGCGGAGATTAAATCCCGTCGTTCAATCTCCGCGGGGAGATATCAGATGGCGAAGATTTGATCCCGCGGTTCTGAGCGGACGGCCCAGATGAAGACGAACCACAACTCGATCAACAAAACATATACACGGCTAGATGAGAGCACCGAGAGGCTCGATCTGGATCGTTGATCGAGTGATCAACAGTCCAGAAAACTTACACTCGACGGAGACTACGAGTGACACCCTAGGATCTTTTTTTTTTTTTTTTTTTTTTTGAGTTTTCTCTTAAATACGAGAATCAAATGACTTGAAATTTAAAACATAGATTTCATAGATGAAGAAAATCAATGGGGATACGCTTAAAATGTTAAACAAGGGCTTAATGAAATGCTAATTAATTCTATGTGTCTGAAGCTAGGTTTAGAGATTAACATTTATTTAATGGACGGTTTGGACCGTTTAATGGATGGTTGAGCTTGTAGACTGTCCAAGTGTAGATCCCCAGCATAACAGTAAGCCTGAAAATGCCTGGATTGACTGCTACAAGGCTGGGACGGATTAGGTGGTGGGCTTGTTGGAGAACTCGCCGCCGATGACGTGCAACTACTTGGGTTTTGTAGTGGGAAGGTAGAGGAGGCCCTGGAGAGCTAAAACAAAAGAAGAGTCTAATCTGGGAGGCTGGAGTAAGTGAGAGAGTGTTAGGGATTCAATGATAGCTCCTTAAGGCATTTTCTCCCTATTCAAACGTTCTCAAGTTGGATAGACGGCTAGGATCGACTGGATTAGCTCTTGGATGACTGCCACGTACCCTAGGAGTTGGTAGGAGCATAGGGCAAGGACGGATAAAGGACATCCTAGGTGTAAAGCTTTTTTGGTCCCCACTTGGACACATGGAGTGAGGGGGATCCATTGATTAGGATTCAAGGGCTGAGATGAGCTTTAAGAAGCTTCTAGAGCTGGTTCCAACAGCTAGATTAGTTTAGAGATGTGGAGGATTAAATCAAGATGGATTTTGACCATCTTTGACCACTCCCAAACCCTAATTTGACTGTTTGACCTGTCAATATGACACATGGGCTGGCGAGTTGGCATGGAAGGGTGCTTTGAGTGCTAGAGTGTTTAAGGACTTTGTTGCAAATCTATTTTTCATGGCTTATGTTTTGATGATTGACAAACAATGTTTCTCTTGGACTGCTTGTTGCTTCTAACTTTTCAGGAATCGAAGATCGGACGATCAAGAAGAAGCCAGTTCAGGATTGCGTAGGTTTAGGGTTGAGTTAGTCTGTACTTTTGTTTTTCACTTCTTGAGTCTACTTGTAATGATCAAAGAGACTGATGCTATGTAACCCTTCACACACACACTTGAGAGACTTAGAATTTCTGTTTTTACTCATATCGGCCAGGACGATTTTTGGATCAGCTTGGACGATCAGCTTAAAACAGAAAGTCTAATTAAGGATTCTTAATTAAGGCAGCCGACATTAACAGATCGTCCTGGACGATACGTGTATCAGCCAGGACGATAAGCTCAAAATAGAAAGAAGTAGCCGCCATAGTCAATTATGGTAGTGTATTTTTAAATTATTAGCCAGGACTATCCTAGGATCGGCCTGGACGATATTCACAAATTATGCCATAATTGTTCAGGAAATCAAGGGAGTAATTAAAGATGATTGATACGATCATATAGTCCTGGACGATCGCAGGATCGGCCAGGACGATCCAGTCAAAAACCTTAAGTTACTTCAGGACGATCAATATCGGCCAGCCCGTATCCAAGGCTATTGTCAGGACGATTTTCCTCTGATTTGAACTGATCGGCCAGCACGATCGTGAGATTGGCTGGACGATCAAGCTAATTTTCAATCGTCCAGCTTTGCATCCATGGCTATGCTCTGGCCGATCTTCATTGATTTGTACTAATCGGCCAGGCCGATGTCCATATCGGCCTGGACGATATTGTCGGCAACTTGCAATTAATGAGCTCCTTTGAAGCTCTTCTATTTAAGAGATCTTGTTCAACATTTTTCAAGACCTTTGGCTGCTGCCTAGACCTGAGAAGACCTTGAGGAGAGAAAGAGAGAGAGGAGAGAGAGAGGATCTTATGAGGGGGAGCTTATGAGGGGATTCACAAGGGTTGCTTCAAGGATCGCTCTGCTTTGTCTCTGTCTAGAGTTTCTCGTCCGTGGAAGGGTCGGTAGAGGTAAGGAGTTTGCTTTTGGTTTTGATTCTCTGCCATCTTCAGGAGGAAGCAAAAGGAGGAAGGTTCTCTGCCTTGCCGGGGTGGCAAAAAGGAGGTTCTTGTGAGGGCTTCTCCGCCTAGCTGTGGGGGCTAAAGGAGAGTCACGTTTTGTAGTGCAATACTTGGAGGGTGCCTCCAAGGAGTGGATGTAGGTCGAGTCGACCGAACCACTATAAATTTCTGTGTTCTTTTTCTTGCTTCCGCGCTTTCAAATTTCGCATTTATTTCTGTGGTGTGATTTGGTTTATGCAATTTTCTTTTTTTGTGAAAAGAGTTTTTAAAATACCAATTCACCCCCCATCTTAGTTAGCTTGGGACTAAGTTCATAGGGCTTAACATCCCTAACGAACTTTCAGACTTAAGGCAATCCCCTAGAGGTTTAAGGGTTCAAACCATTTGGGCACTTGAAGGTTTGTTGACCAAGCATTAACTGGTCAACTAACCACTTTGACTGTTGAGGTGGCAGCCAAGTGGCCTCAAGGATTGGTTAGACTATATCAAAACCAAGCCCAAGTGCAGGGTTTGAGGTTTGAGTTTAATATGGGGTTTGGAATAGATTTGATCCAACCATATAGTTGACTTTGTCAACCCTAATTGGATTTGATTGGCCAACATCCAAAAGCATGGTTAGGCCATGTTAGGAGTTGATTTTGGGGTTTGGAAATGGACTCAATGGATTAAATGGGTTAAAATAACCCATTAAAGCCTTAAAGGAGTTTTGAATCAACCAAGGTTGATTGGTCAACTAGGTTGACTGGGTCAACTAGGTTGACCAAATGGGTGGGTCTGGGCTGAACAGGTTTGAAATGATGTTTGGGGTCTGGTGCGTGTGATTTCAGAGATCAAATAGGCCATTTGGATCAAATGGGCTATTTAGGCCTTTAATGGGCTTTGAGTTAATTTTGCTTGACTTGGTCAACCAAGTGGGTCCAGGGTTTGGAAATGGATTTAACAGATTTAAAATGATATTTAGAGTCCATTGGGTATGGTCCCAGGATCTAAAGGGTTGGATTTGGCTAAATGGGCTTATTGGGCCCATTAAGGGTCATTCGGGTCGACCTTAGTTGATCTGGTCAACCAGGTTGACCCAATGTCTGGGGTCAGACTCAACAGGTTTGAAATGACATTTGGAGGCCAATAGAAGTGGTTCCATGGCTTAGAGAGGTCGTTTCAATCAAATCACCTGTTTGGACCCTCAAAGGGCTTCTTAGGTTAACCAGGTTGACTTGGTCAACCAAGTTGACCCAGGGTCTGGGAATGGGTCCAACAGGTTTGGTTTGATATTTGAAACTTGTTTGAGGTGGTTGCATTCAATTTGGACGTCGTTTGGTTTGAAATGGGTGTTTGAGCCACATAAGGGTATTTTGGTCATTTTGACCCCTGGTCAACTGGGGGTCAAAATGGGTCCACCAAAGTGCAGTTTAATGTTCAAAGAGTTATAATCAAGAGTCTGGAAGTGATTAGATACTTTGGAGAAAGCTCTAGTGTCAAAATCTACTAAATGGCAGGTCTAGTGGCATAGACTGTAAATATTTGAAAGTTTTATAGTCTTTGGATTTTGATTTAGATTCTAGGGTTAGAGACCTCAGAATGGGCTCAAATTTGGAGGGTTTCCTCTAGAGATATTTCCCATTAGTATGCAACTGACAGACTCTGAATCAGAGGTTATTTGATTAGGTTTCAAAGTGTTTGAAAATTTACTGGGAAATATCTTTAGGATAGGACCTTAAGACTTGGGATTTGATTCTGGATTTTGAGTTTGATTGATTAATATTGAAATATCCAAATAATCTATAATAATTTGTGTGATCATTAATGAATTGATAGGGTCAGAGCTAACTCACAGGTAAGATCAATATTTGAACTGGAGTTTGGAATCTGGAAAAGATTAAAGTTTGGAATCTGATTGAGGTTTGATTTGAATTAAGTTCAGGTTTGAATTGGAGTCAGGATTAATTTGAAGTCTGGATTCTGGATTGATAGATCCTAAAGGGATTCTAGGGTCTAAGACTTGAGAGAGTCACAGGTTCTATATAGATCCTATAGTCTAGGGTCTTAAAGATTCCTAAAACCTAAATAGACCTTAGAATCTGGATCTAGAAAAATCCTAGAGTCTAGGATCTAGAAGTCCTAGGATCTAGAGTCTAGATTGATGTAGGGTCAGGATTGATCTGGGATCTGGATGGGTTCCTAGTGACCTTTATTTTCACAAAAAATTAAAATTAACAGTATAGTGGCGTTATTCATACAAGCTACCATTATCAAGAAACAAATAACTTCAAAATAGTCAAAAATCTTTAGTGGATTTAATTGACTTCATCTCTACTGCACACAAGCATCTCTTACAAGTTCTTCTTCAATGATATATTGTAATTTGGTCTTCATCAGGCCTAACCTCAAGTTATATTATACGTGTATCATCAGAACAACATTATAGTACACTGCTCCAGCCCTTTAACTCAGGGATATTTGATATTGATACACTTCAGTATATAGGCATATTATTTATATAAAATGCCACTAGACACCCGCCATCATTAGGCGTTCATCAGAT
The DNA here is from genome assembly GCA_016618105.1 of Dendrobium huoshanense. Taxonomy (NCBI): domain Eukaryota; kingdom Viridiplantae; phylum Streptophyta; class Magnoliopsida; order Asparagales; family Orchidaceae; genus Dendrobium; species Dendrobium huoshanense. The sequence continues at coordinate 30,717,483 of CM028360.1, read as the reverse complement.
ATTTGCCAGTGGTCCTTTAATTCATATCAGCCATCATCGGCTTCTCGCTCGACTGTTATTTACAGTGCACTCTTGAACTCTCTCCTTCAGCTCTACACTCGGTCGTTGACTGCTAATGGGCTCAACTTGATCGTACATCACCAACAGACTTCCGCTCGAACAACATCAAAATTCTCCCCTTCTACTGGCTCTTCTCCCGAGTACTATTACTTCTAGATCATCTCAAATCATCCTCGCATACAAGCATCAATTGATCTTCTTCTATCAAGAATCATATTTTAAGAAAATAGCTTCTCCTCGTGACTCCTTATGTACAAGAGAGGGACACTAAAGCTCGATAGGAGAATGTAGCATATCACCGACAGTGGAATGCCTCCAATATAAGAAGAAGTTTGCAAGAGAAGAATAAGAAGGAAAAAATCTCATTCTATACAAAAGAGGGGCACTGAAGCTCAATAGGAGAATGTCGCCTATCACCGATAGTGCAATGCCTCCAATGTAAGAAAAAGTTTGCAAGAGAAGAAAGAAAAAAAGTTGCAAATGTCCTAACTTCTATACAACGAGAGGGGCCCTGAATTTTAATATGATATGCCACATACAACTATCAGGGGAATGCCTCAACTGTAAGAAAGTTAGAATGAGGGAGGAGAAAGAAAAGAAATGACTGCAAAAAATCTAACTTTTGCATAAGAAGAGGGGTACCAATTTTAGTAGGGAAAGTCACCTACGAAAAATAACGGAATGCCTCCCTGTAAGAAGATTGACAGAGAAGAAGACAATGGAAGGCAAAAAAAATTTCTTATACACTAAAGAGTGGCATCGATTTATATACGAAAAGTCACCTACAAAAAATAATGGAAAGCCTCTAGAGCAAGAAGAAAAATAGGGGATAAAGAAGGAGAGAAAGAATAGAAATTTCTAACTTCTGAATAAGAGGAGGGGCGCTGAATCTAGTAGGAAAAGTCACCTACTAAAAAATAGCGGAAAGCCTCAACTGTTAGAAAGCCAGAATGAAAAAAATAAGAAAAATTTCTAACTTCTGTACAAGAGAAGGGGCATCAAATCAAGTAGGGAAAATCACATACTAAAAAATAGCAAAAAGCCTCAACTATCAAAAAGCCAAATGAAAAAAAGAAGGAAAATTTCTAACTTCTGTACAAGAGGAAAGGAGCCTAATCAAGTAGGGAAAGTCACCTACTAAAAAATAGCGGAAAGCCTCAACTGTTAGAAAGAAAGATGTTGGTGGAATTTTGGAAAACATGTTTTGAAAAATATTAGTTTTCTTTAGGGATTTTAAGATTAAGGTTAAGTTCTAATTCTAAGGTCGAATCGACTTGTTAGAAAGAGTATATCACCCCGGAGGACGAAAATAAACTTTCATAACGGTATTCAGACTTAGAATTTTGAAATCCATCTTGAATGTTATGATCGGGTTCTAAGGAGAACTCTATATGGCCCCGAGGGGACACAATATAGTTCAACTAAGTACCCAATTACAATATTCAAGAAACATGATCGTCGCATTCACATCCAAAGCCTTATCGAAGAAGGGTGTATCTCCCCAAAGGGAAATGAGACCATTCAACGATAATCCTTCTAATGCAACTATGACGATCATTATTTAACTTTTCCCAAAGAAATCTAATGAAGTTTTAGAAATTGAGTTTTCTTTAAAATCAGGTGTGTGTGGGGTTCCAAATCTCCTACGAGCGCAAGCCCTCGTAGTTAATTACATCGTAGGGAGATAAAATCTCCTACGAAAACTCTCGATTAAAATAATGGCAAAATTTTGTTTAGAGTTTCTAGGAGTGATATCAAAGTATGAATAGAATTATTGGAAAATCAAAAGGGAATGGATCAAAATTGAACAGTTATTAACGGAGTTAAAGGATGAGAGGTAGGGACACTTTGAGATTCCAGAACCATCCGGAAGTATCCCAACTTAATCTAAATGTTGGGGTTTATATTTTGGATTTGAAATGATATTTAGTTCGAGTTGAGCATTTTATTAGAAATTTGGGATTAGATTCCCGAAATTTGGGGTCTTATAATCAAAGATCTGCCCCGGATCCTAAATCTATTTTGGACACTGGACCACAGTCGTCCGATCCTAACTAATGCAGTGCAAGGTCTGGACTTACCCCGGCCTGGATTGGGGAGCCAGCTAACCACCTAACCGATTTAAAAGAGATGAATCCGGTCTTTTATGAAAGAGTGGTAGGGACGTTATAATTAAAGTTTTGGGGAGGCGGGGCCGACATCTAGAGATTTTCCTAATTGGCCCCTTTGACTTATGTTGGGTGCTAAAATGCTAAGGACTATGAAATTAAAATTTAGACTCTTTAATTTGTATCTAATGCAATGCATGCTGGTTAACAACCTCAAATCAAATATGCTTGAAATTTTTTAAAAACAGGCTTATAAAATAATTTTTTAGAAGACTGGACTTCCCCAGGTCCGGCACCTCGTCCTCATAGGTCAGACTATCCGGACTCTACCCGCAGGCGGGGAAGGGTCTAAAGCAAGGAAAGAGTAATGCAAAAATATGCATGCGACCCCGGGGTCGATCCCCGGCTAATTCCCTAGATTCGTTATCTTTCTATGTTATTTAGACTCACTAAAATTTTAGACTTTTAAGATTGTGAGTATAAAACTTTCACACCCTCACGAGCCTCACGTATCCAGGCGAAAACAAAGAGCGGCATGCAATCGCCAAAAAAAAACTAGGAAAAACAAGTAATCCTAAAGGCAATCAAATCATCAAATCAAATACAAATTAATTAGTAAATGTCCATAGGCAGAATTGCCTTGCTTATTACAAACCAGAATATTACAGAAAGTAAAGTGGCCGGGCACCACTGACAACAACCCGGATTCTAAGCCTAGTAATGACGCAAGTTATTTTGAGTGGGATACTCTCAATCTTTAAGTCTTCAAATCTTCAATTTCATTCTTCTTTGGACTCCTTTTCTTCAATCTTCTTGGAATCTTCGTAGTGGATTACCCAAATGGACAAGAGGGCACTTCCCTCTAAGGGGAAGGCCACTCTTTCCTCTTTGGGTAAGGAAGAGGTATGATCCAAATTTGGATTTCCAAATGGAAAAGGAGTGTTCCCCAAAGGGGTATCCTTTCCTCTTTGGAATCCAAGCTTTGGATCTATGTATCCCAACTCAAAATAAACTTTCACAACACTTGACACTTGCACAAATTACATTTATATCAAAATAAAAATCTAGATTCACCTGCAGGGTTATCCTAAGCAATTAATATATAAAAAGCAGTTATTCCCAAGCAGTTGTATATGAGCAAAAGAAAGTAAGTAAACACACTGGCCACGCTCTTTTTATGATTTGGGGGCATTAGCAGCTGAAGCACCTGTGCAAAGAATTTATAATATTTATGCATTTTTTATTTGCCCCCTTTTTATATTGCCCTGCATGAGCGTGGCCACCTGCAGAAAACTGTGTCAACATCCAGATCGTACCTAACCTAAGGGTAATCTAGTCGCCAAACACATCAATCCATCCACAGAGTACAGAAAAGGTAAGCAGACACAGCAAAGCAATTTCATCCACAACATGCAGTGAAAACTACGAAAAATCCGGCACACAGCAGTAAAGTAAACACCGGCCTAACCTAGATATAGAGTTGGTTGTCCTAGCACATCATCTAAAGTGTGTGAGAAAGGTCGTGTGGCTGGGGTAGATCCTAAAGTGGGTTATTAATTGAAGTTGTCTAAAAGTGTGGATTTGTTAAGGCTTAGGAGGGAATTTAGATTAAAATTTAAGTATTAATGAATTAAGAATTTTAATTAGGCATATTTTAAAAGTTAATTGATTACTACCTTTGTTTCACACCGAGGCCGTGAAGTTTATTTCACCTTCCTTGGGGCTAAGCTAATAGCCTCGTAGGCCTGGGTTACCCAGTAGCAATCGGGGTTGATTAAGTTATTTAAATTGGTTAGAATTAAAAGAGTGGATTGATATTAAAGGGAGTTGGTCGCTGATTTTTAAGGTTTGATTAATTTAAATTTTCCATTAATTGATTCGTGGCGTTGTGCCATCAGGCTCGAGGAACCAGCCTCCTTAGGACACTTAGCCCCGCAGCCCGGAGTAGTCCAGCCGATAAACCAAATTAATGTAATTAAATTAGAGATTTTTAAAAATGTTAAATAATCAAAAATTAATCTATTTTAAGATTTAACACCCCTTAGAATCCATTCGTGGCGTTGTGCCACCAGGCTCGAGGAACCAGCCTCCTTAGGACACTTAGCCCCGCAGCCCGGAGTAGTCCAGCCAATAAACTTCATCTTTAGGATGGTTGTTGTGTTTTAAAGGATTTGTTAAGTATTTTAAACATTAAGCCAATATTTTCTGGAGTTTTAGAGTGATTTGAGCTTTATGAATTTTTAGAATATTTTAATGAATTGATTAAAGGGTTGAAAATTGACTTTTTGATTAAGCTCAAATTATGGAATGTTTGTATTTTATTAAAATACTAGACCTTACTACGATCAGTTAGAAGGTAAGTACGTTGAAATCGGATTTTTCTACATTTTATTACGAAGGTTTGAAGTTTTGAACTAGTTTTAACTACGGTTTGACCAATTTGTTGACTTTTTAAAATATTGCAAATTTCTGGAATTTAATATTTTTAATAAATATTAGACCTCACTATGAGTTGAATGCAAGTGAGTTTGGGTGATTTGGATTTTATTTGAATTAGTTATGAATTATCGAAGTTTGGACATTTTTAATGATTTTTAGGAATTTCTAAATTAGAGGGCCTCTTTTGTGATTTTGCTCCAAACAAGTTCCCAATCTCTTGAAAACACCTCCAAAGGTCAGGAACAACCTAAGGAGGGATCCCCAAGTGTTTGGGAGATTTTTGGATTTTTATATTATTATTAATTAATTATCTTAATTAAATATTGGTTTTCACTTAAAATTAAATTAGGGTTTAAATTGCTGTCAAATCAAGGGGCTTTTAATTATCATAGATTAAGGACTGAATTCTGGTCAGTTTGAGGGTTTATATGTAATTTTTGGATTTAAATTGGATTTATTACAATTTTTAGAAGTTTTAAAGGCTTAATTAAGGGTTTAAGACTTAGAAAATTAATTAGGGGACCTAATGACCTCAAAAATTAATGAAAGTTTCTCTAGGGGCTGAGGATGTCACTAAGTTCAAATGTTCAAAGTTTCAACTCAAGGGGAGGTGAATCCTAATTATTGAAATTTTTCTAAGTTTTCTATACATAAGTCCTTAATTATTGTCCTTAATCATGTCACTAGTTTTGAATAGGTTCAAATCAAAGTTCCTCTAACCCTTTGAATAAGCATGACATACATACACAATAGCAAACAAGCAAGTCCTTAGATCTAGGAGAACCTAGACTAGGTGGTGTGTGCACCTTAAGCATGCAATTAACTAATTAACATAATTAAGACAAAATTAGTGAATAATCAAAAAAATGATTATTCACTAATCATCCCCATTAATTCCATTCACATGGGCTTGATCTAAGTTTAGAACTTCAATAAATCTCTCAAGAATTTAAAGGGTCTAAAATATATATATATTTTCAAAGTACCTTTTTTTTTTTAGTAAATAAATATCAACATACTTATATATATATAATCATAAATTTAAAATAATTAACAAAATATTTTTGAAATAACATTTTAGAGACTTGAGAGACTCTCAGATTTATTTAAAATATTTTTGGAATTAGAACTTTGATTACTCAAAATATTTAACTTAATAATAAAATATAAATTAGATATTTAATTAAATAGTCTAAATTATCTAAAGGAAAACTCAAATATTTAAAATATATTATAGTTTGTATAGTGAATTTTATTTTGGAATACCCTCCATGCTCTGAAATAATTCCAAAATAAAATATTTTTAAATTATTAAAATTAATTTGATTTATCTTAAGTAAATATTAATTAAAATATCAAGTTTTGGGTATTTTTAATCATTTAAAATATTTTAAATATTTTAGAGAAAACTTTTAATTTTATTTGAAAGATATTAAAATTCTGAAAATTTTGATATTTTTAAAATAATTTTTGGATTTATAAATAATTTTTAATTAATTTTCAAAGTTTCTGTAATTAAATAGGTTTAATTTTAAATTAAACTCATTTAATTAGGTTCGGCGGCTGTTAGTGGGACAAATGGCACGCTCTGATTCGACCAGCCAAAACGCGGCGACGGCGGGATGCCACGTGGAAGGCGGCGGTCATCCACGCGTCGGCTGCAAACCGCGGGACGCGGTTTCACTTAACCACGTCAGCGAGCGGTGCGGGCCGTTCGATCGAATGCCTGGATCGTTCAACGGCGGGGATTAGATCCCGCCGTCTGACCCGATTTGACCAAGATCCAACCGCAGAGAGTTCGTCCCGCGGTTTTGAATGGACGGCCAGGATCAAGCCGGACGGCTGATCGAACGACAGATCGATTGCGCGGTCGGATCAGACCGCGGAAGGGCTCGATCTGGACCGTTGATCGAACGATCAACGGTCCAGAAAACGTACACTCGCCTGAGACCTTGAGTGACGCCCTAGAAAACATATTTCGCTTCGTTCTCTCGATCGGATCGACCACTTCACTTGAAATTTTAAACGTAGATTAAGGGTATGAACAGAAATCGTGGGGAATAACTAGTTTTAGCTAAAACCCTAAAAGCGTGAAGCTATTTAAATCTAACTAGTGTGACCTAGATCTAAGGTTTTAGGGAGTTATACCGTTAGATCTTCGAAAGTTCTGGATTGATGAGCTTGTAGATTGTCCAAGTGAAGATCCCCAGCAGAAATCCGAGCTCGAACACGTCTGGATCGACTGCTAGAAGCTTGGGACGGTCTAGGTGGTGGTTTCGCCGGAGAACTCGCCACCGGTGACGTGCAACCACTTGGACTTTGTAGTGGGGAGGTAGAGGAAGCTCTGGAGGTTCGAAACGAACTGAGAGCTCGGTCTGGGAGGCTAGGGTTGGTGAGAGAAGCTGCCTTGATCATTAACCTCAAAAGGTGCCTTTCTCCCTATTCAAACGGGCTGGGCAAGATTGGACGGCTAGGATTGATGCAGAGGCTCTCCAGATAATGCCACCTGTCCCTGGGAAGGCTGGAAGGCTGCGAAAAGGGCTGGGCAAGCCTTGCTCCTATTGGGTGGACTTGGGATGAGTGAGAGGAGGCATTGCCACTTATGGCTAAACCAGGCCCTGAGCTTGGTTAGGAGAGCTCCAAGTGAGCTTTAGGGCATAAAGGGGGCGGCCTAAAGCAGCTTAAATCAAGGAAAAGGGTTTTGCATGTGATAAGCCCTTCTAGAAGAGGTTTAAGCTTGAGTTTGACCAAGTTGACCAGTCAACTGGTCAATGGGTGCTGACATGGCATGAAGGGAAATAGGAGCAGCCAATGGGAGAGCCTTCAAGCCTAATCTCACACTCCTTGAAGTCAAAGTGGGAGGTTTGACCAATTCAAAGAGGGATTTAAGGCTTTGTTGACTTGATTTGACCAGTCAACCAAGTCAAAATTGGTGATGTGGCACTTGAGGAGGTGGAGGAATACTTGGAATGATTTAATCAAGGGTCAAGAGTTCAAAGTCAAAGCTAGAAGGGATGGGAGCAAATGCCACTAAGGATTGAGGGTTGACTTGGTCAACTCAAGTTGGGTTGAGCTCAAAATGGGTTTAGAAATGTTCAAGGCTTTGAATAGAATGATTTTGAGGGTTTGAAGATATTGATGTGGTTAAATAGGTTGAAATGGTTCATTTGAAACCTTAAGGATCCATTGGGTCAAACCATGTTGACTGAGTCAACTAGGTTGACCCAGTGGGTAAGTCTGGGCTGGACAGGTTTGAAAAGATATTTTAAGACCATTGAGGGTGGTTCCTAGGTCTGGGGAGGTCAAATTGACCAAAATCCCCATTTGAGCCCCTAAGGGCCTGTTTGGTCAACCTGGGTTGACTTGGTCAACCAGGTTGACCCAGGGTCTGGGTTTGGGCTCAACAGGTTTGAAATGATATTTTAAGGTTAATGGAAGTGGTTGGGTGACTTAAAGAGGTCATTTGGGTCAAAACACATGTTTGGACCCTTAAAGGGCCCCTTGGGTCAAACCAGTTGACTTGGTCAACCAGGTTGACTCAAGGGTTGGAAATAGGTTCAAAAGTTTTGAAATGGCATTTGAAATTTGTTAAAGGTGGTTGCATCCCATTTGGAGCTCATTTGGTTTGAAATCCCCATTTGAGCCCCATAGGGGTGTTTTGGTCAATTTTGACCTATGGGTCAATTAAGGTCAAAAAGGGTTTGAAGAATGCAGTTTACTGCTCAATGGGTTAGAATCAAGGGTCTGGAAGTGATTGGAGGCTTGGATAGGGTTCCAAGGTCAAGATCTCAAAGGGATTAGGCTCAGTGGCATAGGCTGTAAATATTTGAAGGTTTTACAGCCTTTGAATTTTAATTCAGATTCTGGGGTTAGAGACCTCAGAATGAACTCAAACTTGGAGGGTAGCCTTTAGAGACATGTCTTATCACTTTGCAAGTGATAGACCCTGAATCAGAGGCCATTTGACTGGGTTTTGAAATGTTTGAAAAATCTCTAAAAAGGGTGTTTAGGACAGGGCCTTAAAGGTTTGAATTTGAGTTTAAACTCTGGGTTTGGATTTGATTTGAAGTTTGAATTAATTTGGATTTGAATTGGATGGAGTTTGAGATTCAAATTGGTCATAGGTAGGAATCAAATTGAAATTGGAGTAGATTAAATATAGGAATTGATTTAAAATTGAGATTGATCAAGGGTGGAGATTGATTTGAAATTGAAGTGGTTTTGAGATCTAGGAGAGTTCTAAGAACTAGGATTTAAAGGGATCCTGGGCTCTAGAATAGGCTCTAAGGTCTAGTTCTAGGAAAGGTCCTAAGGTTTAGAGTGGATCCTAGGGTCTAGGATTAAATTTAGAATCTGGAAGGGTCTTAGTGACCTCATACAAAAATGAGGTCAACAAATGGACCCCCAATGTGTGTGGTAGAAGGAACTTCTGCTGCACACATTGGCGTTGACCGAATGGAAGTAGAATTTTGAGAATGGAAGGGAGATCATCTCCCAACCTCAAACCTATAGGATGCTAATGGAAGGCTTACACCTATTGGATGAGGAAAACTGGTAAAACCAAGGTAGGAAATACCTAGCCTTGGGTCTAAGGGAGGGCATCACCCAACCTTAGGTCTACAGGATGCTGATAGAAGACTTACTCCAAGTAGACAAGAAAACTAGAGAAACCAAGGTAGGGAATACCTAGCCTTGGGTCTAAGGAAGGGCATCACCCAACCTTAGGCCTATAGGATGCTGATAGAAGACTTACTCCAAATAGGCAAATTAACTGGAAACCAAAGTAGGGAATACCTAGCTTTGGGTCTAAGGAAGGGCATCACCCAACCTTAGGTCTACAGGATGCTGATAGAAGACTTACTCCTAGTAGACGGATCAATTGGAAACCAAGGTAGGGAATACCTAGCCTTGGGTCTAAGGAAGGGCATCACCCAACCTTAGGCCTATAGGATGCTGATAGAAGACTTACTCCTAATAGGCAAATTAACTGGAAACCAAAGTAGGGAATACCTAGCTTTGGGTCTAAGGAAGGGCATCACCCAACCTTAGGTCTACAGGATGCTGATAGAAGACTTACTCCTAGTAGACGGATCAACTGGAAACCAAGGTAGGGAATACCTAGCCTTGGGTCTAAGGAAGGGCATCACCCAACCTTAGGCCTATAGGATGCTGATAGAAGACTTACTCCTAATAGGCAAATTAACTGGCAAACTAGGATGGTGCCACGAAGGGCGTACTCCACCACTAGCGGGTCTAATCCTAAGGGAAGGAAGAACCTAACCTTAAGGAAAAGGGCGAAGAGCGTTAAAAACTTAACTTAAAAAAAAAAGGTAGAATCAAGCTAAAAATCAAGAAAAGAAAGTTTTATTGATTGATAAAATGAGCTACATCAAGCATAGTATTTCTTAAGGAAACGCCCATTAACAGGTAGCATTGGGTGGTTCCCTTTACAATCTACTAACTGATACGAGCCTCCTTCGTAGACAGTCTCTATAACGAAGGGTCCTTCCCATGTAGGTTCAAATTTGCCTCCCAACTTCCGATGGGCCAAGATAGGCCTCCGAAGGACCAATACCAAGTCTCCCGCCTGGAAGGTCCTAGGTCGCACTAACTTGTCATGGGCTTGAACCATACGGGACTTATACAACTCTAAACTTTGTTGAGCTTGGAGACGTCGCTCTTCAAGGCCTTCGAGTTCTTCCAATCGTAGTCTTGCATTTTGTTCATTGGTAATTTGATTCTGAACTGCAATTCTAAGCGAAGGAATTTGTATTTCCAAAGGTAGAACAGCCTCAGATCCATACACTAGTGCAAACGGGGTGGATTGGGTCGGGGTTCTATAAGTGGTACGATAAGCCCACAAAGCTTCCACCAACCGCTCGTCCCACTGCCGTTTGTTATCATCAAGGGTCTTTTTGACAATTTGCACCAAGGTTTTGTTGAAGGCCTCGGCCAATCCATTCGCCCGAGGGTAATAGATCGTCGAATATCTCCAATCAATATTATGGCGCCTTACGAAACTATTGATTTTTGTAGACTTGAATGCGGACCCATTATCGGATATGATTCTGCGGGGTACGCCGAATCGATATACAATATGGTCACGAAAGAATTTTAAGACATGGTGTGATGTTACGTTTCGCAGGGGAATTGCTTCCGCCCACTTTGAAAAGTAATCAGTCGCTGCTAATATGAAACGATGACCTCTCGCAGAGGGAGGGTCAATCGGCCCAATGATGTCCGTGCCCCAACTTTCAAAGGGCCACGAGGCTATCGTAGGGTGTAACACATTAGGCGGCTGATGTAAAACCACACCATGGACCTGACATTGATGACAGAGCTTTGCAGTATTCATGCAATCGTCAATCATTGTAGGCCAATAGTATCCAAGTCTTTTAATCTTTAATTTCATTTTTGGACCCGATTGATGAGCACCGCACAGTCCTGAATGAACTTCATTAACAATTTTCTGGGCTTCTCGCTTGTTCAAACAGCGCAGCCACATGTGATCAAAGGACCGACGGTACAACAGATCGTTAACTAGTGCATATGAGAGGGCACGTTTCTTAATCTGGTTGGAGAGTGATTTATCCTGGGGAAGCTTCCCTTCCTTAAGGTAATCGACTAAGGGTCGTCTCCAATCGCCTTCTTCGTCAGTCGTCGAAGAGGCAGAAAGGATCTGAAGGGGAGTCTTACTAATATGTTCCAAGTCTATAAGAGAAAGGGTATTACGACCCTGTATCTCTATAGGGATGGAATCCTCCTCAGGACATGCAAATTCCTTTGCAAGTTTTGCTAAGGCATCCGCCGCAGAATTGCTTCCACGGGGAACCCTATACAAAGTAGCAATGGGAATTTGTTCCAACAAGTGGAGCGTGTACTGGTGGTATTTTAGGAGATTCGGATTCAAGACTTTATAAGTTCCGGCGACTTGGTTAATAACTAGTTGGGAATCTCCAAAGATCTTAATCTCTTTAATCTCCATTAGAATTGCAAGTTCCAAACCAGTTATCAGAGCTTCGTATTCTGCTTCGTTGTTTGTGCAAGGCTCCGATAAGTGGTAGGAAAAATGCATCATTCCTTTTTCTGGTGTAATAAAAATTAAACCGACTCCAGCCTTTCCAGGAATTACAGATTGTTGGGTCGCAATCCTACGAGAGGATGCTGCCCCATCAAAATATAATTCCCAGATGGCCTCGCCAGATTCCCCCAAACTCATGATTTGTTCGTCGGGTAAGTCATCGTTCAGAGGAGAATCTGCCGGCAGCGGGTGTGCTGCCAGAAAATCGGCGACAGCCTGTCCTTTCACAGCACGAAGGGGAGTGAAAGTAATCTCAAATTGCAACAATATCATAGACCAACGAGCTAAACGTCCTGACAACGTAGGTCGGGTCATAAGATATTGCAAAGGATTAACTCTTGAAATCAAACTAATTGAGTGAGAAAGCATGTAATGCCTTAGTTTCTGAGCTGCAAAAACCAGAGCAAGACAATGCTTCTCAATTGACGGGTATCGAATTTCAGTAGGAAGGAGTCTTCGACTAAGGTAGTAGAGAGCATTCTCTTTTCCCTCGTCGTTAACTTGAGCTAACAGAGCACCTAAAGACTCATCTAGAGCTGCGGTGTAGAGGATTAATGGCTTTCCGGGAATCGGAGCTGCCAAGACTGGCGGGTTAGACAGGTATTGTTTGATATCATCAAAAGCATTTTGACACTTCTCGCCCCATACGAATTTAGTATCCTTTTTCGCAAGGACAGAAAAGGGTTGACATCTCCCGGAGAGATTAGAAATAAACCTCCTTATATATGCCAATCTACCTTGTAGAGACCTCAATTGAGTAAGGCTCTTAGGGGATGGCATATCTAAGATGGCTTCAATTTTAGCAGGATCTATCTCGATTCCACGGTGCCTCACTACGAATCCCAAGAATTTTCCTGAAGCGACACCGAAGGCGCACTTCAAGGGGTTCATTTTCAAATCGTAGCGGCGCAACCGTTCGAAAACGACTCTTAAGTCATGCAGGTGAGCCTCTTTAACCTTGCTCTTGACAACTAAATCATCAATATAACATTCAACTTGATTATGAATTAAGTCGTCAAAGATACGGGTCATGGCCCGTTGGTAGGTTGCTCCGGCATTCTTTAGGCCGAATGGCATTACCTTATAACAAAAGATTCCAATAGGGGTCCTGAACGCCGTATTTCTCTCATCTTCAGGGGCCATCTTGATTTGGTTATAACCCGACGAGCCATCCATGAAGGAGAAAATAGCATGTGAGGAGGCAATGTCCACCATGAGTTCTGGTATTGGTAAAGGGAACTCATCCTTAGGGCATGCCTTATTCAGATCCCTATAGTCGACACAAATCCGAATCTGACCATTTTTCTTCCGAACTGGCACGACGCTGGCCACCCAAGAGGGGTATTGTTCCTCTCGAATGAATCCGGCCTCTGCCAATTTCTTAACTTCAGAAACGACTTGTTGCTCAATCTCTAAGCGCATGCGTCGAGGAGCTTGTTTAACAGGGATGGCATCATGCCGAACCCCAAGTTTGTGAACTGCTACCTCAGCAGGCAAACCTGGCATTTCGTCATATGTCCAGGCAAAGCAGTCCCTAAACTCGAATAACAACTGGATTAAGTCTTGAGTTTCACCCTCGCTTAACAGAGTACTTATAAAAATCGGACGGGGGTCATCATCGTTTCCCAAGTTAATTTCTCTTAACTCATCGACTGTCGACTTAATTTCCTCTTCAAATTCAGGGGGTGCATCCCGAACTTGAAGATCATCGGGATCGTCTAAAGTCTCCAAACAGAGTCCATCCAAAGGACAAGGAGGATCTGTAGGGACATTTGGAGAATCAAGATGGTAAGTTATCATTAGGCAATACTCATCATCATCAAATGAACTAACGGTCCCAAAGCCAATACCACTTGTTGGATTTTTATTTACTTTTGTTCGCCAAATGTTCTCGTGGTATCTGGCTTGACCCTTAGTCCATCGGTATGGTACAGAACCTTTAGAAAAAGTATTTTTTACACAAACAGGGAAGTAGCCGAAAGGTAATTCCATTAATTCATTAAAATCTGCCTCCTCAAGGGTTACATCACCTTCGTCCCTTGCGGAGGAGGAGCCAGGAAAGAATTTCTGGACTTTCTTAACTTCACCATCCAAGTTGGGGGCCACTTTGACTTCTAACCCTACAACCCTGCCTGCCGACAGTGGGGTCAGAGAAAGGGCCTCAATCCTTCTAGTGAGCTTTTCATACATTGTTAATTCAGGCTCGTCACTTTTAACTTTTGAAATATCTACCTCAGGGTCACTGTCCTGGTCTAAGGTGAGATCAAATTTTGGAGGAGTATTTATGCTTTGATAATCGAGAGAGAGGGCAGCACCTTGACTTTCTAGTTCACTATCGGAATCTGATTCCAAATCAATGTATACGGGTGCTGCTCCCCTTTCTAATGAAGCACGGCCTCGACCTCGTGCCCTTAAAGCCATCCTCCCACCTCTTTGAGGTAATGTGCTTGGAGGTCTAAGGACAACGATATCAGAGTCGTCTTCACTACTCGATTGAATCATTTCTTGATTGATATTCTTATCTTTTTCTTTCTTTTGGTTGAATTTTTGTTCAACCATTTTCTCCTCAAATTTGATCTCTAATTTAGAACGGGACGAGGACCCTTTTGGTACGAAATATGCAGCATCTTCGTAGATCCCAATTTCTTGAATCGAGAATGGTTGCAAATCACCCTTAATCACATGTTCAATGCCATCTCGCTGGTACTTAATGCATTGGTGTAGGGTAGATGGAACCATTCTATATTCGTGAATCCAAGGTCTACCTAGAAGTGCGTTAAAGGACGTAGTCGAATCAATTATATGAAATTTAGCTTCAGTTTTTAAACCTCCTATTTCTAGGAGTAGAGTGATCGAACCTAAAGCTCTCTCGCCCTTCTCGTTGAACCCACGAAGCACCAACCTGTCGGTTGAAAGCTTGCTAGTATCAACTCTGAGATAAGCAAGGGTCTTTATGTTCATCACGTTGACCGATGCACCCGGATCAACAAGGACTCTTGATAATTTGAAATTTCCCACATCTACAGTAATGTAGAGGGGACGATTGTGGTCAGCAGTTCTCAAGAGTAAATCTTCGTCTGAAAAGGTAACCCCAGGGACCTCTTTGAAGTAGAGAGCCTCACCTTCTGAAGTTGCAGCCAACTGTGTTAAGCAAATCTCGGGATCGAGAAGTGCTTTAATTAAAGACTCCCTCATTTCTTTGGAAAGAAGGAGGGCGTCATAAATACTTAATTTTGCTGGCAACTTCCTAAGGTGGGCTAGAACATTGTAATCAACCTTAGGAACGACAGACTCGAAACCCGGAGGAATTAAAGGAGATTCTGGTTGTTGAGGGGAATCCGGACTTAAAATTTCGAATGAAGGTTGCTTGCCTTTATCCTGAGGGGGCATCCTAGGGGGTAAGACTTTACCGCCACGGAGTTGCACCTGCTCGATGTCTTCGGGCGGGCAAACTAGAGCAGTGTCTACACACACCATAGGTGTCGGATCATCATTTTCTGAAAGCGAGTCAGAATCTGAAAGTTCTATCAAGATAGGATTTCCTTGGAAATTAATTTGAGGGAAATCACTTTCTGATAAAGCTTCAAATTCGACCTTTTCTTGAATAGTCGATTCAGTGAGGTTGGTTTGATTAGCCTCAATATTTAGTTGATTAGGAGTTTGATTCAAAGCAGGAGAGTCATCAATTTGCATTTGAGATTCATGGTTAATCATCAAGACAGAAGTAGAAGGATGTTTTTTATTCATCTTTTGACCCTTCGCCTTTGATGGGGCAAAGTAAAAGTCAGATAACAAAAGAGGGGAAAGGGTTTTAACACCGCCATCCGCCATTCTAATACATCTCTCATCTACACACTTCCTCTCTACAAAATCAGATTTCTCTTCTTTCACATTTTTCTCAGTAGTTCCTAAGACTACTGGAGAGGGAAGTGGCTCAACATCCTTCTGCGAAGCGTCCAGGTCAACCTTCCACACCGGGGCCTGGGCTATCGTAGTCAGCTGTTGAGAAAGATGAAAAGACTTGTTAATCGACTTTTTAAGTGCCCGGGACAAAGCAATGTCCCAACCATCTTCAACAAAACAAGAAGAGTTAAGAGGATTACCTGAAATAGTCTTAATTGAAGCCTTTTCTGGATCGACCAAGTATTCCTTAGGTATTATGATGTTACCTTGGGTGTAGTTCCTCTCAAGCCAATCTTTGAACACAACGCAGTCCTCAAGAGGGTGACTAAGCATCCTGTGGTAGGGGCAGTACTTGGGATCATCTTTCTTGCTCTCATCCTCAGGCCTTCTAGCCTCTGGCAACTGGAAATCCGGTTTCTTTAACAGACTCCTAAAGATCTTCTTAACTGACTCCCTTTTAAATGGATAAGGTTTTGCCAATCTCTCTCTAAAAGGGATGAAAGAGGGATCTCTGGTATGTTGAGGAACTATCTGAAAGGGCTGCTTCTGAGGCGGCTGTGGTGGAAGTGGAGTGCTAGGCTGACTAACCATTGGCCTCTTTCCTTTGTCTACTGCTGAGACCACAGCTTTCTTTTCAAATGTCTTCACCAGTTTTGGACCCTTCCTTTCTTCAGACTGCTCTCGTAAGAATGGCATCCTAGGAGCCTCTTCCTGCAAATTGCTAGCCTTATTAAGAAGTTTCTCAAAAGTTTTAATAGTGAAACCCTTCAGGAGAAAAGCAACAGGACCGTGGATATTCTTCAACAGAATCTCCACAGCGTGTTGTTCTTGCAACTGGGGTTCACACTTCATCGAGAGGTTTCGCCACCTCAAGATGTACTCAACTAGAGACTCTCCCGGCTTTTGCTTTTCAACCACGAGATCGCCCACGGTGGTGCGTTGTTGCGCTCCAGAAAATCTCTTAAGAAAGAGGTTTTCTAGGTCGCTAAAGGTTCTTACTGAACCGTTGGGCAGATCGGCGTACCATTCAAAAGCAATGCCAGATAGACTACTTACAAATTGGCGAAATAGTAGAGCATCTGACCCTCCTGCATTGCAACAGCTTGCTCGGAAGTGGGCCAGATGCTGTCTCGGATTTTCAATTCCGGTGAAAACTTTAAAAGTTGGTGGCACAAAACCCTTTGGATAAGGAACTAGGTCATATTCCTCGGGGTAGGGTCTACCCTTTGCAATAGACACAGTTCCTTGAGCATGGGCTAAGGCCTCCCTTACCTGGTCCTCAATTAACTGCTTGATATCCTTCTGGGGGGGAATCGGAGGAATGGTGGAAACTGTAGGGTGAACTGGAGGTGTCTCTACTGGACAAGGGAGAGTCGCAGGTGGTGACTCGAGAGGTCTGGATTTAAGCTCTGCCCTTTTGGCCTTTTCTGTGAGCTCTCGAGCTGATTGGTGAATCGCAAAAGACTCTTGCTGTGATTTGTCCAACTTTTCTTGCATTTCTCTAACTTGTGACATCATGGTAGCAAGCTGAGTCTCCAAACTCTTTATATGTTCTTCATCCTTATCTTTCACAGACTCATCTGATTCTGACTCAACAGCATGCGGATCATCATCTTTAACAAATCGGCGTTTGCTGGGCTCAGCTTCTTTATTAGACCCTCTAGTCTCAACCACATGAATGCCTCCAACATAATCATCTTCATTTCCAAGGAGATCATCCATATCAGGGTCAAAAGAAGCCATTCCTTCTTTGTTCAACAAGATGTTTCTTATTTCTTGAACTACCTCCTCGACCGGTCTATCCCCAATTGATTTAGGGTCGAGGGGTAAGTATCCTTTATACTCAGCCATATCAAACAACTCTTCAGAATCCATAAGGGCAATGATTTCTGTAAGTTTCGGATTAGGATCTGGTTGAGACTTCGTATCTGGCTCATCTTCCATCTCTAAATCCTGGTCAACTCTCTCCTCTTCGACCATCCCAAAGCTGGTAGTCAGAAGAGTGGCATCCTCTACAGGGAGAGGGACATATTCCTCAGGGGAAGTAGGAGCTTGTAAAGTGATAGTTCCCACATCCGGTAAGGTAAGGTCCTCAGACACCTGACTAAGGGGCCTAGGAATGACACTCGAACTTTGAGGATCATCAACTGGGGTAACAGGAACGGTGACTATTGGATCCGGGATCAAACTAACTGCGGCAGGACTATCAACTGTAACAACTGGGGTACTAGCCTGAACATCCATCACTTCAACTGAACTCGGAGTAGGGTTGACTGAAACTCGTTGGAGCTGCAGAATGAACTTAGAAGTTCTAGGAGGTGGTGGCAGATTTTCCAACTTAGTTCTCTTTGGCACATATCTCCTTTCAGGAGATTTATGTCTTTTTCCTTTAAGATCCACAGACTTCTGAACTTCAACCCCGTTTGGTTTGACAATCACTGAGGCCAATCTCACAGGTTTATGTGGGGGTACCGGGGGTCTACCAGTAGAATGGCGGCCTCTCTCGGACCCAGTCAACACGATACCCTCTGTTTGAGAAGACAGAGGGCGTGGCGCCCAGTGATATCCATCAACCAACACCGAAGTAGCAGGCTGTCTAGCATACTTCTTATTCTTCCTAACGAATTGAGGGGTTAAATTCTTTGCTTCAGATGCTTCTTCCTTCAATACTTCTTTTTGGAAGCGATGTGAGATCACTCCCTTTAACTGTTTCACATACTCCTCTTTAGTCTGTCCGGTCTGTGCAGCACAGGTGTGAATTATATTTCTCAAAGTTCTTGCCTTTTGAAGATGTTTTTCTTTCTGAGTCTTCTTGGTCGAGTAGTCGACCGGGCATGGTGGAGAACGGGCTATCCTAGCTACCCTCTCCTCCCCTTGGGCTGAAGCCAAGGGGTAAAAGCGACTTCCCTTTAGGAGGGGAGAGGAGGCAGGAATAGGTAGTTCCTCAACAGCCTCAGGTTCTACTTGGGCCAAGGTCTTAAAAGGTAGGACTCTCTTAGCCTTAGAGATTTTCTTCCTAAGTCTCCTCAAATAATTCTTCTTCTGATTCTTAGTGGTGAATCTAAGTCCAGAACTAGACCCTTCTTCAAAGACAGACTTAATTTCAGTGGAAGGCTCAACAACTGGTTCAGGCTGTTCCTGATCATCACTGACTACTGGCAAGGTAGGTGCAGATGCCACGATTAGCTCAACTACTGGGGGAGTTTCCTTACTGGCATCCAGGCTCACAATTTGGTGTCCATCCATAGAGAGCTCTAGAGTACTGAATCCCATTCCAAAAATAACAGTGCTCCCTTGGTCATTAACAGTTGAGGACAACTCTCGGTCAAAAGAGAAAATCAGTTGGCCAGCCATTTGAAATTTTCTGAAAGTTAAAGAAAACGATTGAAATTAGATTTTTTTGAAAAGAGTAGTAGAAAGTATTTTATTATTATCTTTTGAAAGTATGACATATATTAGCCCACAAGGAAATCGTATGGGGTAACATGTGTCAACTTGGAGTTTGAGAATTTTTGAAGAAATTTTGAAAATTTGAAATGGGTTCTCTTACAAATTCCAAAACACAACGGACAGAGTTTCCCCTTGCCCGAAGGCCTATGGAATTGTGAGAAAGCCCAAGTAAAAGGATAGTTTAACCCTCCCCACCCTTAGAAGTCAAAAGAGGAATGAGGGGGTTAAAACTAGCAAGTTTGGGATGAAATCAAAAATTTTGAATGCTTTTCAATTTTAAGGATTTATATGTTGAATGAAAAATTTATCGACTATAAATCCCTAAAATTAGAAAAGGATATCTAGAAATCTGATTTGACACTGTCGCCTCACAGGCTATGCTGGGGCAGAAGGTCAAAATCAGAACAGTAGTCTAAATAAAATCAAATTTAGAGGTGAAACCTCTCTTTTAAAGTTTTATTATTATTTTAGATGTTGGCCACACTAAACCCAAGGAAGAAATGGGCAAAGGGACCAACGGAAGAAAGGTAGTTAAGACTACCGATGAAACAAAATTTTGCCATTATTAAAGATGGAGAGAGAGATTTGTCCCACCGGGCGTGCCATTTTTTGTTGGTGGAATTTTGGAAAACATGTTTTGAAAAATATTAGTTTTCTTTAGGGATTTTAAGATTAAGGTTAAGTTCTAATTCTAAGGTCGAATCGACTTGTTAGAAAGAGTATATCACCCCGGAGGACGAAAATAAACTTTCATAACGGTATTCAGACTTAGAATTTTGAAATCCATCTTGAATGTTATGATCGGGTTCTAAGGAGAACTCTATATGGCCCCGAGGGGACACAATATAGTTCAACTAAGTACCCAATTACAATATTCAAGAAACATGATCGTCGCATTCACATCCAAAGCCTTATCGAAGAAGGGTGTATCTCCCCAAAGGGAAATGAGACCATTCAACGATAATCCTTCTAATGCAACTATGACGATCATTATTTAACTTTTCCCAAAGAAATCTAATGAAGTTTTAGAAATTGAGTTTTCTTTAAAATCAGGTGTGTGTGGGGTTCCAAATCTCCTACGAGCGCAAGCCCTCGTAGTTAATTACATCGTAGGGAGATAAAATCTCCTACGAAAACTCTCGATTAAAATAATGGCAAAATTTTGTTTAGAGTTTCTAGGAGTGATATCAAAGTATGAATAGAATTATTGGAAAATCAAAAGGGAATGGATCAAAATTGAACAGTTATTAACGGAGTTAAAGGATGAGAGGTAGGGACACTTTGAGATTCCAGAACCATCCGGAAGTATCCCAACTTAATCTAAATGTTGGGGTTTATATTTTGGATTTGAAATGATATTTAGTTCGAGTTGAGCATTTTATTAGAAATTTGGGATTAGATTCCCGAAATTTGGGGTCTTATAATCAAAGATCTGCCCCGGATCCTAAATCTATTTTGGACACTGGACCACAGTCGTCCGATCCTAACTAATGCAGTGCAAGGTCTGGACTTACCCCGGCCTGGATTGGGGAGCCAGCTAACCACCTAACCGATTTAAAAGAGATGAATCCGGTCTTTTATGAAAGAGTGGTAGGGACGTTATAATTAAAGTTTTGGGGAGGCGGGGCCGACATCTAGAGATTTTCCTAATTGGCCCCTTTGACTTATGTTGGGTGCTAAAATGCTAAGGACTATGAAATTAAAATTTAGACTCTTTAATTTGTATCTAATGCAATGCATGCTGGTTAACAACCTCAAATCAAATATGCTTGAAATTTTTTAAAAACAGGCTTATAAAATAATTTTTTAGAAGACTGGACTTCCCCAGGTCCGGCACCTCGTCCTCATAGGTCAGACTATCCGGACTCTACCCGCAGGCGGGGAAGGGTCTAAAGCAAGGAAAGAGTAATGCAAAAATATGCATGCGACCCCGGGGTCGATCCCCGGCTAATTCCCTAGATTCGTTATCTTTCTATGTTATTTAGACTCACTAAAATTTTAGACTTTTAAGATTGTGAGTATAAAACTTTCACACCCTCACGAGCCTCACGTATCCAGGCGAAAACAAAGAGCGGCATGCAATCGCCAAAAAAAAAACTAGGAAAAACAAGTAATCCTAAAGGCAATCAAATCATCAAATCAAATACAAATTAATTAGTAAATGTCCATAGGCAGAATTGCCTTGCTTATTACAAACCAGAATATTACAGAAAGTAAAGTGGCCGGGCACCACTGACAACAACCCGGATTCTAAGCCTAGTAATGACGCAAGTTATTTTGAGTGGGATACTCTCAATCTTTAAGTCTTCAAATCTTCAATTTCATTCTTCTTTGGACTCCTTTTCTTCAATCTTCTTGGAATCTTCGTAGTGGATTACCCAAATGGACAAGAGGGCACTTCCCTCTAAGGGGAAGGCCACTCTTTCCTCTTTGGGTAAGGAAGAGGTATGATCCAAATTTGGATTTCCAAATGGAAAAGGAGTGTTCCCCAAAGGGGTATCCTTTCCTCTTTGGAATCCAAGCTTTGGATCTATGTATCCCAACTCAAAATAAACTTTCACAACACTTGACACTTGCACAAATTACATTTATATCAAAATAAAAATCTAGATTCACCTGCAGGGTTATCCTAAGCAATTAATATATAAAAAGCAGTTATTCCCAAGCAGTTGTATATGAGCAAAAGAAAGTAAGTAAACACACTGGCCACGCTCTTTTTATGATTTGGGGGCATTAGCAGCTGAAGCACCTGTGCAAAGAATTTATAATATTTATGCATTTTTTATTTGCCCCCTTTTTATATTGCCCTGCATGAGCGTGGCCACCTGCAGAAAACTGTGTCAACATCCAGATCGTACCTAACCTAAGGGTAATCTAGTCGCCAAACACATCAATCCATCCACAGAGTACAGAAAAGGTAAGCAGACACAGCAAAGCAATTTCATCCACAACATGCAGTGAAAACTACGAAAAATCCGGCACACAGCAGTAAAGTAAACACCGGCCTAACCTAGATATAGAGTTGGTTGTCCTAGCACATCATCTAAAGTGTGTGAGAAAGGTCGTGTGGCTGGGGTAGATCCTAAAGTGGGTTATTAATTGAAGTTGTCTAAAAGTGTGGATTTGTTAAGGCTTAGGAGGGAATTTAGATTAAAATTTAAGTATTAATGAATTAAGAATTTTAATTAGGCATATTTTAAAAGTTAATTGATTACTACCTTTGTTTCACACCGAGGCCGTGAAGTTTATTTCACCTTCCTTGGGGCTAAGCTAATAGCCTCGTAGGCCTGGGTTACCCAGTAGCAATCGGGGTTGATTAAGTTATTTA
Source organism: Dendrobium huoshanense (assembly GCA_016618105.1). Classification (NCBI taxonomy): domain Eukaryota; kingdom Viridiplantae; phylum Streptophyta; class Magnoliopsida; order Asparagales; family Orchidaceae; genus Dendrobium; species Dendrobium huoshanense. The sequence goes on along the minus strand of CM028360.1, from coordinate 30,695,114 downwards.
AATTGGTTAGAATTAAAAGAGTGGATTGATATTAAAGGGAGTTGGTCGCTGATTTTTAAGGTTTGATTAATTTAAATTTTCCATTAATTGATTCGTGGCGTTGTGCCATCAGGCTCGAGGAACCAGCCTCCTTAGGACACTTAGCCCCGCAGCCCGGAGTAGTCCAGCCGATAAACCAAATTAATGTAATTAAATTAGAGATTTTTAAAAATGTTAAATAATCAAAAATTAATCTATTTTAAGATTTAACACCCCTTAGAATCCATTCGTGGCGTTGTGCCACCAGGCTCGAGGAACCAGCCTCCTTAGGACACTTAGCCCCGCAGCCCGGAGTAGTCCAGCCAATAAACTTCATCTTTAGGATGGTTGTTGTGTTTTAAAGGATTTGTTAAGTATTTTAAACATTAAGCCAATATTTTCTGGAGTTTTAGAGTGATTTGAGCTTTATGAATTTTTAGAATATTTTAATGAATTGATTAAAGGGTTGAAAATTGACTTTTTGATTAAGCTCAAATTATGGAATGTTTGTATTTTATTAAAATACTAGACCTTACTACGATCAGTTAGAAGGTAAGTACGTTGAAATCGGATTTTTCTACATTTTATTACGAAGGTTTGAAGTTTTGAACTAGTTTTAACTACGGTTTGACCAATTTGTTGACTTTTTAAAATATTGCAAATTTCTGGAATTTAATATTTTTAATAAATATTAGACCTCACTATGAGTTGAATGCAAGTGAGTTTGGGTGATTTGGATTTTATTTGAATTAGTTATGAATTATCGAAGTTTGGACATTTTTAATGATTTTTAGGAATTTCTAAATTAGAGGGCCTCTTTTGTGATTTTGCTCCAAACAAGTTCCCAATCTCTTGAAAACACCTCCAAAGGTCAGGAACAACCTAAGGAGGGATCCCCAAGTGTTTGGGAGATTTTTGGATTTTTATATTATTATTAATTAATTATCTTAATTAAATATTGGTTTTCACTTAAAATTAAATTAGGGTTTAAATTGCTGTCAAATCAAGGGGCTTTTAATTATCATAGATTAAGGACTGAATTCTGGTCAGTTTGAGGGTTTATATGTAATTTTTGGATTTAAATTGGATTTATTACAATTTTTAGAAGTTTTAAAGGCTTAATTAAGGGTTTAAGACTTAGAAAATTAATTAGGGGACCTAATGACCTCAAAAATTAATGAAAGTTTCTCTAGGGGCTGAGGATGTCACTAAGTTCAAATGTTCAAAGTTTCAACTCAAGGGGAGGTGAATCCTAATTATTGAAATTTTTCTAAGTTTTCTATACATAAGTCCTTAATTATTGTCCTTAATCATGTCACTAGTTTTGAATAGGTTCAAATCAAAGTTCCTCTAACCCTTTGAATAAGCATGACATACATACACAATAGCAAACAAGCAAGTCCTTAGATCTAGGAGAACCTAGACTAGGTGGTGTGTGCACCTTAAGCATGCAATTAACTAATTAACATAATTAAGACAAAATTAGTGAATAATCAAAAAAATGATTATTCACTAATCATCCCCATTAATTCCATTCACATGGGCTTGATCTAAGTTTAGAACTTCAATAAATCTCTCAAGAATTTAAAGGGTCTAAAATATATATATATTTTCAAAGTACCTTTTTTTTTTAGTAAATAAATATCAACATACTTATATATATATAATCATAAATTTAAAATAATTAACAAAATATTTTTGAAATAACATTTTAGAGACTTGAGAGACTCTCAGATTTATTTAAAATATTTTTGGAATTAGAACTTTGATTACTCAAAATATTTAACTTAATAATAAAATATAAATTAGATATTTAATTAAATAGTCTAAATTATCTAAAGGAAAACTCAAATATTTAAAATATATTATAGTTTGTATAGTGAATTTTATTTTGGAATACCCTCCATGCTCTGAAATAATTCCAAAATAAAATATTTTTAAATTATTAAAATTAATTTGATTTATCTTAAGTAAATATTAATTAAAATATCAAGTTTTGGGTATTTTTAATCATTTAAAATATTTTAAATATTTTAGAGAAAACTTTTAATTTTATTTGAAAGATATTAAAATTCTGAAAATTTTGATATTTTTAAAATAATTTTTGGATTTATAAATAATTTTTAATTAATTTTCAAAGTTTCTGTAATTAAATAGGTTTAATTTTAAATTAAACTCATTTAATTAGGTTCGGCGGCTGTTAGTGGGACAAATGGCACGCTCTGATTCGACCAGCCAAAACGCGGCGACGGCGGGATGCCACGTGGAAGGCGGCGGTCATCCACGCGTCGGCTGCAAACCGCGGGACGCGGTTTCACTTAACCACGTCAGCGAGCGGTGCGGGCCGTTCGATCGAATGCCTGGATCGTTCAACGGCGGGGATTAGATCCCGCCGTCTGACCCGATTTGACCAAGATCCAACCGCAGAGAGTTCGTCCCGCGGTTTTGAATGGACGGCCAGGATCAAGCCGGACGGCTGATCGAACGACAGATCGATTGCGCGGTCGGATCAGACCGCGGAAGGGCTCGATCTGGACCGTTGATCGAACGATCAACGGTCCAGAAAACGTACACTCGCCTGAGACCTTGAGTGACGCCCTAGAAAACATATTTCGCTTCGTTCTCTCGATCGGATCGACCACTTCACTTGAAATTTTAAACGTAGATTAAGGGTATGAACAGAAATCGTGGGGAATAACTAGTTTTAGCTAAAACCCTAAAAGCGTGAAGCTATTTAAATCTAACTAGTGTGACCTAGATCTAAGGTTTTAGGGAGTTATACCGTTAGATCTTCGAAAGTTCTGGATTGATGAGCTTGTAGATTGTCCAAGTGAAGATCCCCAGCAGAAATCCGAGCTCGAACACGTCTGGATCGACTGCTAGAAGCTTGGGACGGTCTAGGTGGTGGTTTCGCCGGAGAACTCGCCGCCGGTGACGTGCAACCACTTGGACTTTGTAGTGGGGAGGTAGAGGAAGCTCTGGAGGTTCGAAACGAACTGAGAGCTCGGTCTGGGAGGCTAGGGTTGGTGAGAGAAGCTGCCTTGATCCATTAACCTCAAAAGGTGCCTTTCTCCCTATTCAAACGGGCTGGGCAAGATTGGACGGCTAGGATTGATGCAGAGGCTCTCCAGATAATGCCACCTGTCCCTGGGAAGGCTGGAAGGCTGCGAAAAGGGCTGGGCAAGCCTTGCTCCTATTGGGTGGACTTGGGATGAGTGAGAGGAGGCATTGCCACTTATGGCTAAACCAGGCCCTGAGCTTGGTTAGGAGAGCTCCAAGTGAGCTTTAGGGCATAAAGGGGGCGGCCTAAAGCAGCTTAAATCAAGGAAAAGGGTTTTGCATGTGATAAGCCCTTCTAGAAGAGGTTTAAGCTTGAGTTTGACCAAGTTGACCAGTCAACTGGTCAATGGGTGCTGACATGGCATGAAGGGAAATAGGAGCAGCCAATGGGAGAGCCTTCAAGCCTAATCTCACACTCCTTGAAGTCAAAGTGGGAGGTTTGACCAATTCAAAGAGGGATTTAAGGCTTTGTTGACTTGATTTGACCAGTCAACCAAGTCAAAATTGGTGATGTGGCACTTGAGGAGGTGGAGGAATACTTGGAATGATTTAATCAAGGGTCAAGAGTTCAAAGTCAAAGCTAGAAGGGATGGGAGCAAATGCCACTAAGGATTGAGGTTTGACTTGGTCAACTCAAGTTGGGTTGAGCTCAAAATGGGTTTAGAAATGTTCAAGGCTTTGAATAGAATGATTTTGAGGGTTTGAAGATATTGATGTGGTTAAATAGGTTGAAATGGTTCATTTGAAACCTTAAGGATCCATTGGGTCAAACCATGTTGACTGAGTCAACTAGGTTGACCCAGTGGGTAAGTCTGGGCTGGACAGGTTTGAAAAGATATTTTAAGACCATTGAGGGTGGTTCCTAGGTCTGGGGAGGTCAAATTGACCAAAATCCCCATTTGAGCCCCTAAGGGCCTGTTTGGTCAACCTGGGTTGACTTGGTCAACCAGGTTGACCCAGGGTCTGGGTTTGGGCTCAACAGGTTTGAAATGATATTTTAAGGTTAATGGAAGTGGTTGGGTGACTTAAAGAGGTCATTTGGGTCAAAACACATGTTTGGACCCTTAAAGGGCCCCTTGGGTCAAACCAGTTGACTTGGTCAACCAGGTTGACTCAAGGGTTGGAAATAGGTTCAAAAGTTTTGAAATGGCATTTGAAATTTGTTAAAGGTGGTTGCATCCCATTTGGAGCTCATTTGGTTTGAAATCCCCATTTGAGCCCCATAGGGGTGTTTTGGTCAATTTTGACCTATGGGTCAATTAAGGTCAAAAAGGGTTTGAAGAATGCAGTTTACTGCTCAATGGGTTAGAATCAAGGGTCTGGAAGTGATTGGAGGCTTGGATAGGGGTTCCAAGGTCAAGATCTCAAAGGGATTAGGCTCAGTGGCATAGGCTGTAAATATTTGAAGGTTTTACAGCCTTTGAATTTTAATTCAGATTCTGGGGTTAGAGACCTCAGAATGAACTCAAACTTGGAGGGTAGCCTTTAGAGACATGTCTTATCACTTTGCAAGTGATAGACCCTGAATCAGAGGCCATTTGACTGAGTTTTGAAATGTTTGAAAAATCTCTAAAAAGGGTGTTTAGGACAGGGCCTTAAAGGTTTGAATTTGAGTTTAAACTCTGGGTTTGGATTTGATTTGAAGTTTGAATTAATTTGGATTTGAATTGGATGGAGTTTGAGATTCAAATTGGTCATAGGTAGGAATCAAATTGAAATTGGAGTAGATTAAATATAGGAATTGATTTAAAATTGAGATTGATCAAGGGTGGAGATTGATTTGAAATTGAAGTGGTTTTGAGATCTAGGAGAGTTCTAAGAACTAGGATTTAAAGGGATCCTGGGCTCTAGAATAGGCTCTAAGGTCTAGTTCTAGGAAAGGTCCTAAGGTTTAGAGTGGATCCTAGGGTCTAGGATTAAATTTAGAATCTGGAAGGGTCTTAGTGACCTCATACAAAAATGAGGTCAACAAAAGAATGAGAAAAGAAGAAGGTGCAAGTTTCCCGCCTTGAGAGGGTATTTATAGCATTTTTTGGGAAGAAAAGAACATTCTAGAATTTTCTATAATTTTGTGGAATTTTTCTAATTTTTCTAAATTTTTTTAGAATTTTCTGAAATTTTTTGGGATTTTTTTGGAATTTTTTGAGATTTTTTTGAAATTTTTTTGGGCCCCACAAAAACAAAGTAACCTCAAGGCTAACCCCGCGAGACGCGCTTCTTGGCGTGCAGCAAGCCTTCCACTAGCGGCGGTGGAGGTGGGAGGTGGCCGGCCGGTTTGGCCACCTATGCGTGTTCGGGGCCAATTTTCGACCCAGACGGTTAAAATCCGACGTTTATGGTGTTCCCGAACATATTTTTTGACGTTCTAGACTCAATTTTGACTTTTTCAAAGCTCAACAGGGCCTCTATAAGCAAGTTTATGCAAGTGTTCAACTTTTGGAATGCAATTTTATATAATTTAACCAATGTAAAATTTTGGAACAAGTATTTTCAGACTCTGGAGCTTCGACATCTAAAAATAGGGGGGAAACCGTCATCATAAAATTATCTTGATCGGGCATGAATCTCGAGGCAAAAATCTAGTTGGAAACTACAAAAATTAAATCTTGGATCATATGAACTCTGATTTCAGTAAACTTACAGTAAAACTGAGTGTCTCAAAAATACAAATCCGACGACACAAAATTCAACTCAATCTGAGCTCAAATAAGTCCAAATCAAGGACTTGAGGTGCTATTAGAAAGTTTTTATCACAATATGAGTTACCAAACGGTCTTCAAACATAATGAGCTTATGGTCGAATCGAGCGGCTCGCTTAATTCTGAAGTCATTGAGACCTTCAAATATCATATAACTGGTCTATGATCGAAGGACTCAATATTGGCTGTTGATCTGAACCACTCCATATTTGGCTCTGATCTCTCATTTATTTACAAGCCATGGAACTCTAGAAAATCTATAAATAAACCCTTCATTTCTCTTGAGAGGAGGAAGCAAGAAGCAAGAGAAGAAGAAGAGAAGGATAGGAGGCAATAACTCCTCCTCGACCACCGCCAGAGTTCTGCCCAATGCCGAAATTTTGTCAGACTTCAGAACAATGTCGAAGTTCTGCTCGATGCGAGAATTCTGCTTGACCTCAAAGTGATGTGGGAATTTTGCCTGACTTCCAAGTAATGTCAGAGTTTAACCAGAACTCTAAGTAACATCGGAGTTCTCCCCGAATATAATCTAAAATCAGAGTTCTCCTCGGCCACCAATTGACGTCCGACTTCTACCCGACGTCGGACCTCCGCTCTTCGCCAAATTACTACATGAAGATGGACTTCTACCATACATCTTCTTTCTGACCTCCGTCGTCAGACTATAATCCTTCTGGCCTCCATCACTCACCGACTATAGTCCTTCTGACTTACGTCGCCCGCCGACTATAGTCCTTCTGAACTCTATCGCCTGCCAACAACGATCCTTTTGACTAACATCGCCTGTCGACTACAGTCCTTCTAGCCTCTTTCACCTGCTGACAATGGTCCTTCTGACTAATGTCACCCATCGACTATAGTTTTTCTGGCCTCCGTCGCCTGCCGATAACAATTCTTCTAACTAATGTCGCCCTCTGACTACAGTCCTCATGGCCTCCATCGCCCGTCGACAACAGACCTTCTGACTAACGTCACCCACCGACTACAGTCCTTCCGGTCTCCATTGCATGCCGACAATGGTCCTTATGAATTACGTCGCCCGTCGACTACAGTCCTTCCAACCTCTGTCGCCTGCCGACTATGATCTTTCCGACTTATGTCGTCCACTAACTATAATCTTTCAGACCAAACAAACACATGAATAATGATGCTATGTATTCTCGCCATGTAATGCACTCTATATGATGTACATCAAGCTAAGGCTTTCCCCCGAGGAAGGACCTCCTTTGTAATCAACTACAATACTAGTGGATTCATTTAAACTGGGCTTGGCCCGGGGGATTTTCCCCCTTTTTTAGGGGTTTTCCACATATTAATCTTGCTGTCTCGAGTGGATGACACACCCTGACACACCCTCTCTCTTATCTATTTGCGTGCCATATTTTTGTACAATGCTAAGACATTAAACTTTATATTTCTCTACCGTCATGAATACTCTTGGACACAACATTTACAAATAAGCCAAACTTGTTATCTAATGGGGACACGTTTTGCAACCTAAAATAGTTGTCTACTAAAGATGATAATAAAGATGATATATCATATCCAACTCAACAACTTTTATTACAACTAAGTAAGAAATATGAGCAAATTTTTTGAATGCGAAAGAAGTTATTGGAGGTGATGGCTATGATTTCCATTATGCAAAGTAAAGTGCCTCCTGTCCTAGATACTCAACTCAAATATCCTCTTGATGAATTAGTACAACTTAATAGTAAGAGTAAGGAAATAAGGATATAAGAACCAAAATGACTAGTGAATGAACTAGTTAAATTGGAACCACCATCAGTACAATCTATTGATATATATGGAATGGAAGATCAAAAATTCAAAGTTCTAACTAAATCTCTTAGTACTTCATCTATTTTAAAGGGTAGATCATATCTGGAAGAATATGATTTGGTCCCCTAACTGAATGGATTTGTACCTTCTTCATTAAAAAATTTTGTTGGTTTGGGTAATCCTAAATAATGTCTTACATATTTTAGAGCTAGTTGCTATACTATTGGAGGTAGCGATGCACTATTATTCAGACAATTTGTTAGTAGCTTATCTGGTATTACATTTGATTGGTATGCTAAATTGCCCAATTGATCAATCTATACATTTAGTGAATTAGAAGCTTTATTTTTAAGAAAAATCATGGGAAATCATATCACTATCTGTAACCTCATAGTAGAGAATAAAAAACTAGGTGAAATATTTTTAGATAATATTTTGAGATGGAAGAATATTAGAATAAGATGTGACCCGTAGTTGTAAGAATAGTATGCTATAGATATCCTTATGAAAATATTCAAAGTATGATTTTCTTCTTCTTGCTGAAAGTATTTTCCAACAAAATTTTTGAAAAAAAATATTAGTTAAAACTTTTAACCTTCAATAAGAAATCTCTCAGCATTTGTTTATAAAAGACCAATCTTCTTTAAAAAAAAAAAAAAGAAATTGAATCCTCAAAAGTTTCTATAAAAGAAATTTGGATTAGTTTCTATTACTCATAAAGGGAATCAAACAATGCATGTTTATGAAGAAAATTAGAACTGGCCTCTTAAATATAAGTAACATAAGAGACCATAGATTGAGCAATAGTTTGGACCTATGTCTAATATCAACTATGAAATTTGAAGCATTTTAAAATAAAAATTATCCGTTTAAAAGAGAGGGTTTTAAAAGCATTTTTAAAACTTCATTAAAATGTCTAGAGTTCAAGTTCCCAGATCCTTGAAGACCTGAAGAGGTGGGTAAATAGGGACAACCCAATTATTACCAAAGCCATAGAATGCTTTGTTGTTAATTAGAAGATTGCATATCATTTGAATAATGGCTAACAATAAGTATTAGAGATTGGTCTATACCTACATCCATCATAAAGTCTGATCATAACTGGCATGTAGCATTATCCCATTTATCTATTATTTTTTAAAATAAGATATATCATTCATCTTTTTAGGAATCTCTAGGAGTGTAGAGTCCCATCTAGTATGATATCTCCTCCTGGAGATTTCAATAAAGTTCTTATCAAATAGCCTTAGAATGTATGAGTCAATAAAGTTTCTAAAGTCTTAAAGAAGGAAGAAGATTATAAAGTAAAGTTTTTGCCTCTTAAGATAGATATTTCTGTTGATGCAGAGGCCAAAACTCTTAGGCCTTTAATGCCTTGTAACTTTTATTTCATCAGTTTTAGGACTGAGAAAGCAATTAAAAAATATTCTACATATATCTTATTAATTTCTACTGACCATTCATATCAAAATGTAAATTACAAAGAAAATAATTCTAAGAAAATAATTTTTTTATTAGAACATTCTCAATATTTTTTAGATAGAAATTCCCTTAATCTTAATGTTCATTATGATCCTATCAATATTGAATTTAAAATTCTTTTTTGGATAGTATGTCAAAAGAGAACGCCCATACAATTGATGTGTTAAAAGTAAAGCAACCTGACATTTGTTTTCCTGAGGTGGAGGTCAAAGTTAACCTGCATAGTGGTAAAATTCTGCTTCTACGAACACTAGACACAGATAAATGGAAATGAGTTACAAATAATTCAAAAGATCCAAACCATCCTCAACCAATTCAAGATTCAAAGACAAAAAAATTAGAAGTTCCAAAAATGGATAATAATATCTTAGCACATTTTAGGAAACTGCAAGGAAAATTTAGTGTTCATAATGCTCATGATCTTTTCAAAAAAATGAAGGAGGCTTTAATGAAAGCCTTACTTAACCCAGAGATTTGCATTTCCCAGTTAGCATCAACATAATCAGAATAAGCATTATACATTAAAGATGTTGTAAGAGTTATGTTTTTAAATGAAGATTTGCTAATGGGACTATGGATCACTATTGTCAGTTGTACATCTTTAAGAATACAAACAATTTCAAATTATCTGATATGCTTGGAGGTCTAGGTACATTGATGAACATTATGACTCTTAGAACTCTCATATATTTGAGAGTGGATACTCATAGGTTCTGATAAAATGATGTTGCATGGATTTAACCAAAAAGGAGAGAGAGATTTTGATTTGATAACCTTACTTTATAGATAGAAACCCTAAAAATCGAAGCCAAATTCCATATAATAGATTCTGAAGATTTTTTTAGTGCTCTGCTTGGTAGACACTAGCTCCATGAATATAGAATGGTGCATTCCACCGCCATTAATGCATAATATAATTTTGCAAGATAATAAAGTATTGTATAAAGGTGACTTGCATTTTTTTTTTTTTTTGATTCATGATGTTGGTATATATGAAGATGCCTCCTACTATCTGATTAAGAAGTATACTTTTTTTTTTATGAAATTCTCAAATTGGTTGAAAGAGAGAAATATAAATGAAAGAAATGAAAGAAAAGAAAATAAAAAAGTAAATAAAAAGGAGAAGAAAATAATTCCAATCTCGAACATGACGTTCACTGGTCACTTGCACCTCCTTCACAAAGAGGTGGTAGAATGGCTTAGAAATTTAGAATAAGTGGTCAAGGATAAAAAAATTAAATATGGAAATAAAATGGAAATTTTCATATGCAAATAAGGTAGCTTGCAATAATATTTATTTTTTGGACATTTAGGCCATCTAAGGCAAACTCACACACATAATACATACACAAAAGACTCGAACCCAAGACCTCTTAGTTGGAAGCATAAGCTCTCAACCAATAGGCCAAGGTGAGCTGTGTTGCAATAATTATTCATTTGGAAAAAGTTCAAAGGATGAATAATGTATGATTGAGAAAGAGCCATAGCAAAGAACTTTACAAAACTGCAAAAGTTTTAGATTTCTATGTAAGTTGATAGCGATGATGACAAAGTCAAAGTTGATAGGGAATTTTTTTAAAAAAAAATGTGTATTTGAAAGAAATTAAAAAAGTGATTAAAAGTCTCAAATGAGAAAATTATTTGTCTTATGAATTATTTTCTATTGATTACACCAATATAATTAAAAAAATTGAATCCTTTGAAGTATGCTTTGGTGTCACTTCCATGAAATTTTTTAGATTCAAAGTTCAACACCACATAATCAAAATTTATCCAAATAATATTAAAGAAGTAATAGAAATGCCCCCACCTAAAAGCTTTACCCAATTTAGAACTTTCTAAGGTTGATTATCTTACCTTAGAAGATTTATATCAAACCTTTCAAATAGATGTCAGTTGTTTGCATCATTGTGAAAGGATGATGCTCTATTTTTATCTAATGAGAATTGCTGTAAAGCATTTGATAGTATAAAGCAAAATTTGCTTTCAGCTCCTGGGCTAGGAAAGTGATTGATTCTATGTACAATAGCTTTAATTAAATCTTTTAGCATCTTATTAGCTCAGGAAAATGAGGAAGGAAAAGAGAATATAATAAATTTTATGTGAGAATATATTTACTTTTGATTGAAGTAAATTATCCTCTGTTTAAAAACATTATTTAGCCTTAATCTTTACCAATCAAAAGTTCAGGCATTATATGTTATCTCATAAGATAAATTTGATATACAAAATAAAACCACTACAACATCTGATGACTTGATTGATGCTATTAGGAAGATTAGCTTGATGTTCAAGGATTCTATCATAATTTTAGATAACATTCACGAGCAATGAACTGGAAAGTTATAGCAGATTTCCTAAAAGGTCAGTTAGTATAAGATGATTTCCCGATTATGATGAACTACCAAATAAACAAATCATGAAACTTGAGTAAAAAAAAGTCTATATGAGCTTTCTATTTTGACGGTGCTGCTTCTAGTCAATAAGGAGCATCTGATGATATTTCAATTTGATATGGATAAATTCATATAATATTCATCATGTTAAATGAAGGTTTGATAGAAGATCTATTAATTCTGTTCGTGATGATTTTTGATTTCCAACTTCGCGGGTTTTGAGCAACCCGTTGATGTTTCGGAGGATCACTGGCCTCCGATAGCTGGTGGCCCACTCAGCTTCCGACCTCCTACCCCCTCATCCCGGAAGTTCTCACGTCAAACAAACTCATCTTCGCCAGCATTTGGAGACATTGGCTGCGAGAAAGATAGTAAGTTCTGGTTTTCAAAAGAACAGCCTCTGGTAATAAATGAAGGAGGATTGGTAGTCAAGAAGAAGAATTTTGATTGCATAGGAAAGTGCAAAAATATCCTGATTGAAGATGATTTTAATATCCATTCAAAGGAGGTTCGTGTATCTGACATGAACCTTCATATTGTCAATTCAATCCAACCGGCAAAGTGCATGCTAATCTCTTGTGATAATGCGGCAGCAACTACTGAGAGAGCTTCAAATGAAGATTCGAAGAACACCCAGACTACTGATGATCTGGAAAAAGAAGGATCAAATGCAATTACTGATTAACCGGATGGATTAGATATGAGAAATCTTAAATCTGATCTATTTACAGTCCGTGAATGTGATTCTAGAGAATTGGGAAACTGCCATAATCTAACAAATAATGCTAATGTATCTAAAACATTGGCCGTGAATACTAGGATGACTGCATGGAAGAAGAAAGCTAACATTAGAGTTTCAGAGTCGAACTTTTGAGATAATTTTGTGGAAGAAGACGGTGTGGTCAAATTGCATTTGGGTAGGAGCAGGATAATTCAAACAAACTTTCTCAATGGGCCATGTTTCAGAGTCCCTTGTGATCAACATTTTCAGTGATAATATCCCCTTCCATATTATAAGCATAGAGTTGAGGAAGCAATGGGCCATGTTTGTAAAATTCCACAACCCAACTGGGTTTGGGATGGGTTATTTGTGCCTTTGAAGAACCGGACTCTTTGGAGGAAATTATAGCTTCAGGTCCCTGGTATGTTAACGGCAATATTGTGGGTATGAATAGATGGACAGCAGCTTTCTCACCTTCTTCATTCAAAGGTCTCATGGCTCCAATTTGGATCCGAATGCCTAACCTTCCACTTCAATGTTGGGATGAAGTAAATGTTTGTAGAATTGCTTCCATGGTGGGTACTCCATATTTGATTGACGGGAACATGTTCCAATGGAGTAGAAGAGAATTCACAAGGGTTTCTGTGAGAATCAAACTTGATGAAAAATTATCTTTGGGAGTATGGGTGGAAGGTAATTTGGGTAAATTCTATCAAAGTATAGAGTATGAATGATTTCCCACCTTCTGCTTCAACCGTGGTAAGCTTGGACACCTAAAAGAGGACTGCTCGAAGAAAATTAAAGCAAGCATTCAAACTCAATCAGTTGGGGAAGTTCAAGCCAGCAAAGATAAGTTAGTAGAGGCAGTTAAAGAAATAGATCCAATAATAAAATCTCAAGCTCTCGTTGGAGATAATGGTGACAATGGAGAAGTATACGGTCCATGGATTCATGTTGATTTTAAAGAGAAGAAATTTCCTAGATCCCTTTCAAGACAAGCAAACAGAGCTCCTGCTCACAAAGGAGGAGATAGGATTGTAAAAACAACTCATAAAAATAATTTAAATGATTTAGTTGTTCCCAGCACTACTAATGCAAATGAAATATGTGGTGAAAAATTTCAGATGAAATCTTCTCCAACGGGTCCAGTAGTTTTTAATCTAGACAAAGATGGTGAGAAGAAAGGATCTCCTTCAAAGGAAGCTAACTGCTACATTGGAGTGGATACTCCAAGAGAGCTAGAAGAGGGACCTGGTAAGAATTCTATTGCTAGTGAAATTCTTATTAATAATAACAATTTTATTTAAACTTATCAAATTTTAGAATCCAACACATCAAATTTTCACCCAACATGAGGTTCATAAAATTCATAAGATGAATGCTCAAAAGAATTAGCTTTGCTTTTCTCATAGGTTTTCTTTAGCATGCCTCATTCTTTCTAACCTCTCTTATCTCTCTTACTTATTTTTTATCTGAACTTTTTTTAGATGTTGGTCATGTTCACCCAAGGAAGAAATGAACGAAAAAATCAATGAAAGAAGAGTAGTTCCAACTTACTTCAAATGCAGGTATACTATTTACATAATAAAATATCAACAACTATTAAAGATGGAGAGATAGTCAAATCCCTAGTAGAGTCACTAGAAATTGTTTGATGCTTTTTTTTTTTAAAGTATGGTGTAGAATTTATAGTTCTCCTTTTTTGTAATTGAATACAATAATCTAGATAACATATTATCTAAGAAAATAAATAATATTATTCTTCGATGGAATTAGATATAAAATTATAACTTTTATCATAATTAATAAAATCAAAATATTACACATAACTACATAAAATCGTAGAGAATTAAAATGATGTTCAATTGCATATTTAATTACAATAACTTTTATAAGTCTTCATTAATTTCATAAGCAAAAATATAAAAAATAAATGGCATATCATCCTAAAAGGATGAGAATATCATTAAATACTAAGAATTTTGAATATGAAGATATTGATATTTTGAAATTTTTTAAATTTTAGCCTTTAACTTTCCCAAGATGATAATTTCCTCATTTTATTTAAGAGCTAAATAAGATGATGTTTTTTTTAATATGTGGACTTGAGTCTCCCATAATGACAAGCCTTTATGGTTAATCACATTATAGGAAAGATGGGTTCCCTTTGAATACGCTTGATTAAAATAGGGGTGGATATTTTATCAAATTCTTAAGGGTTGGAGGAAATAAAAGAGGTTGGAATTTTGAAATGGAATTAGTTCAAACTTGTGCATTTATTTTAGGAGTCTAATTCTTAAACTGTAGGAGGCATTTTGAGTTTCTGAAATAATTTAGAAATGCCCAAATCTATCATATGCTAGGCTTTAAAGTTTTGGAGAGAAAAAATTATGCTTATGTTGACATTTTATTAGAGATTTGGAGTTATGTTCTCGATAGTGAGGGCATAGGAATTGAGGTCCACCTTGATGCCTAATCTAAGTTTGATCACTATATAGTAGCAACCCGAACTTATTCTAATGCACTTTGTCCTTTAATCAAGTAGCTTTAGAAAGCTAGCTAAAAAACTTAAATGCTTTAAAACCATGACTTTGATCTTATCAAGGCCAACATTCAGAGAAAGTTATAAGTGGCCCCTTTACTTATGAGTGTTATGATTATGTGTGATACAATTGAAGTTTAATTAATTTTCAATTATTTATATTGAAATGAATAGAAATGAACTCTTTATCAAAAGTGATGTGTTTTTTCATTAAAAAAGCATGTTAATATCCTCTGAGATATAATTTACACCCTCATAGGCCAGGTGAACTATTGCTAACTACAAGAGGAGAGGCTCTCTAGTAAAGAGAGAAGAAAAGTATGAATACATGGAACCTCAAGATATGTTATGGCATACTTCTTTGGAACATTAATCTATTTATGTGAGATTAATTTATTTATTTATTATGAATAGAAGAATTTTTTTGTCCTTAAGGACCTAATGATGTATAAGCTGAAAATTTAACATGTAAGAAACAAACCTATAAAATCATAAAATTTCTAGTGCTTAAGTAATTTGAAGAAAGCTTTTAAAATCAAATCAAAGCAATATTAGAATAAATGTCATGTGGAAAGCACCACATAATTACAAATTGGGCTTTATAGGAAAATAAAAGTGGTAAGGATCCATCGACATCCACCCTATTTCTATTCCTACGAAATGATGTAAGTTCCTTAAAAAAATTCTTTATTTTATCTTAAAATTTGCTTAGCTTCTTTTTTTGGGCTCCTTATATTCATCTAGCTTAAATATCAAAATGGAAAGAACTCTCAATTGAAGGAGGTTTCTTTCCTTTTTGGGCTCTAAATCTCTTAGGAAATCGATTTCTTTATGAACTTTCACAACTTTTAAATCATATTACATATACAAATTTAAAAGATACTCTATACTCTCTACATGTGAGCCAAACAAGTTCTAAAAAAAGCATCCATGAAATCCCAAGCACAAAAATCACTTGCTCAATTTTGAGCAAACAAATCAATATAGTCATATCTATAATCTTTAGGGGGCTAGGTAATAAAGAGCATCTATAGAAACTTTATTAATTCAAATTTTAATCATTGTTAGCTCCCTTTTTATTACCCTGTATAAGGATGGGCACCTATAAAAAATTATTAACATCTAGATCATTCATAACTTAGAAAAATCTAAACGCACATCACTATTCTTCGAAAAGCATATAAAAGAGAAGCATAGTAAAAATACGTTGTTCATTCTTCAAAACAAATGTAAATTTAAAATTTATGATAAAACTCGTAAAAGAATAGTGGCCTTGCCTAAGCATAAGTTGGTTGTATTAATACATAATCTATAGTATGCAAAAGTTGGTTATGTGGTTTGGATATTTCCTTTGTTTGATATTGGTTAAATTTTTCTAACATTGGAAATTTTTTTGACAGAAAAGGTGTACAAAACATCAGACCAATTCAATCAAAATCCAAACAAAGGCATACTAGGATTATATAAGTAGCACTTAATATTAACTTAAGAAAAAGGAAAGTACCATTATAGCTTAACTTTGGCCAAACACCAAAGTAGTAGAAAATCGAAACCAAAGGTAAAGGGGGATAAAACCTAATAAAATCAATTAAAAATTTCACCATACATAACTAGAAAAAATAAAACTCACTCGGAAATAGGAGAAACAAAGAGAAAATAAGACATTAATAACACAGAAACTATAAATCTCGATCGAAAAGAGAAAGGCATTGCCACCAAAACCAAAAATCATTAGAGACCCAATAAAAAAAACCTTAAAGAGAATAAAGAAATATATCCTAGGCCATGAAAAGGACTAAACTTTTACATAAGGTAAACTAATTTTGTCCAATTTAATAAGACCTTTTGAGATGGTAGGCAAATTAAAGTAAGTGAAATTAGAAAAGTAATCGAAATAACGACAATGATTCGTTAACACATCTGAACAGGCAGTTCCTTCCATATGAACATGAGATATGGTGTAATTTAAAAAAAACAAAAGCTACTTAATTTCTCTAATAAGGGGAAATAAATCTAGTTTATAAATTCTAACATAAGAGTCATCTACATAATAAATACTATAAGTAGCATTAGCCTCAATCAAAATATTAGTAATACAAAGAGGAAGACATAATTTAATGCCATGCAAACTAGCAAAAAGCTTAACATAAATGACATAAAACTTTTTTAAGGAACCAATATACGCCATGATTATATTCATATAATTATCCATGATAATACCACCACAACCATAACTAGAATGTTTAACTTATCCATCAGCATTAAGTTTTAAAGTATTATAAGGGGTTTTAAACCAATAAACCAGCTTATGCCCCTGGAATAAAAATCAAAGTTTCTCATCTCTTAATTTAGCATGTAAAGAAGAAAACAAGAATGAAAGAATAGCTAGAGATTTCCATTTTAAGCAGCCCTTACATGAAGAGGAAGAGAGGTATTTAAAGGGAATGGGTAACTAAAGCAAAATTTGAAAAAAAAACTATTAATCGTATATTAATTTAACAACTAATAATATTATATTTGACCAATAATTAATATATATTAAATAGATATAAGTTTCAAAATGCTATAAAATGTCTAGTTATATGGGAAAATAAAAAAGACTTTGTTTGCATCCAAAATAAGGTAAAAATAGCTACCCAAAAATTATATTAAAATCAGATAATGTTTGAAAATTCATTATAAATTGAGTTGACATCCAAATGACTAATATAGCCTATCAAGTTCTATTTATAGAAGTTTATGAAATCCGATGCAATAAAAATTAAACCGTGTTTCTGTCAAAAAAATATCAAATTAAGTAAAATAAAAATTCATACACTTTTTTAAATATTTAAGGATATACTGAATTTTAATATAATAATATGATGTATTTTAAATAAAATTAATCATATATTAATAAACTGATGTGAAATAAGTAAATTTAAAATAAAAAAACTAATAAAAGTTTTACCACATAGGTTTATTACCTTTAATTTCCCTAATTATATATTATTCCATATATTATAATAATTTTGTAATCAATGAAGCTTATAAAATATTTTTAATAAAGAAATCTTAAAAATTTCATTATCAAGATTAATATATAAATTAATTTAATAGATATATAAATTGTGAGCAAATCAAACCATGCAAGTAAATATTAATGGACCACTAACATACTCCTATGTTAATGTAAAGTCCTTCAAGTTGTCCAACTTGGTCCATCTTAATCTCAATAATTGATTAAACTTGACTTATGCAATATAAATCCCATAAGTAAATACAATACATATCATTACACCTGTAATACTTAGCACACAAATTAGAACATCCAAGCATATGTTTGTTATCATCAAAGTCTTTAACATAGGTCATGAGGTAGAATTTTTTATTAAGGGGAAACCCATGAAGGGGCCTATGCTTTAATATAAAAATGAATAGTACAAGGCCGTTAAAGGGATCTTAAGCTTACTACTGCTCAAAGGATCTACAAAAAGAAACCAAAAAAATCTATGAGCTCGAGGTCCCTACTAACAAAAGGTACAGAGAAACCTAGGTATATTCTACGGTGTATAAGAATGGGCACCCAAAAAAGATCAAAGATCCAATAAATAATGACATGATCCAGGTTCCCTTTTGAGATGCGATCAATATACTCACCTACAAAACAAGGATACTGAAAAACAAAATAAAACACAAAAGGGATATGTCAAAGATAAAAGCATATAAGGAAAATACAATAGTTATAATTGCAAAGAGTAGTCCAAAATTCCAACCATATAGGATTTCAAGTCATGCAGGAACCAAGCTAGCAGCCCACAACCGCAACCAAACAGCCAGAGTAATAATAGCACAAGTAAAAATAGACCATGCAAACCTGATCACCAATGAGAAAGCCAGCAGACAGAAAGCTTTACCTGAACCATAGATCAAGCAGGCAATATAAATCCACTAAGTAACCCCAGCAAAAAAGGTCCCCAGGACCATAATACAAGAACCAAATGTTATAGTCCATGACCCCTACTTTGAGATTTTGATGATGACAACTAATGTCGATTGAATTATTATACATTGAATATTTTTTATTTCTGCTCTTATCCGTGAGTACTAACATTTCAGGGAGATCACAAACTATTCAGGATAATAAAAAGGCTCTAGACTAGGTAGAGTAGGATTTGGAGTCTATACCCCTGTAATTTTTCTTTTATCATTATTTTTTATTTCTTGAGTCTGACCACAAAATGTATACAAAATTGAGCAACCATGTACACATATAGGGGGAGAGTTTTTTTTAAATGAAGAAAAAAATTTTTGTCGTTCGTACTATATGAGTTTCAATCATACTGTATGATCGGCCCTGGCTCAATGTCTATTTTTGAACAAATCATATTGTATGATATGTATCATACTATATGATGTGTTTCTAATTATAAATCCTAGCAACCATATTAACTTAAGTATGTTTTTAATTTGTAAATTTTGAACTGATCGTACGGTACGATCCTATCGTATAGTATGAGTTTTTGAATACTTACTTAAATTAACCCTGTGATTAGTAAATCAAATTAAGTATTAATTACTTATTGGTAATCATATTATACGATATGCTTCATACAATACAAGGTACTGAGGCTATTTTTGATTGTACCAAATATTGTACTAAATGATCCCTTAATTTTTGTAATAATCGTACTAGACGATATTCAAAACCTACTGGGAGATATGAAGCCTTTAATATATCATACTGTATCAAGTCGATCATACCAGACGAGGAATAGAGATGAGTTTTCATCATTCTAATGTCCATCTTATATAAATAGATGTATTTTAACATATCAAACTGGAAGATGTTATATCGTACTATATGATATTGTTTAGAGAAATTGCCTGTTCGTACTCCTTCGTACCTGGATGAAGGTTATTTTGAAATAATCATATTGTATAATCTTGGATCATATTATATGAACATAAATGACTATAATAAAATATTAGGGTTTCTTGGAGCCTGATTTAAATATCTAAACTTCTATTTTTTTAGAATAATATGTGAGAGAGGAATGTGATTATAAGGTGATTTTTTAAGAGAGTGAACTTGAGAAGATTTTAAGGTTTGTGAGAGGAAGGAGAAGGTGGGCGTTGTGAGGGAGAAGGACTATGAGGGAGGTCACATGGTTTCTCCTAGCTTGTTACACATTTCTCCTCTTGTGGCCCGAGAAGATATTGTGGGAGGCTTTCTAAGGGGGAGATCGTTCAAGGTTCGTGTCCTCTAAGGTACTCTGCCTTCTCTAGGAAGGAAAAAAATGTGAAGGTTTGTTGCCATCACCGGGAGGGTGACATAGTGTGTGGTACTCTACTATGCTAGGAAGGTGAAAGTGAGGTTTGTAAAGGCTTCTCCACCATACTGTGGGAGCAAAAGGATAATTATTATTTAGTAGTGAAATTCCCAGAGTGGAGGACTCCGGTGACTGGACATAGGTCATGTGACTGAACCATTATAAATTCTCTGGTGTGATTTTTCCCTTACTGTACTTTATTTATATTTTGCATTTTACTTTCGTTATAATTACTTGGTGAAAATCATAGTGGAATTCTTTGTTGAGTAAGTTAAAATTTCACCACCAATAGTTGTAATCTTGTTTTAAGCATTATCTTCCGCATCAATCTAATTTTCTTGTTAAAAATTTAAAAACACAAAATAAATTAGAAATCCTATTTAGGATTGTCTTTATATTTCAATAAATTTCCAATTCACCCCCCTCCCCTCCCTTTCTTGGCACATATTGTTCTTTCAATTGGTATTAGAGCATAGTTTCAAAAATACAATTTTAGAAAACCTTGAAAATCAATCATGGCTCATTTTAGTAATCATAATACTATAGAGGGTTGTCTTTATAACCTGTATACCTCTTTTTGACAATATTCCATTTAATTTCTTAAAAATTAGAATGTCTACTTTTTTATAGTCTATAGACTATCATATGGGGATGTTAGTTCAAGAAGGTTACATTGCACCATTTAAACTTGTGAATAGCATGAAAACTCAAGTACCTTATAATGAATGGAGCAATGAGAATAGGGTTCTAGGACAATTAAATGCAAAGTGATTAAATTATTTCTTTTGTGCATTAAAATCTGAGGACTACATGAGAGTATCTACCTGTGCTATTGGTAAGGAGATTTGGGATAGACTGTGTATCACATACTACGAAACTATTGAGGTTAAATAGTCTAGACTTAATATTCTATTGCTTGATATGAACTTTTCTATATGAAACCTAGCAAAAATATATCTAACATGTACACTAGGTTCACCTAAATAGTGACATCCTTGCATGCATTAGGTAGAGTAATTTCTAATTCTAAAAACATCAATAAGATTCTTAGATGCTTACTAAATTCCTATGTTGCTAAAATTACTATAATTACCAAATTCAAAGATTTAAAAATTTTACTATATTGATAATTTTCTTGGGTCACTCATTGCATATGTGAGCATGGAGTGAGTTAAAGGAAAAATAATAAAGGAGAAAAGGAGTAGATGGTGGCTTTGAAAGAAAACAACTCAGAAAGTAAAAGCTCTATAGTAGAGGAAGATGATGACATAGTCTTGATGACCCGATAGGTCAAGAACTTTTTGAAAAGAGAACAAAGGCGTCATCAAAATAATTAGAATAAAGGTAAAAGCTCAAGAACTACTAAAGTTTCATCTGACATGATTTATTTTGAGTGTAAGAAACTAGATCATCTCCGAGCTAATTGTCCCAACAAAAAATGTCAACCAACTAAAGAAAAAGGTGAGGAGAAAGATAAATATAATAAAGGGAAGATGAAGACACAAAAGGCATTCTGGGTCGACTCTGCCTTAGAATTATCAGAAGAAGAAGAAGAAGAGGAGGAGGTAACAAATTTATGTCTAATGGCTAACAATAATCTTGATCAATCAGATCAAGATGAGGTATGTCAACTTTCATATGAAAATTTGTTGGTTATTTTTGAGAAACTCCATGACTCGTACAGGAGGTTAAAGAAAATGCATGTTAGTCTTAACATTGAGTTTAGTACTTTACAAATTGAGCATGCTAACTTAGTTAAGGAAAATTTTGATTCAGATCGAGATTACATGTCCCTTCTTGATGAGTTTGATGTATTAAATAAGAAGTATATTGAATTATCTGATGCACATGAATCCTTGAAAACATCGCATATTGAATTAGAAATGAAGTATAAGGGATTATATGAACTTGCATGGGATATGGATAACCATGAACATCATTTGAAATTTGAAAATACAAATCTTAAACAAGCAAAAAATTTTTATAAGTCAAGATAAAGACTTTAAATGAAAATAAAAAAACCAGCTTCACATGAAGAGTTTTGCAATCCATCACAACAGCATGAATCATTCAAACCTATAAAGAGACATCACCACCCATATAGGTTAGTGAAACCATTTCTTGGTGTTAGGTGCTTTTCTTATGGCATGTTAGGTCATATAGCCCGTACTTGCAAGATTCACCATTGGTCACACCTAGTATGGAGACCTAAACTGTATTCTTCACATAATGGCATGCATACATCTCATTCATGCAAGCATTAGGAGGAACCCAAACTCACTTGGGTTCCCAAATCTAACCCTTGAATGATATTGTAGGGATGCTCTTATAAAAGACCTAGTGAGAGTATGTGGTACCTAGACTATGGACGCTTGAGACATATGACTGAAGACATGAAGAAGTTCATAATTATGGAGACTAGGATTGGACGCAAAGTAACTTTAGGAGACAACATTACCAGGAAAGGGGTGGGCTCAAGTATTGTTGGAAATGCTAAGAATTTTTTAATTGGGAATGTTTTATTAGTTGATGGTTTAAATCATAATTTATTAAGCATTAGTCAATTGTGTGACAAAGGTTTTGACATAAAATTTATTTCTAACAAATGCATAATTAGTTTAAATGATAAACTTATATTATAAGGAAAATGAATAAACAATATTTACATATTAGATCTTGATTGTTTTAAAAATCCAAATTCACTATGCTTAAAAATAATAATAGATGACTCGTGGATATGGCATAAAAGACTATGCCATGCTAGTATGAAAACACTTAGAAATATCACCCATAAAAACCTAGTTAGAGGCATACCTAAGTTAGACTTTACTAAGGAATATCTATATGATGCCTACCAACTAGGAAAACAAATAAAATCATCATTTCATTCAATCAACGATGTGAATACGTCTAGGCCACTAGAAATCCTTCACATGGACCTATTTGGACCCATTAGCACAACTAGCATAGATGGGAAGAATTATGGATTTGTAATCGTAGATGACTTCACTAGATTCACTTGGGTAAGATTTATAGAACATAAGAATGAGTCATTTGAGGAATTTATGTCTTTCTCCACTTGGTTTCAATAAAAATTAGGATGTAAAATCTCAACAATCCATAAGGATCATAGTGGAGAGTTTCAAAATGAAAGATTTGAATCATTCTGTCAAAAGATAGGAATAGAGAATAATTTCTCAATGCCTAAAACTCCTCAACAAAATAGAATAACAAAAAGAAAGAATAGAACATTTGTAGAAACTGCTAGGGCGATGTCAGCAGAGTACACTCTTCCTAGATACTTTTGGGCATAAGTTGTAAACACGACATGCTATGTCTTAAATAGGGTGAACATTAGATGGAAGGTGAATAAAACTCCTTATGAACTCCTTAAGGGCCGGACACCGAATCTTTCATGCTTGAATGTCTTTGGTTGTATGTGCTTTATCTTAATCAATGGCAAACTTCCCCTAGGAAAATTTGATCCCAAGTCTGATTAGGGTGTCTTCTGAGGTGATTCATCTGTAGGTAAAGCCTATAAAATCTTCAATAAGATAACCCTAGTAGTAGAAGAGTCCACCCATATAGTGTTTGAGGAATTGGATAAGCCCTCTGAACCTAAAATTAAAGAAGATGAAGTAGAGGCAATTTAAGGAGTAGAAACTCTGACCATAGTAAAAAGGGAAGAACCTCAGAAAGACTTGCCTAGAGAATGTGAATATTCTTCTAATTATCTTAAAGAATTAATTTTAGGAGACCCGTTAGAAGGTGTGAAAACTAGGCAAAGACTTAGGAAGGAGGTTAGTCATTCTACATTCATCTCTATGATAGAACCTATAAGTATAGATCAAGCTTTAGGAGATGAATTCGTGATCCTAGCAATGTAAGAAAAATTCAACTAATTAACCAAGAATGATGTTTGGGAGTTAGTCAAGTGACCTAAAGAATAGACTATAGTTAGAACAAAATGGGTCTTTAAAATAAGGTGAGTGACTCAGGAACCATAGTAAGAAATAAGGCTAGACTAGTAGCTAAGGGGTATTATCAAATTGAAGGGATAGACTTTGAAATAAACTTTGCCAGATAGCTAGACTAGAAGCCATAAGGGTGCTCTTAGCCTTTGCTTGCTCCAAAAGTTTTAAACTATATCAAATGGACATAAAGAATGCTTTTCTGAAAAGGGTAATCAAAGAGGAGGTTTATGTTGAGCAACACTCCAAATTCGAAAGCTCATAATTTCCAAACCATATATTCAAATTAAAAAAGGCACTATATGGGTTAAAGCAAGCACCTAGAGCCTGGTATGAAGACTTAACTCATTCTTACTAGATAGAGGATTTGTAAAGGGTAGTGTTGAGACCACTCTCGTTCTACAAAGGGTTAAAGATAAAATTTTGATTATTCAGATTTATGTAGATGGCATTCTGTTTTAATCTTAAGATAAAAATTTATGTGATGAATTCTCAAAAATAATATGTAATGAATTTGAAATGAGCATGATGGAAGAGCTTAATTATTTTCTTGGCTTTAGTCTAAAATAAATGGAAAGTGGAACATTTCTGAGCCAAATGAAATATATTAAAGCTATTCTAAAAAAATATGAGATAGACAATATAAAGCCCATGAACACTCCAATGAGCTCTATGATTCAACTAGATAAAGACCCGAATGGAAAATCATTAGACTAGAAAAAGTATAGAGGAATAATCAGATCTCTCCTCTACTTAACTGCAGTAGACCAGACATAATGTTTAGTGTGTGCCTCTATGCCTATTTTCAAGCCGATCCTAAAGAGTCTCACTTAATTGTGGTCAAGAGAATCCTTAGATATCTACTGGGCACCCTAAATTTAGGAATTTGGTATCCTAGGCACATCACTTCTTTTGAAATCTTAGGGTACTTAGATTCTTATTTTGCAAGATGTAGTGTAGTTAGAAAAAGTACCTCTGGCACCTGCCAATTCATAGGACAAACTTTAGTTTCTTTGTCCAATAAAAAACAAAATTTAGTAGCACTCTCCATGACCGAGGCAGAATATATTACAGTAGTAAGTTGTGTTGTGTAAGTACTATGGTTAAAACAACAACTTCTTGATCTTGGATTACCCGTAGGAACCATCCCAATCATGTGCGGCAACACGATCGCAATATACATCTCTAAAAACCAAATTTAACACTATAGACAAAACATATAGATATTAGACATCACTTCATAAGAGATCATGTAGCTAAAAGAGATATAATATTACAACATATAGCTGCAGGAGATCAATTGACAAACATTTTCACAAAACCACTAGCCTACGACACCTTTAGCACTTTAAGGATAAGACTAGGTGTCATAGACATTCATGCATGATCCAAAATAAATAAATTTTTTTTATCTATGGTGTTTCCTGATCATCACACCCTCACCACATAAAACTTCAAAATTAACAATTTTTTTACCATCCTACTGTACGATCCACTTTCGTACTGTACAATCTATCAAAAATACATAAATCACAACCCTGTGTCAAACCAATGACCCAGCTTCAATTTCCTCTTTGTATATCATACTGTATGATATTCATCGTACTGTATGATAAATGTGGTTATGTATTCAAACAGTTTGGTACGATATAATTGCACTTCGAATTATATAATATGTCTTTTTCGTACTGTACGATCCACATCAAAAAACAGAATGGGATGAATTTAAGTAAGTTGGTATGATATAATATGTTTCATACTATACAAACATCCATTCATACTGCACAATTATTTTTGCCAACGATTGTACCGATGACTCCTACGGACGAATGAATTTCCTCTATATCATACTGTATGATAACAATCATACTATATGATTTGACTGCCTTTTCCCAACAGTTCATCCAGATGACATAATTACACATCATATTGTACAAACCTTGATTATACTATATGATATCCCAAAAACTCTATAAATTAGAGGCACATATGATCACTTCTCTTACTGCTTAGCCACTTCCATCACTCTCACCTATTTTACTAAATGGCAAGCTCCAACAAGCGTGTATATCTCATCCTTAGATGTTCATCTTCCTAGTGTGGTCCCAATGACCGTTTCTTGACCGCCAAAGATGAAGAAGCCTACCACAAATTTAAGGAATGCAAAATTTACCCTTCTCGAATGTTGAATCAAGCTACCTTAAATTTTGAGGTAAGGAGCTTATTTGTATCCACCACATTATAATTCCTCCTTATTCTAGGTTTCCCATACAATTCTGAATTTTTATTTGAATTCTTGGCCAACCTAACTATAAAAGTCAAAAACCTAACTCTCGCCTCCTTTGTCTGATGATAACGTGCCAAAATCAATAAGGCAGACCTCGCCCAATATATTGGGTTGTCTACTAAAGGTCTTAGAGCTCATTCCTTCCTTTCAAATAAATTCAACTAGAGTGTTGCAAATCTAGTCCTTAGGAATGTAACTTTTTACCAACACCAACCACTTGTTTAGTCACTAACCCAAAATTCCAGAATAATTCAACACATTCTTCAAACTTTAATCATACTAAAATCTAGCGATAGAATTTGCATGACCCAAATCTTATATGTTGTTACCTACCTTATTGTATCAATTCCCAAATTAGATGAGGTTGATTTAATTATTGATTATACAAAATATGACCTTAGTTCAACTCCCTACCACCCGTAGAAAACTCAACCTAGCCCTTGTCCACCTCATAGGTTACATTCTTCAAAATAAATATAAATTAACCTATCCAAGTGAACTTGACAATCGACCCATTTTCTATGCAGATGCCTCCTTATGTATTTTGTTTCATCGGGGGCAAGAGCTAGATGAGCCTAATTTTGATGAAGAAGAAGGAGAGGCTGCTACAGTAGGTGCTCTAGTTCCACCAAGATGGCATGCACCACCTCGAGTACCTACATTGGCCTATCCTCACAATAACCTAGTCAAATAATTCAACCGACTACAAAGCTGCCTTGACATTCAAATTCAAGAATATCATCAACAAGACAAGGAGGTCATGAAATGGTTTTGGAAAAGATTCTCTTCAATTGATCAATAATTTGCATCCATCCACCACTACTTTGAACCACCTCCACCACCACCTCCACTTGATCAGGATCTTACTTTTTAACTTGTCTCTATTTTGTGTTGTTTTTCTAAGTATTGTTTGTTACTCTACTTTTTGGTGATGTCAAAAGGGGAAGAAGTTTGTTGTGTGCTTTATTTAGTATGTCCTATTTTTCATGTTCTTTTTAATTCCAATGAAATACTTTTGTTATCTTATCCTGCTTCTATTCATGATGTTTTACTTAATTAAAAAAAAAACAAAAGAAAAACTTTGCTAATTTGGTTATCAACAACATTATTTTTTATCATTAAAATGGAGGAAATTGTTGTATTCCATGACCCCTACTGTAAGATTTTTTATGATGACAAATAATGTTGATTGAATAATTATTCATTGAATATTTTTTATTTCTACTCCTGTCAGTGAGTACTAACATTTTCAGGAGATCACAAATTACTCAGGACAATAAAAAAACTCAAGACTGGGTAGAGTAAGATTTGGAGTCTATAACCCTGTAATTTTTCTTTTATCATTATTTTTCATTTCTTGAGTCTTGCCACAAAGTGTATGCAAAACTGAGGAACCATACACACACACACAAAGGGAGAGGTTTTTAAAATGACGAAATTTTTTTTACGATCATACTATATGATTTTCAATCATATTGTATGATCTGCGCTGGCTCAACCACTATCTGTGAAAAAATCATACTGTACGATATGTATCATACTACATTATGTGTTTTTAATTACAAACCCTAGCCAAAAAATTAAATTATGTAAGTTCTTAATTCAAAAATTTGAACTGATCATATTGTATGATCCTATCATACAATATAAGTTTTTGAATGCTTACCTAAATTAAACCCATGATTAGTAAATCAAATCAAGGATTAATTACTGATTGCTAATCATACTATACAACATGGTTCATACAGTACGAGGTACTGAGGCTATTTTTGATCATCTCAAACATCGTGCTGGATGATCCCTTGATTTTTGTACTAATCATACTGGATGATGTTCAAATTATACCAGATGATATGAAGCTATGAATAAATTATATTGTACAAAGTTGATCATACCATACGATGAATAGAGACGAGTTTTCATCATCCCAACATTCTTCTTGTACGAACAGAAGGAATTTAACATGTTGTACTGGATGATGTTATACCATACTGTATGTTATTATTTAAGAGAAATTGCTTGTTCATACTATATACCAGGACGAAGGTAATTTTGAACTGATCATACTATACGATCTTGGATCATACTATACGGAAACAAATGACTATATTGAAAATTTAGGGTTTCTTAGATCCTGATTTAAATATTTAAACTTCTATTTTTTGAAAATAATCTGTGAGAGAGGAATGTGACTAGAAAGTGATTTCTTAAGAGAGAGCTCTTGAGAAGATTTTGGGGTTTGTGAGGGGAAGGAGAAGGTGGGCTTTGTGAGGTAGGAGTACGAGGGAGATCACACAATTGCTCCTAACTTACTGCACATAGCTCCTCTTGTGGCTCGAGAAGATATTGTGGGTGGCTTTCTAAGGTGGAGATCCTTCAAGATCTGAATCCTCTAAGGTATTCTACCTTCTCTGGTAGGGAGAAAAATGAGAAGTTTCGCTGCCGTCACCAGGAGGGTGAAATAGTGTGTGATACTCCATCACATTGGAAGGTGAAAATAGGTTTGTAAAGGCTTCTCCACCTTACTATGGTGGTAAAAGGAGAATTACTATTTAGTAGTGAAATTTCCATAGTGGAGGACTCCATGGAGTGGATGTAAGTCAAGTGACCGAATCACTATAAATTATATATTGTGATTTTTCCCTTACTAGACTTTCTTTATGTTTTACATATTACTTTCGTTATAATTTCTTGGTGAAAATCATAGTGGAATTTTTGTTGAGTAAGTTAAAATTTCATCACCTATTGTTGCAATCTTTTTTAATCATTCACTTCTACATCTCTAACTTTCTTATTTAAAATTTAAAAACATAAAAAAAAAATTAAAGCTCTTGTTTAGGGTTGTATTTTTATTGCAACAAATTTCTAATTCACTCCCCTCTTGGCACATCTTATTCTTTCACAAGAGGCCAATAACAAGGCCAATAACACTGGACACAAACCAGTTCCAAACAAAGAAATAAAAGCAAAGCCCCTCCACCAAAATAAAATGATTAGCCAATTGTAAAACACCAACACAACCACTAAAAATACATCACCCTGAGAGCTGCAGAAAAACCATCCAGTAAATCGGAAGAAAATAGCAAGAAGCAACACCAAACATAAGGAAACCACTGAGAAAAATGAAAGCCATAGCAACAACCAGACATCCACCTCAGAATAACCATAAGCTAAAACACAAAACTCTGGCCAAGACTTCAAAGAGAAAAGCATCCAAACATAGAGAGTACCTTCCCAAGCACATTAGGGACAACCAAAAACCAAACAAGAAGGCTATGAAAGAAACCCACCAGGAGAAGCCAATCAACTTAGATGTCAACAAAAAAATTGCAAGCATCAGGCAACAACCAATAAAAACCAACATTAATAGAATTATGAAAAACATAAGGAAAAGTAATCTCATCCAAGTTTAACAAATCTTTAATATGAAGAGAAAGGTTAGGAACAATAATATCATCCAACGACTTCAAATCACAACCCCACTTAGCTATACCAAGAGCAGAAGCATTCCCATCTGCCTAAAAAAAAAAAAAAAATAAAGAGAAATTGAACAAACTTAACCACTGATTAATATCCCTCCTCATGTAAAACCCAACAGCAAGACAAACAATATCCTGTCTCAAAGAAGAAACCTGATAGAAAAGATGAGAACCAAACTCAAGCATAATATTTTTGAAATAAAGAGTAAAATAGAGTTTTAAGCCATAAATGTTTCTAAAGATGATAGCCTCATTAACATCACAGGTATGAAAGGGACCAGTAAAGCCCACAATGCCTTTACCATTAGCATCTCTAATGATACCACCACAACCCACCCTAATATTAACTCTAACAGTTTCCACGTTAAGCTTATAAAAATTAACCAGAGGTTTCATCCAAGAGGTACACTTAGGGGCATTGATGGAACCATCCCCAACCAACTCAAAACCCAAATCTGCCACAACATTAACATAAATTTTAAAATTGTTAGCTAACAGAATTTTAGCAAAGAACATGGCCACAATCTTATCTTTAACTCTTTGAATAATTCTATTAAGATTCATGACCACCCATTTGAAATGGTAATTATCTCTATCCAACCATAAAAACCAAAGAATAAGGGAAGGAATAATGTTTCTGATATGACCTCTTGACTTTTCAAACCCATAGTTAAGAGTAGAGTAAATAGAAGTCTTAGCATTAAAATAGTTTAAATGAAAGATATTATTAAAGTACGTCCAAACTTTAACTACACAAGGGCCAGACACAAACATATGATGCATATTTTCCAAATTATAACAACATTGACATTTAGAAGGAAACATAAATCCATGTTTACTCAAATTTTCGTCAGTAGGAATAAACTTATATAAAGTATGCCAAACAAAAATAGAAACTATAGAAGGGATAGTTTTATGCCAAATCATATTAAAAATCTTAGGGGCCTTCTGCTTAGTATGAAAAGAATGCCAAGAATCCTTTAATCAAAATTTACCATCTTTAGATAAGGCACACATCCAAACATCAAGATAGTATAAATTTAAAGGAATCTATAAAATTTTTTGAATAAGAAAATTAGGCAAAACATTAGAGATTTTATCAACATCCCAACCCTACTCATTAAAAAAATAATTAAATTTGACTGAAGCAATAGAAGTGGTATTCAAAATAGAGTCAATGAATATCCCCCCATCCAACCATCCTTCCAGAAGAAAATTTTACCATAACCGAGGCCTCAAAAAATAATTGGCTCAACAAACCACTTCACATC
Source organism: Dendrobium huoshanense (assembly GCA_016618105.1). Taxonomy (NCBI): domain Eukaryota; kingdom Viridiplantae; phylum Streptophyta; class Magnoliopsida; order Asparagales; family Orchidaceae; genus Dendrobium; species Dendrobium huoshanense. The sequence goes on along the minus strand of CM028360.1, from coordinate 30,664,094 downwards.
GCAAAGTTGTTGCCACACTTTAGAGTTACCTTCACTATAGAAAAACTAGGTGGGATGATTCACACCACAGTATTTAGCACTCATAAACTTAGCCCAAAAGCTCAAATTAACACAAAAATTTTACCATAACTTAAAAGAAAAAGAGAAGGTCAAACCCTTTAGAGTCTTACAACCCAAAGTCTCTTCAGCCAATGTAACACAATATTTGTCCCAAGAAGACCAATGAATTTTAAAACTAGAGCTAGCCCCTCTCCAAAAAAACTTATTGAACATCCTCTCAATCCTATTATAAATAGCCTGAGAGGGCAACGAGGTTTAAAAACTGTAAATAAGATTAGAACAAAGAACACTTTAATAAGAGTTAACCTACCAACAAAGCTTAAAAAATTAGAATCCAATGAAAGGAGTCTATTTTAAACAACCAAAATTAAATCAACAAAGAGGGAGGAAACCTTTCTACCCTTATTGAGTGGAACACTAACATACTTTAAAGGCATGCAAGCATGGCTGAAACTTGTTAAAATCTTAATGAGCCTAATACACTCCAAAGAAACTTTATTAGTAGTAATAAAAACACACTTATTTTTATTCAAAGCTAGGCCACTAACAAATTCAAATTGATTAAAGAAATTTAAAAGTCATTGAATCCTATTCAAAGAAGCATTCATAAAGAAAATAAAATCATCAGCACTTACAGACTCAGATAGCCAGGAAGGCCAAGGCCATGATAGTGGTGACTGACCAGTTGATAGCTTTGAGGACTACACCCCATATGATGGACATATGTACCCCTACCACATCTAGAGATGAGCCAGTAGTACTGCCAATAGCACTAGACCCTATGAGAGTGGATAGGGTCAAAAGGGAAGTTCCTATAGCACCTATAAAAGTCTAGAGTCAACCAACACAGTTGTCAGCAGGCCAGATTCTGGATATGATAGCTTAGAAGGTTGAGCAGGAGATTTCCTCTAGGAAAATGGAAGAGGGTTTTAGTAGAGGGCATCCTTACCCTGTTGAGTATGAGTAGGAGCCCTACCCTTTGGCTTTGTTCCCTTGAGATTTAGAGTATTTGATTGGCTTGGTAACCTGAGGTAGCATGTGGCTCAGTATGGAGCCATATATTGCAATATAGGAAGGAACAAAGTCCTAATGTTAAAGTTATTTGCTAGTAGTTTGGTTAGGGTGGCATTTTCTTGGTACACCGACCTTCCCAATGACTAAGTCTAGACCTTTGTAAAGTTGGAGCATTTGTTTATAAAGTGGTTTATCAGAGTAGAGCACTGGGTCATAGTAAGAGAGTTAGTGATTACTAGATAGCATCTCGGGAACTACTACCAGATTACATAGTCATATGGAGGAATCTTAACCTATAGTGTGAGCCCTAGTTATAAGAGCAGCATGCAATAGAGATTTTGTTGAAGAATATATATGGTCTGATAGCACCCTACCTCATGAGATTCAATATAAGAACCTTCCATAAGTAATTAGCAAAGGTAGTTAGCTTACAAGACAGCATACCCGATGCAGTCCCTTCTAAGGTTGAGAGTTAACCTCAGCATAGACCTCAATGTCAGGAGTCTTCAGGGGCACCTTCACTTAGGAGTGGGGAGGTACACAATACCTATAGACCACCATATAAGGGGCAAGAAGCCCTCAGTTAGTTCAGCACCACCACAACTATCTTACACACTGGGTTAGATAGTAGGATAGCCCATACCCTCCCACAGGACTCCAAAGAGTTAGTAGTACCTACAAGAGAAGCTTAATATGGAATATTATTCAAAAGAGAAAGTGTGAGAAAGATCTATAAATTCCTTACTAAGAAGAATATCTTAACATTTCTGATAAATGATAGAGTGGAAAAGGAGGGGCAGACAGATAACCCGCTCAATTATCCTTTTCACAGATATATTGGTCATACTTTGGAAGACTTATATTTTGAAAGATAAATTGAGAGGCTCATGGCCAGTGGAAAGATACATCTACAATATAGTAACCTAGTGCAGTCACTGGGCAAGATTACTCAGATAATACAGATGATTTTAGATTCTAGCCATAGTGATAGTCAAAGTTACAGCCAGGGAAGTAGTAGCAGGTCAACCCCATAATTTTGAGGGAGAGTGGCAGTTAGCACTCTCTAAGAAGAGCGGGTAGATGATCAAGCAAGTTGTACAGAGTTTAAAGGATATTGAGAGGAGGCCTCCCCTGGCTAAGTCGATAGTTGCTGCTCTAGTTTCTTACGTTATCACCTATTTCTTCTTTTCATTCTTCTATTATAGTTCCTTATGAGCATATTTCTTTCTCTAGTTTTACATGCAATAAAAAGATGTAATAAAAAGAAAAGACTATTGTAATCATAGAAGGGAAGACAAACCCCCTTCAGTACTTACGCTGAAGGACTTTGTTCTCCCTTTTATTGATGATGAAATAATAGAAGAAGATGATTTTGGCTACTTTTGAGTCATCTTTGTCTTCCGCTTTTACTTTAATTTCTTATGGTACTCACTCTTTTCATGTATTACATATCTCTTATATTGTAAATGATTATGTGTGTAATGATGAGCTGAGTCTGATAAAGAACCTATATTCATTATTTCAGATGGTGGTTGTTACATGGATTCGAGTGATGAATCCGAGAACCCACTCTAGTCGCTTTCCTTAGAGCCAACACAAGCCACCACCACTGCACCAAAGGAATCTCCTATTAAATATGACCCAATACTAGAAGGTTATTTATATTCAGGGAATGTCCTTCCACCTTAGATGGCTAAAAATATAAAAGAAAAAGATAAAAACATTGTTATCCAATAGAACGATCCTACCCCTTCCTCCCAAGAGCAGTCTAAGAAGAAAGGGAAAGGCCCTCAGGTGGAGGTTGATTATAATGTGTTGGCTCACTTAAGGAAAATTCCTTCCCTGCTTAGTGTCTATGATGCTTTGATGATATCCACTGACTTGAGAGAGATAGTAGTGAAAGCCCTACTTGAACCATAGTCTTATCAAGCTTTCTTTTCTTTTGATTCTATTTGGGATGCATGTTATTTGAAAGAGATGCCATGCATTAATTTTTCAAATCATGATCTTCTTTTAGGGACTTTTGAGCATAACCATCCCTTGTATATCACTACTGAAGTCAATGGTTATGAGTTGAATAGGGTCCTCATTGACCAAGAGGCTTCAGTAAATATTCTTGCTTATGAACCTTTGAAGAGCCTCTCCCTAAGTTATTTGAAGCTCACTTCTGACAAGATTATATTGTAAGGCTTCAACAATCAAGACCAGCATGCTCTAGGGTGTATTACCCTTCCTTTGAAGTTTGAAAATTTCCTAACTGAGGGAAAATTTCATGTACTTGAGGCTAACACTTCATACAGGGCTCTCTTAAAAAGGCATTGGCTCTACGAGTATGGAATGATGCTCTCTACCTTGCACAAATGTATAAAGTTCATGAGGAATGATGTCGAGTATACCATTCCTGGAGATATCCAGCCCTTTTCCATGCATGAGGTCTCTATTTATGATGACACTGAGTATTATGTACCTCGGAATACTCAAAACCCTCCACCTACCTAGTCACTAGTGATACTTGCTAGTGCTATACAGGGTCCTACGCAGTCACCTGCACAGGTTCCTATACAATCATTTGTATAAGGTCCATCACAGGTTATTATTACGGTGGGTGTTTCCACTACACATTCTGATAGAGCTCATATTCAGTTTGCAGTGAGGCATGATGTTTTCCTTAGTAGAGGTAGGGGAGGATGAGGTAGACGTAGAGATAGAGGGTCAACTCGCAAGCCACAAAACTATGACACATTGAATCCTCCTCCCTCTCACATTTACACTTCTTCTTTGACTGTCGAGTTTGACTCTTCAGATGATGAAATGATCGATATCCTTCGTTGTCAATTCCTTCACCAGCTCAAGATTCCACTAGTTATGATTCACGTCCTACCTTTCATGGGTATCTGATACCTGAGGGTGGATTAGTCATTAATAGTAGTTCAGATGAGGAAGAAGACTTCCGACGTCAGACTACTAGTGGACAACTTATTCCCCCTTAAATTTGTGGAATAAGAGTAGAGGATTCTCAAAAAAAACTTTCTAACAGTCCCTCTACTAATGGTGAAAGTGCACTACAGACTAGTGAATGCCCTAAACCTTCATTGTATAAGACATTTTGGGCCAGCACGGTCTAAGTAGTGTACCTCTTTACCCTGTAGTATAGGTGCCCCACTAGGTCCTAGGAGCCAGGATCTAGAGGAGATCGCTATGGATATAAAGGTTAAGAGTGCCCCTCATTACTTTTCCCCTATTGGAGAGAGTTACATAGAGTGGGGTATCATTCATTCTATTTGGCCCGATGAATAAGCTCTACAACAATCCCGTGTTTGACAAACTGATTTCCCTCGAAACTTAGAAGGTGTGGGTTTATATGGGCCTGAGTTAGTCTAATCTTGCAAATATTTATGATGTCTCTCATTCTTATCTAATTATTTCTCTTGACGATGAAGAAGACCTGGCTAACTCATAATTAGATAAAGATGGATCATTTGGTTATAATTAGATAAAGATGGATCCCGAGGATGAGAAGTTCACTGCATTTCGAACACCTATAAATATATTTTGTTACAAGGTGATGCCTTTCGGCCTCAAGAATGCTGGAGTCACCTATCAATGTGATATGACTTTTATCTTTAATGAGATGATATAGGAGCAAGTTGAGTACTATGTGGTTGATTTGGTAGTCAAAAGCAAGGTTTGTGGAGATCATCTTCGAGATCTACGAATCATTTTTGAACGCATGCACAAATTTGACTTAAAAATAAATCCTTTAAAATGCGCATTTGGAGCTAGTGCAAAAAAGTCTTTAGGATTTATTGTACGTTACCGTGACATTGAGATTGATCCTTCTATGATCAAGGCTATAGTAGACTTAAAACCTCCTAAGAGTCTTACTTAGTTGAAATCTTTTTAGGGTAGGCTCGCTTTATTGCGAAGATTTATCACCAACCTTTCGGGTAGATGCCATCTCTTCACTTCTCCAGTGAAGAAGGATACTCGATTCCACTGGGATGAGCATTGTTAGGAGGCCTTTGATAGTATAAAGCGGTACCATATAAACCCCCCTATTTTGGCCGCACCCATTCCAGGTAAGTCTTTGATTCTTTATAGTATAACCCTCGATGAGTCCTTGGGTGCACTTTTAGCTCAAGAGAATGAAGAAGGCAAGGAGAATTACTTATACTATCATAGCAGATGATTAATACCTACAGAATTAAAATACGCGATGATTGAAAAGCAATGTTTAGCTTTGATCTTCATAGTGCAAAAGCTTAGACACTATATGTTATCGCATAATTTCAACTTGAATTCTCAAATCAACCTCTTGCAGTACTTGATGACCTGTCCGACCCTCTCAGGTTGTCTAGAATGATGGTCTATGATCCTACTACAATTTGACATTACTTTTGTTCCTCAGCTGGCCGTCAAATGATAGGATCTAGCTATCTTTATGGCCGATCACCCGATAGAAGACAAATCATCTCACACCGAAAAATCAGTGAAAAATTTGTATCCAATTAGAAAAGCCCCTTTGTCATCGAGAATGTGTACCAAGGATGAGCTTATCAATTGATCAAAATAGACGGACGTAGGCCTATGCCACCAATCAACGGTTGACATTTAAAGAAGTATCATGCAAGAAAATTTCATGTTTAATGTACTTTATAATGATTAAAGTGCTACATGCGTATTTATCAAAACATGCTTATATTTTGAAATTCTCTTGAATATTAAGAATGCATTTAAAAATCCCCCATTAGAATGGGGGCATTTTAAATATTTATTCAGGTTGATATTGCACCGCATGTGGAGATCCTTAAATAAATATTTAAAATCTCAAAGATACATAGCCTATCCAAAATGACCCTATGAGACATGCAGCATTTTAAATATTCATTTGATTCAACATCGTGCTACACGGTGAGATCCCCAAATGAATATATAAAATTTCAAAATTTTAAATTTATTCTACTTTGAAATATCCCTATGAGATAGTGGTATTTTAAATATTTATTCAGGTCGACATTGCACTACATGCCGAGATCCCCGAATAAATATTTAAAATTATAAATACAAATATTCTTTTATGCTGAAGAATATAAATACTTCTTTTTCAAAGTATGTGCAGGTGATCTTTCAAAAGTTTGAAGCACCACCTTCGCTAATGTACCAAGACTCAAAAGTCAAGAAAGAGACTTTTGTGGCTACACACTCCTATAAATTGAGCTGAGAAATTTTGAAGTCATTCAACATTCTAAAGCTTAACATTCGAATGGGTGTAATAGATCGGATCTAACACGCCCAAATATGGTCGGATCGCTGGCAACTTCGTCTACTCAACACGCCATAAGAAAGGTCGTAGTAGCAGAACACCCACTTCGTTAACCTGTCAGTAGGGACTGTAAAAAGTACGAAGGCTAATTTGACTCAATAAGTTCAAGTGATTATAGTCTACCAAATTCTCCTAAGTAATCTGAGAATCAAAGTTTTAGTGAAAGGAGGAGTCGTGAAAAACTATCAAATGTACGTAGGCTCAAAATTATAAACCATAAAGGAGAATTTCAAATCTATCAACTTCAATAAATTTAGTATTAAGAAGCACATTTCTCATGACTCAAGTCTGAAGTCTGAATGGGTATAAAAGGTCGGATCCAATATGCCCAAATATGATTGGATCGCTGGTAGCTCCGTCTACTCAACATGTCATAAGAAAGGTCGTAGTAGAGAAACCCCTATCTCAGTAACATGAGGACAAAGAGTTATCAAATCCTAACTCTTCTATTCTGATGAATACAAGTGACTCAGATTAAAGTCTCCTCAAGTAGTTAAGGATAAAGATACTAGTCATATTTGGTACTATCAATCGAATCCAAAACCTGTAAATCTTTCAACAAATTTGTGAAGCACAAAATGAGTATCAAAGGAATTCTTCTTCAATAATTCCACCAAAGCACAAAGCAAAGGATCGAAAAAAATTTATTCCAAAGTTCATGAATTGTTTATGGCTGAACTAAGAGATTTCATCATCAACAAGTCTGGTATGCACAAAGTTTTGGATCGATGCCTTTTTTGCCATCGACCTAATACAAAACTAAGAGTTTAGGTCATCGGTATCAACTCCTTCATCAAGCCCACAAAAATAAGAAGCATAAGGCCGAAGGTATAAAAAAATCACCTGACAAGTCAATAAAGAAAAATCAGGTGATTCTCCATTAATGTCCGGAGCACAAATCATAAGATAAAAGAAATCAAAATCTCAAGAGCCAAAGTTAAAGCTACGAAAAGAACCATCCTGAATAATACCTACAAATGTCCATATAGACTTGGGGCATTTTAAATATTTATTTGGGTCGATATTTCGCTGCATACGGAGATCCCCAAATAAATATTTAAAAATATGCCAAAATACAACCAAAGGAGGGAAGAATGGAAGATCCTTCATAAACTGAATGTGTCATCAGCAAAAAGTATATTTTGAGCAAGATACAATTCACTTTGGAGGCAGTAAAGTTCCATCAACTAATGAATCTATAGAATTCAGATCAATCTCAATGGATATTAATAATACAAGAAAAATATTATATTTATACAAGACTTTGATGGAGAAAGATATTGAGCAGCTATAGAAATATTATAAACCAAGATGACAATGGTGGTAAAAGAAAGGACATGCAGAGATGATGCTATATGTTATCATCAATCTACCAAGTAACACTGAATATGATGTACTCTATCACTATTCCATGGAATACAACTTGACCAAGAGAAAATATATCAAATATACTAAAGATTATAAATGCGTATAAAGATCAATGAAGGAACAAAGATCGACTCTTGGAGATCCACTAAATAGAAATATTAGTGTGACATGCAAGAAAACTTTTGGAGATCTACTAAATGAAAACATTAGTGAGACATCCATAGTAAATATCTGGAGATTCATAGGATCAATCAACATACAATAAATGTGGTTCACTCTAGACTATTGCGGATCAATGGTTTATGATTTTGATGATAGCAAATATTCTTATTTCTCTACTACTGCCTTATGTACTGACATTTCAGGTTCCCACGACCGGACTACAATTTGGAATCAGCTCAAGATTGGGTAGGCTAGGTCTGAGTCAGTTTTTACTCTTTTTCTTTTCTTCAGTCTGTTGTATTTGGTGAGGCACCGGATGATTTGTAACTTGGAAGATTCTCTGTTGGATTTCTGTTTTTGGTAACATCGTCCTGGATGATATTTATATCGACCGGATGATCTGTTCAAAAGAAAAAACCCTAATTCATTAAGGCAGCCGTTATTAGCGGATCGGCCTGGACGATACCTGTATCGTCCAGGAAGATAGTCTCAACTAAGAAAGAATCAGCTGCCATAATAAATTTAGGAATTATTTGTTTTAGGAAATCGGCCAGAACTATATTCATATCGTCTAGGCCGGTAAGTGTCTTTGGCAGCCATTGTAGCTTCATTCTTATGGGGGAGACTTGAAGAGAGAGCTTGAAAGGGAGTGAGGAATGGGTGAAGTTTGAGAGGGAGAAGATCCTATGAGGGGGGACTCAAGGGAGTGTGGAGGGGATTTCACACGGTTGCTCTGGCTGGCTTGCATCTTAATACCGTTGGATTCAAGGATTGTCTCGAGAGAAGTTCACCAAAGAAGAAGTTCACTTTGGTGTCAAAGGACTGGCGACTCCGCCGCACCGGGGAAGGTGGAAGTGATTTTGTAAGGGCTTCTCCGCCTAGCTGTGGGGGCTAAAGAGAGACACTTAGTTTAGTGCAATACTTTGAGGGTGCCTCTAAGGAGTGGACGTAGGTCAATGTTTGACCGAACCACTATAAATTTGATGTGTTCTTTCTTATTATTTGCTTCCGCATTTAATTTCTGCATTTGTTTTATTTGTGGTGATTTTTTCTTGTACTTTGCTTAAAGTTTCTTCTTTTCCAATTCACCACTCTCTGTATTTAGCCTTGGGTCAGTTCTATATAGCTTAACATCCCTAACAAACTTTCTAGTGCCATCAGAGCACTTTCAAGTGGTATCAGAGCCGTATTCATAAAATCTAATTTTTAAAAGCTTTTGAATTTTGATCCATGGCTAATTTTTTAAATCATAATATTGCGGAAGGTTATTCAATCACCAAACCACCTTTGTTTAAAAATATTACTTTTAATTTTTGGAAAAATTTGCATGACTACTTTTTTGGAATCGATTGATTTTCGCATGTGGCATATGATTTTAACTAGTTATTCATCACCGTCTCGTATTATTAATGGAGTTAAAACTGATATTCCTTTTAATCAATGGAATATGGAAGAATAAATAAATGCTCAATTGAATGCAAAATTTTAAATTACTTTTTCTGTGTTCTAAATTCTGAAGATTTTATGTTAGTATCCACATGCACTACTGGTAAAGAAGTTTGGGATAAACTACACACCATATATGAAGGCACTAGTGAAATCAAGCAATCCAAGTTGAATTTGTTAATGCATGATTTTGAACTGTTTTCCATGAAATCTTATGAGACGATCTTAGACATATACACTAGATTCATTCAAATTGTAACATCATTGCATGCTTTAGAAAAAGAATTTTCAAATTTTGAAAAAATTAACAAAATTCTTCGTTGTCTACTGGATAAATTCAATACTAAAGTTATTGCTATTTGTGAATCTAAAATTTGAATGTATATTCTATTGATAATTTGATTGGCTCACTCATTGCCTACGAGCAAGGGTTGAGTCAAAGACTTTTGGATGCAGGTGAAACGATTGTTTTCAAAATGAAAGATAGAGAAGAAGATAGCTTAGTTGGTGATGACTTGTCAAGCAAATCACAAAGCTCAAAAAAGCATAAGCAAAAGTGAAAAAAAGGTAAAAATGGTAAGGAAAATCATATTTCTTCTGATGTTATTTGCTTTCATTGAAGGAAGCTTAGACATATGAAAAATTAATGCCCTAATTTAAGAATTCTTCCTATAAAAGAAAAGGGTAAGGCAAAGCTAAATTTAAATTGGGGAAATAATGAAAAGCAAAAAATCTCATGGGCAGACCTGATTTCTGAAGCATCGGACTAGGAGAGAGATAATGGTTAAAAAGTCTTCTTTATTGTGTTTTATTTTTTTTTTCTTTTTTTTCTCATTTCGTGAAATTTTTTTTCTTATCAATACACACATTCATTTTTCTAAAAATGAAAAATCTACTTCTTGTTTTTTCTTGAACTCTTTGGTAAGTTGCGATTGACTTCTCTAAAAATAGTCAAAGGAAGGAACTCATGTGTTTAACTCTCAATCTCTGTTTTCTAAAAGAGGTTATTCTATTTTTGATTTAAAATCTTTTTCATCTTATAAATTGATTTTTGAAATAATTTTTTTATCTCCTATATTTTATTTATTGCATATGAATCTTTTACAAGGTGCTGAATCTACATCATAATTTTCTTAATCAAGAATTTTATTTTTGTCAATAGTATGAGTTAACTTTTAGTTTTTAAGATTTCAGAAAAGTAGCATATTCAAAAAATTGGCCAATGATGCAAAAAATAATAGATGTGCAAAGACACCAAATTTAAAAAAAAAAAAAAAAAAAAGAATACACAAAGTGTATCAAAAGATGCACAGTGCGCCAACTAATTGTAAAGAGGCATAAAATGAGCCCACAAAGTTTAATGCTTCCATTCTTGTACTTCTTAAAAGCTTAAGAAAACCCTTAATACCCTTAATACTTTTGATACTTGAGTTTGAAAATCTTGATTCTTAATTCAACAATTCATGCATTGATCTTCTATTAGATATATTTTATGGAAGAAGTTTTTAAAAAATGATTGTTTCTTTCTCTAATTTATTTCTTGATTTAGATATTGAATTAAAAATTTTTTTAGCCTTTTTAAAGAACTTGAGTTTGGATTATTAAATTTTGAATTTCTAACCTTTTTTGGGTTATGCATTGTCAATCCAATACTACTAAGTTTTTTTGATTAAAACTAAGAGGTAACTTTCTCATTTTAAGAATATTTGTTTTTGCACTAGATCAGGGAACGTTTTTTTTTCTTTTTTTTCATTTTTTTTTGTGTCTCCTCTCTTATTGATAATGTCAAAAGGGGAGAACGTAATGTTGAATTTGTATCCTTTTTTTTATTTTCAAAAAACTAAAAACAACAAAAATATTTTTATCTTCCCTATTTTTTTAAAAAGGGTTTATTCTAGTGAGGGGTAGATTAGGAGAAATTTTTTTTTTTTTAAATTCAAATTGTTTGTCATCATCAAAAAGGAGGAGATTACTGCGGATAAATGGTTTATGATTTTGATGATAGCAAACATTCTTATTTCTCTATGACTTCCTTATGTACTGACATTTCAGGTTCACACAATCGGACTACAATTTGGAATCAGCTCAAGATTGGGTAGACTAGGTCTGAGTCAGTTTGTACTCTTTTTTTTTTCTTGAGTCTGTTGTATTTGGTGAGGCACCGGATGATTTGTAACTTGGAAGATTCTCTGTTGGATTTCTATTTTTAGTAACATCATCCTGGACGATATTTATATCGGCCTGGATGATCTGTTCAAAAGTAAAAACCCTAATTAGGGCATCCTCATTAAGGCAGTCATCATTAGCGGATCGGCCTGGATAATACCTGTATCGGCCAGGATGATAGTATCAATTCAGAAAGAATCAGCCGCCATAATCAGTTTAGAAATTCTTTGTTTTAGGAAATCGCCCAGGACGATATTCATATCATCCAGGCCGATCTAACTCAATTATGCCTAAATTGATCTGGTAACTTTGGAAAACATTAATGGTTGATTGATACGATCACATCATTCGGGACGATCGTCGGATTGACCAGAACGATGTCCTGGACGATCTACATCAGAAAGATCGAATTCAAGGTGATGATCAGGATGATTGAAATCAGTTTTAAACTAATTGGTCTGGACGATTGTGATATCGGCCAGGACTATGTAACCAATTTTCTTCTGATCGTCCCAAATCATCCCGGACTGATGAGCTAAATTTGTACTGATCGGCAAGGACGATATACCTATTGTCCTGGACGATAATGTCGGCAACTTGCATTAAAGAGCTTGTTTTGAGCTTTTCTATTTAAGCTTGGCATGACACTTTGTAAGTGTCTTTGGCAGCCATTGTTGCTTTCTTCTTGTGGGGGAGACTTGAAGAGAGAGCTTGAAAGGGAGTGAGGAACGGGTGAAGTCTGAGAGGGAGAGATCCTGTGAGGGGGGACTCAAGGGAGTGTGGAGGGGATTCCACACGGTTGCTCCGGCAGGCTTGCATTTTAATACCATTGGATTCAAGACTTATCTCGAGGGAAGTTCACCAAAGAAGAAGTTCACTTTGGTGTCAAAGGACCCGGCGACTCCGGCACACCGGGGAAGGTGGAAGTGATTTTGTAAGGGCTTCTCTGCCTAGTTGTGGGAGCTAACGGAGAGACACTTAGTTTAGTGCAATACTTGGAGGGTGCCTCCAAGGAGTGGACGTAGGTCAAGGTTTGACCGAACCACTATAAATTTAGGGTGTTCTTTCTTATTATTTGCTTCTGTTTTATTTGTGGTGATTTTGGCTTGTACCTTGCTTAAATTTTCTTCTTTTCCAATTCACCACTCTCTATACTTAGGCTTGGGCCAGTTCTATAGGGCTTAACATCTCTAACGAACTTTTTAGTGCCATCAGAGCACTTTCATAGACGTGTACCACATTTGTTGGGGGCATTTCTTAACCTCTGTAGAAATCACACAATAGAGGGAAGAAGCCAAAATCTAGCGTGCATACCTTATATCCGTTGGATCCAGTAATCTTGTCAAAATCCCGCTAAAATCTGTGCCGAATCGATCTCTTCCCATGATTTATGCGCAGAATCGACCTCGATTGCTGCTCTTCAAAGTCTTTAAAAGCCAACCAAGGGAAGCCATCCCCCCCCCCCCCGTTCGCTACCTCTCCCTAATTCGCTGCCTCTCTCCCATTCGCTACCTACACGAGGGATCTCTTCCACTTCTGACCCCCTTGCTTCTTCAGCTCAGAGAGAGAGAGAGTGTGTGTGAGTGTGTGTGTGAGAGAGAGAGAGAGAGAGAGAGAGAGAGAGAGAGAGAGAGAGAGAGAGAGAGAGAGAGAGAGAGAGAGAGGGATGTGGTCTACCTTGCCGATCGACTTTGCCTCTTTGACGACGTTCCCTTTCTGTTGGAACGAAAGTTACGACATTTTAACTGGAAGAAATAATAGGAGCTCGCTTGCGTGGGGGTAACCTCCCATTCACGCTCTTATCTGGCCAAAACCCATAAATCCACAAATTAGATGGCGAAGGGAGGTTTTATTTTTATTTTTATTTATTATTATTATTATTTAATATAATTAATTAAATTAATTATAATATAATTATTTTTAATTTTAATTAATTAATAATAATTGTAATTAACTAAATGTAATTATAGTTAATTAAATTTAATTAATTATTTATTTAAATTTTAATTAATTATTATTGATAATAATTAATTAAGTTAATTTTAAATTAAATTTTTAAATTATAATTAATTATAATTAATTATAATTAATAAAAAAAGATTCCTTACCTCGATAAGTACACAAACACTACCGTCGTCATCATTCGAAGGTATAACCTCCTAAACTTCAAAAACCCATTCTCGGCGTTTACAATGCGGCGAACAAACGCTTTTCTCTAGTGTGGTGGGAAGGAAAACTGGTGTGAGGCATACGACGAGGCAGGGACAAATATAAATTGTGCTTTCAAATCGGTGCCCGAAAACCCATACACAGCTTTCTCTAGCGTGGTGGGAGGAATGAAAATTACGGCCACAGTGTCCTATGACACTAACTGTGCACACTTTTCTCTAACATGATTGGAGGACCAGTTTACTGTAGTTTGCCCCTAAATGGGAGAGACGCCGGGAGACTGTTGAAATTTGGGGTAAACGCAAGACTGTACTTGGGCTCAATTTGGACTTAAAGGAACACGAACTAGTGGACTTCAGCATGAACTACAAGGACTTGTATTGGAACACAAATTAAATGAATAATCAAGACTTGAACCTAAAAAAATAAATTCAAACTTGAACTTGATTTGAGTGTCAAGTGAACTTAATTTGAATAACTAGCATAGACTTTCAAATCCAAACTTGAGCTTTCTACTTGAACTCAAGTAAGGACTTGGTTTGGACAGCAAGACTTGAACTCAAGTTGTACAACATCAAGTGGAACTTGAATTTGAAAGGACTCAACAGACTTGAACAAACTGCGAAGGACATAAACTTCATGACAAAGAACTTGAAGCACAAGGGACTTGGACTCAAGCAAGACTTGTGAACATGAGCTTAACTCAAGGAAATTGGCATTGAACAAATGATGATTAACAACATTACATGGGATTCAAATTTGATCTGAATGAATAGAACTTGGACTTGAACTTGAGCTGGGATGAAGGCAATTCTACTTGAACTTGAATCATACTCGACTACAAGGAGTTTAAGCTATACATCAAACAAATGAAAAAGGGATTTAAAACCAGAACTTGAACTTGTATTTGGATTCAAATTGATTTGGATGCTAAATGAAATGAACTCGGACTGGACTTAGAACTTGAACTACAATGAAGCTTGAATTTGAATCATCACATTAAGATCTTAAAGGTTAAAGAAATTATCATTCCAATAGAAATGCAAATGCAAATCAAAAGAGGGTGATCAATCCGAATCTCATCCAAGCAAGTAAAGATTGACATATAAAGTGATTACAAGCTTTAGCATAAAGCTTATTTCAACAATCATCTCAATTGGAATGAAAGGATTGATATAAAACTTATCATGTATCTTCTAAACCATCTTTGAGGACAAAGTGTTTGCAAGTGGTTTTAAGCCACATATGAAGATAAAGAGTTTGCAAGTGAAGTTTGTGTTGCAAGCAACAAGAAGACTGTAGGGGGAGATGGTTTGATTATAAACTCATGATCATTGATTCTGAGTCATCCATAAATAATAATTCATATGAATCTTAGAGGATGTGACAACCTATCTACAAATCATTTGAAAAATCTTTAATGAATTCCATAGCTAATTCTTAAAGGACATGTCAATGCATAACTACGGTCAATGATAGTACTAATGCTTTTTTGGCATATATAAATCTCATACAGTAATTTTATGACTTCCCCCTAGTCAACGACAATGAACTTATGAATAAATACAATGGTTTCCTATGCATGCTAAAGGTTAACACACGATGAGCATGATAGATAACAAGTGAATATGCAAAGAGATTATTAACAATGAAGCACAACTCATTTAACAGTCAACCTCAGTTTGTAGATGAGCCCATTCATCTACCTGCAGACAATGACGATTAATGGGCAACGAACACAACACACGCACGAGGAAATTGTCAAAAAGGCAAGGATGAAGGGACACAATAACATCTCTCTCATCAACCATAATTCAACTCCAAGGAAGTCAAGTCAAGCAGAAAGGCTTAATATCATTGCAGGATACCCATTTGATATTCAAAATGTCTGTAAAACCAGAAAAATTTGATATACAGTGGAAATAATCATGTGGTGTATCTAGATGAATTCAAGTAAATGTTGGCACACACTACATCAAGCCCACTGAAGTTGATGATTTGGTAAATCTGTTTTCAATATTTGGTAAATCTGTTATCAAAGGAATGGGTACTTTCCATGACTATTTTAGATGGTTCGAGGTATCTTCAATTGTCATGATTATTAGCTAAAGATAGTGGCTATTAACTTCGAAGCACAAAGTATCGGGTGTTTACCTACTTTTCTCATACGAGTTCTGGAAGAGAAAGCCAGATCAAATTATTATGGAGAGAATGAATCTCAATTCAGCCAGATCTTGAATTTTGAGTTAGATAAGATCATTGAGGCTTGCAAGTTTCTCGATGAATAGTGGTCGTGTATCCACCATACCATCCACAAGTAAATGTTTGAAAGTTTATGAAAAAATGAACCTCTACGAGCCGGACTCATCAAATAATTCAAAATGCCCCTACAAATGCTCCATAATTTGTATACACATAGGCACACAAGGGGTAAATACAATTACAATCTGCATGGGCCTCGGCGAGGGTGTTATTAGTATACATGTGACGTCTAGCGATGCTACTCAGGTCAATAAGTGAATTCAAATTCAAGTCCGATCCTCCTATACAAGCAAGTGGGAGTTGACAAGGCTCGAACCCTTAAATAAGTATATGGTCACGAGGTCGATTGAGATATTTATTTTATACATTCATATTAAGCATTAAAGACCTATAATCAATAGAATTCACTAATAAAGCCATAAAACCTACAACAACCGATCCTCTATCAACAAGTTGATAAGGTCGACTAGGTTCAATCCATAAATGAAAATGCCCCCCAGACACCCCGATGATAGCCATGCTGAATATTGAACTCAATCGGAGGGGTTCACAAACACTTTCAAATGCATTCCAAGCTCCACTCAAATATCCACAAAATTGAAAGCTCCAAAATTTCTAAAATCCAAAATATTTAAAATTTAAATAAATCCATTAAATGCTTAAAGCAAAATTCATCCACCCTCCGTAATAGTTTGCCTGGGTGGATAAATTAAAATCTACTTCAGCTCACATAGAGCTAAATGCCTAGTCTAAAATATTACTAGGATCAATTCTCAAATAATCTCCTGCCAGTAAGGAAGTGGTGTGTGTCCTCTAACCAGAGGTATTGCCGCCAAATGGCACTAAAGAATAAACAGCTATGACCCGGGGCCCTCTGAACTGAATGATTTTGCCGCCAAATGACACCATAAAACACCGGTTATGGTTATATCCAATATGCTCCGTAGTGGCATCAAACCCTTGAGATATGAATCAATATAATATGATCGATAGGGTACAAAGCCCTTTGTTAGTTAAGGTGGATTCAAATTTGTCCCCTTAGACAACTATCCATCTCCGGTCTACAAGTTCCCTTGAACGAAGCAACCCATGCCTACCGATAAGGATCCTTTTGTTAGGTTGGGTTGACTACCTCCTCTAACTAAGTAGACCAGGGACCACGATGGCCCGAGATGACGGAACCATAGGATCTTTATCGAGTCCATCATCCATTCCCACACTAATCACTTTAAGTGCTAGATGGTAAAATTTCTACTTTTAAATATCAAATCTTCAAAATTTTCAACTTCCTAAGCCCATGCTGCTACTATATGCTAGATACTATGTATCTCTACATATCTGATTGACAACTAGCCTTAATCGAAAGTTCACTCTCTTGATCGGGAGGGGTAATTAACTATAGGGGCTTGCGCCTATAGGAAATCAGAACTCATATCATAAAGTCCTCGCAAAATGAGGGCGAAATCTCTGGGTAATGTCTTATTTACAAACCCATCAACCTTACCCAAATTTACCCTGGAACTAAATACGTTAAAACTCCCACCAAAAGAAAAAGCAACTAGCGGGCAGAGGCCAGGGCCGAATTTTTGGGGCTCAGAATATCTACTTATAGAAAAACAGAAATGCCCTCAACTGCTATGGTGATTAACAATGTGGCACCGTGGCGTGTAAAGTTGAACTAGCATGTCGATGCTAACTAATTTGCTCCTCTATAGTTCTTCATTATATAAAATGATTACTAATTGAATAGACATATCCCTTCGGTATGTTGGTCGTTGCACTAGGAAGTTGTAACTACTATGCAACAACACTCAATAAATATGACTTCTGCAATACTCGTGTGGAGTTTTTGATATTGGGGTTGTTTGAAGTGTAGTGATATAGCATTAATTTTTCGGAGAACCTAGCACTGCCAAGCTGAATGTTTCAATGCAATGGTGCTATTAACACAATAACACTACCAATGATTCCATTGCAGGGCTCATAAATAGAGAAGATGGCACTGCAATATATAAAATAGTGGCTTCAATGAAGTTTATTTCAACGCAGCAACAATGTTTAATACGGCACTGTGAGACTATGTGATACTTTCTTCTTTTTGACATTTATGAGTACTTTCTATACAAAATAACTAAAATAATATATTTTCATTGAAACGCAAATGTAATATATAGTATATAATTTACACTTAACAAATTTTTCTTAAGCTTAAACTTTTACTTTTCCTCAAGAAATAAAAAATAATAATCTTCACTTTTGATTAATTTAAAAACCAAAGTAAAACATGATAATCTAAAATTATTAAAATATAGTATAATACATTACTGTCTAGAAATAATTTGGAATGAATAAAATTATAATTCTAATTTAAAAAGCCCTTAATAATTATCCTAATCAATCGCCCTTGTCATTATTTGTTTTGAATTTATATGTTATGAATATAGCATTGACTATTGAATCTTAAAATGAATAAGATAGCTTAAATATTAGATGTGTTTGTTGTTAAATTTGAAATTTTATTAGTTCACCATCACTTGTACTATTTTTCTTATTTTATCCTTTGTAACATTAAGTATGAGGTTTCAGTTGGATTTTATGGTTTTGACAGATACAAATATTTTAATGTACTCATCTTCATTTTTTTCTTTTATCCAAATATTCATTTTAGAACTTTTTACTTTTTTTCTTTTCTTTTCATTCTCATGGAGTGCCTCAGTAATTATTTTTAATATCAGTTTTGCTTATATCCTCTTGCAATCTTGATTGATATCTAATTTTAAGTAACCATGATTTTTAATTTTAAGTTACCCATATCTATTATTATTTTCCTGAGGGGTTGGACGGTGAAGGGGTTTCAAACTTCTCTTCTAAAAAAAGGTCTGTAGCTCGATTAATGGTGTAGAGTTTTGGCAACAAGTTCACAAGCCATGAAAAGGAAAACCATATCTCACGAACAACTGACATGCCCCAAATTCAAATGGCATCTTCATTCTTATGCTTGATTCTCCATGTAAGAAAGAGGCATATAATGGCCATTCGAATAAAGTTAAGTAGCCTAAAAGTAGTTAAGAACATAGAGTAAAGATAAAAGACTAATTTTTTATGCTTTCGAGCAAGTAGAGAAACAAGTTTTATTGGAAGTTCTTTGTAGCCATTTTCTATGTTAATTAAACGTCAAGCACAATATCATTCACAATTCTGAAAACAAAACTGTCACTTCTTTAATCTCTCTTTTTTCATTGTGCCACCACTTGTATGAGAAGCCAAAAACTAGATATTTTAGAAAAGAAAAATAGAAAACACTTGCCAAAAGAATAATGAATCAAAAACCTCCGTGAAAAAGCTTGGTTTTAAAGACAACCATGAGGGAAATAACAGTTTTCAGTTCAGCGCAATGCAACCTTGCTACTAGGTTCTTAATAAGGTTATACAAAATACATGAACAATGAAATGATGTACTTGTACAAACAAATTAAAAAGAAAATTCATTTATCTAATTGGCTAGTTAACCATGACAAAGATCGAGATCTTCAGGCTTGATGGATGAAAATAATAAACCAGAGTGCAACATGCATGGAGAAGACATCTCAGAATATCCCACATTCATTTAATCTAATTATTATGTTCAAACAAAAATGAAGAAAATGATAGGTTGACTGCTCATCAATCTTAACTGTATATCTTAGAACTTTAAAGCATCATATCTTATTTCCATTAGACAAGGTGAAGGGATAAATCATTAGGAAACTTGGCGACTTTCATCCATTGATCTTTTTCATTAGTAGAGATTTGAATGGGAGCTAGGTAGTAAAGAATTATGATACCTTATTATGAACATCTTTCATTTCACATTCTTGCTTCTATAGACTAAATGCCTCACTATGCATTGAGGCCATGCATTCTTTCAGGAAAACTGAAATAGTTCTATTTAAAAATAAAATGCAGTTTAAGAACATGATACAAATTACTCAAAATGTTTATTAAAAGACTCAGAGAAAACAATGTAGTTTATCTCCAAGATGTACAACAAAGATAAAAAACAAATTAGACAATCTCCAATTTATAACATTACAATAAACTTAGCTATGAGGGCTGAGGATTGCAGCTGGGATCTTTAAGCTTCTTGTTAGAGGTCTCCATAGCTTGCTTACGACAACTATTGGCTGTCCACCATTGCTCTCCCTAGGCCATATAGCATTTCCATACCCATAAGTAACATTAGTTTCAAACTGCCATTTCCAATTGGTTAGCTAATGATAGGCACATATATTCTCATTACAAAGTTATAATTAACTTCTAATCTCTTTAGTTAACACCTCTTTGAAATAATTATTTTTTATGCTTTGTTTGTTTGACCGAAAAATAAAATATTAGAAGTCAAATAGTGATGTTTTGCCTTTCTTGCAGATTTGATCACATACTATATTTGAACCTAAAATTATAAGTTGCTAATATAGGGATGGGAATGATAGTTTGAAAGAAGACAACATTTAACGAACTACTAAATTATATATATATATATGGCTACCACATTCACAGTGTATTTCGGTGCCCCTTTTGAAGTCTCAAAACCAAGGCTTTTAAAATCGGACCGGTCAATGAACTGGAAGAAGAAGGGGTTAGTGGTTTGTGGTTCGTCCGGGGTCGAATCGAATGACGTAATAAATATTATTATATTTCAAAATTATAATAATGACACAAGTATTTATTAACATATAGCAAAAATTGAACAAAATTATAATATGAAGTGTAAAAAATAAAACAATATATATAGTAAATAAGAAAAAAACATAATAGTATATTTTACTTGAAGACACAATCAATCATAGAAAGATGCAAAAATACTTTATACCAATCGATAAAAAAAAGAAAACATATTCACTTTCTCGTTTCAATAGTTTCCAACTTTCAATAACTTCACAAAAACTAAATTAAAGATCTCCTAAATTAGCATCATCAAATCTATCCACATAAGTTGAGTCTCTAGGTCTCGCTTCACCAAAATTTTCAAACTCAAATGTATCTGATTGATCAAGCCCAATTATGTCGCCTACATCTCCTTCATTCTCTAAGTCACCTTCACCAACAAATAAGAAGTATAAAATAAGATATTAATTTTTCTTTCAATTAAATGATATACTCAAATTTCATTATCAACTTACAATGTCCTGACTGATTAAATGATATATTTTATTCTTCAACAACTAGCATTGCAACCTCTTTGTATATCTCATTTTCCAAATAATGTAAGTCAAGTTCTAGAGTTGGTTCATCATCAAATATCCAAAAATCAACATGTGAAATCTAGAGGGTCATAATATCTTTTTCTAAGTTGAATCCTAAAAAATAAATAAATAACTTTATGTTGAGATTATACATACTATTTAAATTGACACTTGTATATAAATATTAATATAATGTAAGATCATACTTATTCTTTAAATTCAGATTATATTGAACATATACAAGATCATTAAGTTGTTGATTCTCCAAATAATTACGTCTCTTTGAGTGGATCTGTTCAAAAATACTCCAATTTCTCTCACATCCTGATGAAGATGGTGTTTGGCTGAGAATTCTTATAGCTACTTTCTGCAAGCTTGGAGCACTTGATTCAAACATCTTCCACCATTCATCTACATATTATTAAGTTTGAGGATTTAGTGAATAAGCATATTTGAATAAACATGTTGAAAGTAAAAAAAGAGAATTACCACGTTTCATTTCTTTCGCCATTGTCAGCGCAATTGATTTTCCAAAGCTTTCTAAGCCATCACGGAATAATCTGACTTCATTCATTGCAATTGTAGGCTTAGTACAAATATCTTTGTTTCTAATTAATTCAACTAGACCATGTAAATTTTTTGGCTTTTGATAATAATTCTCTCTATCATACTGGAAATGAGGATTGAGAAAATATGCTGTTGAATGGATGCCTTGCCTTAATTGAGTATCCCATCTTCTTTTAATTATAACAGTAAAAGGCTTATATGATCTATTTACATTTCTAAACATAGCTTTAATAGCCTTCCTTTCCCTGTACATGCCATCATATAGATATCCAAGGGATGGTTTTTCATCAGAGTCAACAATACGCAACAACCTAAACAAAGGGCCCGATATCTTTGAAATAATAAGACAATTATCCCAAAATCTCAAGTCCAAAATAATTAAAGCAACTTCCTTTCCCTTAGAGGTTTTGGATATCTTTGAATTAGTAAAGAACTTGCTTGTGATTAGTGCTTGTAGGTCATGATGGCGCTCATAAACACTTTTCAAAAGTTATGAAGGTTGTTGCAAAACGAGTTGCTCCAGGACGTACGATCTCCTTCCAACCTGGCCTTTTCCTAAGCCATGCAAGTATGAATATATGATTATAACAAAAAAATGTCAACTTTGATGCTTTTTTTGCTAGCTCCTCTATGAGAGGCTTGTTTTTAATATCTTTCAAAATCAAATTCATACAATGGGAAGTACAAGGTGACCAGAAAATATTGTTAAATCTTTCATGTAACAGTTGACCTGCCTTCTTGTAATTAACAACATTATCAGTAACTATTTGAACACCACTCTCTAGACCAACCCACTCAACAACCTCAGTAAATAAAGAGCACAAAGTGGAAGCATCCTTTGTGATGTCTGAATCATCAACTAATTTTAAAAAAAAAACACCACGTGAACAATATATCAAAAAATTGATTAGAGTTCTTCTCCTACTATCAGTCCATCCATCTGCCATAAGTGTACAATCTGTTTCCTTCCAAGTTTGTGTATAACTATCAATGAGTAACCTGCATTCTTCCTTACAATCCCTAAGTAAGTTTACTCTCATGTTATGATAACTAGGGAGCTTGTAACCAGGACTTATTGCAAAAATGGCATCAACCGCTTTCTGTGCATATATTGAAGTAAGAGCATTAAAAGGAATGCAACAATAAAAAAACCACCTTGCTAATGCCATATATGCACGGTGCACTAATTCCTTAGTTGCTAAAGCACTCTTAATTGAAGGTTGGGAACCTCGTGTAGTTCTGGGGGCAAAGAAGGTATCCATATCATAAGTTTTTCTTTTTCCCTTACTCTCATGTGCTTGAGAAGATTGTGTTTTTGATAGAGAACATGAATCTCTCTCTTCATCTATAGCATCATCCACATGAAATGGCGTACTGTCCAACTCTTCCTATGCTTGTTGTTCTTTTCCTAAAATTTCATTTAAGTTTTCATGCATTTGATATCTAACATCATGTGGGACCTTCTTGCAAGCAGCTATATTCCCCTTTACACATACTAAATGTTGTTTTATTCTATTAATTCCTCCTCCCTTATATGAAATTCTACAATGTAAACATTTAAATTGTTTCTTCCCATGGGCTCCTTTAACTTCAGCAAAATAATTCCACACAATGTCCACTTTCTCATGCAAAGTATAAGTTGAACTTGAAGTCTGATTACTAGGTGCTTCCATTCTAATTTGATTTACTAAATAAAATCACATACAAATAAATTAAAACAATGCAAGGTAGAAAACTACAAAGTTGATAACAACAAATAAGAAAACTATAACGAGAGAAAACTATGCAAGGTAGAAAACTATGCAATTTAAAAAGTCACAAAACTAAAACAACACACAATGCATACCTCAAAGAGCTAAAATTTTATATCACTTGAACTTCCACCACAGCCTAAAGTCTCTAACCTTTAAAAAGTATAGATGAATTCCGCAAAGAAAGCACGTTCATAACCTATAATAGATTTAAGCTAATTTCAAATGAATTATGCATTTTAACTATAATACTAAGTAAGACAAAAGCATCCAATCATTAAACAAAAACTAAATCATTATGATAATAAAATTGGGCACAAAACACTTCTAATTAAAGAAAAACCCAATAATTATCAAACACGACTTCTGAGTGCGCAGCACATGCTCTTTTGCTAAACAAAATTATTCAAACATCTGCGAAAAAAAAAAAGAATGGACGAACCTATTTTTTTTTTTTTTGAAGAAATGCAAAAATTGCATTAAAATGAAAAAGAAGACACCCTAATACAAACTAGGCAAATGAAGCTAATGGTCCCTTTTTTAACAAGAAAAAGGTACCTTATTGAAACAAAATTTGTAATTTTAAACTTAATATAAATGTTAAGAAATTCACTATCTCCTATTTTGAAACTGTTGAGATGCAGGGGATACCAAAGTATTAAACAACCCGAGGATTGATTAGTATCCCAAAGTTCCCATCCAGTTAGAGAATAAGAAGTAGTAAAGATCCCATAATCATTTAGACTAAATTTAAAATAACAAATTATAATAATTAAAAAAAGGAAAGTAAAGCAAAAAGGAAAATTACATTTCAATAAGGATTTCCTAAAATCACTTAAGAATATCGTTGAAAGATATTCAAAAAGCTTTTTTCAACTTTGAACGTCAGAACTCATTGGAATAAAAATGCCCAACTTTAAGATCATTTGCTCCATCTTGAAGTCTTTCTTTACAATGTTGTAATCCACGTGAAAAAACTCTTGCATTTAGTGGGATAATAGGGAAGAAGAACTTCTCATACCGTTCTTCTCTTTGTGATCAGCCAACTTCCTTCTAGGTAGAACTTTGACCGGACCCAATGCTTGGAGTTCTTTGAACAGAATGTGTTTTGATCCGTAAGAATCACTTTTCTTGGCAAAAAATTTTTTTGTCTTTTTTAATAATAGTTTTCTTAAAATTCAAATTGATTGCTGATGGAGGAGAATTATCAAAACTATTATTAAAATCAAGGCTTGTTGTAGAATTGGGAGCAGCCGCCAAAGTTGTTACAACAACAGAATTTGTTACACAATCCACCTGAAAATTTGAATTTTTTAATTCAGAATTAGAATTTCGAACTCCCTTTAATTCAGCAGCAATAGTTGAATTGATATAGTTTGTTTCCAAAGAATCCTCTTCTAAACAAACTCCTTCCTTAATAGCTTCCACACTTTCAGCATTTTTAAATTCAGGATATGAATTCAAAAAATCAGCATTTTTACTAGGCATTATAACTTCCATAAATTCAGCAATTTTGAATTCTGGATTTGAATTCAAATAATCATTGAATCTGTTATCAGAAATAACAATCCCCTTTTGATTAGCATCTCCATTTGGAATGTTACAACCAGCTCCCTCGGGTACAACCATGGTAGCAGGAATTTCAGAATTCAAAATTTGACCGTCCTGGATATGTTCCTGATTTTGTGGGATTATAATTTGTAACACTTCAGTAATGATTGGCTGTTTTTTGATTGTAGAATCTACTCCTTGAATGATCGTTCTTCCATCTCCTTCCTTAAGTAATAGCATCAACTTGATTACTCAAAGGATCTATGCAAATTTCTGCACCAGTGAACCCGTCACCTTCACTTTCTTCCAAGGCCTCATTATTTGCATTAACACCACATCCATCTGAATTTACTTTGAATGAGAAAACATTACAATTCTTTTTTTCTGGAATTGTTCTTCTTTTGTTCTTGTACTTCACATGCATCCAAGGCCCATAAGGGTTTTTTTCAATGGAAGAACCAGAATCACCATCAATAGCAGGATGTTTTTGTGTTTGAGTTGAATTTGGACACACGGAATCAATATGTCCAATCTTGCCACATTTGTCACAAAATGAAGATAGATTTTCAAACTCAAATTTCTGAAAAAACTCTACCATTAAAGCCTTCCACCCAAGTACCAAAAGGTAGTTTTGAATTCAAATTTACCCGAATGCAAGCTCTAGCATATTCTCTTCTCCCCCATCTAAACATATTACCATCCAATAAAATTGGAGTTCCAATTCTAGAAACAATTCTAGTGACATTGGATTCATCCCAACAATGTAATGGTAAATGAGGAAGACGAACCCAAATTGGAGCTTAGATCCCATCCAAAGAATTAGGTGAGAAGGTAGGAGACCATTTGTCTAAACCTACCACAAACCCTCCTACAAACCAAGGTCCTCCATTAAGAACTTCATTCATGGCTTCAAGTGACTGAAAAGAACAAAGGAGCCAATCTAGACCAAGCAATGTAATATGAAATCCCCCATATTTCAACCATTGCTTTCTTAATTCAAAAGAACACTTAGAAAAAGGATAATTTTTCCTAAGGACTTTAACAACCAAAGATTTGTTCAAAAGTTGAACATTAGAAATTTCCTTTTCTATGTCCAATTTGACAACATTTGCATCTCCAAAATCTTCATGTTTTCCACTAAAATTAATTTTAATGTGAGGTTTTTTGATCCACACATTAGAATTACTCATTTTTTGAAGAAGTGATAGGATCCTTCTTCAAAATTTCAGCAAAACCTCCTCCTGAAGAAGATGCCTCCTTACCATAAGCTCCAGAGATGATAGCCGACAGAGGATTTAGCTTATCACTCAAAGATGAAATAATCTCTTTACCTTTGCCTGAAAACGGCAAAGGCTTTTGCCTTGCATTCAAATCTCCCTCCCTTATGACTAGAGAAGATTCCAAAATTCGAAAAGGGGAAATGCGCTTGAAGGAGGATCTACCTTTTGAATCCAACATAATTGGACTCGCGGTAGAAAGCAAATTTTTGGTGTTCCGGTCATCCTTAGATGACCGGCCACCTTCTTCCATCCCCAACACTAGCACCCGAAATCTTCAAAGCCTTCTTCAAAATCCTTCCTACTTTTGTGGAGCTTCTCTCTCTTCCTTTGGCCGCCTATCCTCTGAGGGAGGGTTAGTTCATATTACCGCGAAGACGAACCTAATTAACCAAGCATATTTGTGAAGAAAAAAGCATCTGATTTTGTTAAACAAAGTTATTCAATACACAAATAAGTTGTCACATGCATAATATTTGTATTGCTTAAATTTACTTCATAGAACGTGCTGTAAATCAGGATATTCCCTTATCAACTAAGAAAATGTTTGAGGACTGATGCTGCAGTGTCTTTCAACCATAACGGACAGAATTGCAGATCACATCTTATGATGACCTGCTTTCGAAAGGCCATCTATAAGAATTTTCCATATAATTTCATCGTGATTATACTCCCTTTCAAGCAAGTCTAAGAATGCTAACTTTGCACTATCAAAATGCCCTTCATTACATAGTTCAGAAAGAAGATACTGGTATAATTTCAGATCTGGTAGATAACCATTATTAAACATAGAACTGACTAATTGCAATGCCATCTCACCATTTTTAAATGAACGCAACAGTTGATAATAGATGTATACGCTTAATAATTTGGTGACAATCCAATTTCAAACATTAGTAGGAACAACAAGCATGCGGCGCGCCTCAAATGGGTCTCTCCATAACAAACAGTGAATCATGAAAAAAATTACTCCAAACAGTGAATCACTCCACCTCAAATCCGATTTATTGAGGGTTAGAATCATCATCGGAAAAAATTATTTGTAGAATCACCATTGGACTCATGAAAAATTGAAGATAAAGGAAACACGAATAATTGAACATAAAGGAGGCTTGAATCATCATCGGAAAACATTACAGTGGGTAGGCTAACTACCGAATGCAAGAAGTTCTTGAAGAACTTGCAGTCGGTCGGAGACGAGACCTTGAGCAAGAGAAGGAAGATTTAGTTCCACGTCGGCCTCACGAAAGAGGAACGGCGACGAGTTGGCGGGGAGCTGTAGAGTCGTGAAGGAGCAGCCCAGACAGGGAAGAACCGAAGAAGCCAAACGAAAATAGAATAGTAGGGGCTGTTTGGCAACAAGTGGGATTTAACTTTAGTGGGATTTAAATCCGGATTTAGTAAATCCGAAATGTGTTAAATCCTAAAAACTATTTGGTATGTCAAATGTTAAATCCTGTTAAATCCTGAGAAACTGTTTGGTAAAATATTTCAGGATTTATAGCAGTTAGGGATTTAAATGTAAAAAATATAATTATAACTTAAAAATAAATTTATAATTTAAAATAAAAAATATAATGTGTTATAAATTTAATAATATGTTAAGTACAAATTACTTACTAATTATTATTTACACAATTAATTATATATTTAATAATAGATATATTAAAGTATATTAATTAATCTAAGTATATTAATATTTAATTACTAATTATACACTTAAGATAAATTAGATAATAATTTATGCACTAATTATACAATTAGTTATTAAATTAATTTACTTAATTATTAATAATTTAAATTATATTAATTAAGTTAATCAATAATAACTTTTAGAGGCTTCTATGGTTTTCCTTTCATCTTCTCTTTTCGTAGTTGTTCTTTGGCTTCGTTGCTTTGCAGGTGTATAGATTGCACGCGTCGCTTCTGCGACTCATTCGTGGTTGTTCGACTTTGCTACTGCGACGACTTTCTAGTCATAATTAATAAAAAAGTAAGTACATGTTAAATACAAATTATTCATTAATTATTATTTACACTATTAATTATATATTTAATAATATATATTTTAAGTTATATTAATTAAGATAATTGTATTAATATTAAATTATTAATTATGCAATTAAGTTAAATTATATAATTAATTATTTAATTCTTTTTTTAATTATTAATAATTTAAATTAGTTTATTTAATTTATGCACTAATTATACAATTAACTATTTAATTAATTTAATTAAGTATTAATAATGTAAATTATATTAATTAAGTTAATCAATAATAACTTAGAGGCGTCTAGGTTTTGCCTTTCATCTTTCGTTGCTGTTCGGCTCCGCTTTTGCAGGTGTAGAGATTGCAGTGTCGCTTCTTCGGCTCCTTCGTGGCTGTTCGACTTCGCTCCTGCGCGGATCGGAAGTTAGCATTTTGATCGGAAGCAAGAACGGGAGCTCGCTGGCTGTGAATGTAACTTTCTCCCTTTCGCGCGTTTCTTCGGATAAATCCTGCTTGGATTTACTAAATCCGGCTAGCCCTCGGATTTACTAAATCCCGGATTTAAGCTGTAAATCCGTAAATCTAGGATTTACTGAATCCCGGGATTTAACGCGCGCACAAAAACAGTTTGGCTGGATTTAGCGTAAATCCGACTTAAATCCCGCTGTAAATCCGATACCAAACAGCCCCGTAGGGTTTCCGGTTTCTTTTTGCTTTCGTATCAATGCATCATTTACCGTTGGATTAAAACAAACGACAGAAAACATGTTTTGCCCGAACTGTCCGGTTATCAGAAACTGGAGCTAGTTTTTCAGTTTAACGGTCGAACCGGCGGTTCGAATGGTCCGAGGACCAGTTCGACGCGAAAACGGTTCTAAAGAGAACCGTAACCGGCCAGCCGGCCGATTCGCGATTCAACCGGTTCAACCGGCCGGTCCGGTCCGGTCCGATTTTAAAAGCCTTGCTCACAACCCTAGCTTTGGGACAAATAAGAGGAATTCAAGAATCTACAAGAAGCAACATGCAAATCGTATTTGGAAGCAACAGTTGACGAGGGAAAATCACAAGGAATCGGTGGAGCAATGTCTTCAAAAGGAAGTAGTTTATCGAGAGGGATAAATTATGAGGAATAGATGCACCAATATGTTTTAAGAGGAATAAAATATCTTGAACGATGCACACTACAGGAAAATCACTTATTATCGGCGGAAGTTTCCGGCGGCTTTCCGGCAGTCAGATTTCCGGCGGCTTGTTTCACACGAAATTTTCCGGCGGCTTTTCAAGTTTTCCGGCGGAATTTTAAATTGATTAAAATTAGAACTATTTAAATGATTTTTAAAAAATGACTAAAAATAATATTAATTTTTTCTTAATTTAAGTATAAGGATTTAAATAAAAAATTATTATTTAAATTATTTTTTTTTTATTAATTTATTTGGTTTATTTAATTTTATTTTGATAAAATTTTTTCCTGTTTAAAGATAGTTTAAATAAAAAATTTTGACACTAATAACACATTTTGCAGGATCGGCGCATTGGTCTTGTGTGCGGGTCTGGGGCTGCGGATGGAAGAGGTGTGAGGTTCGATTCTCAGGGAAGACAACCGCGGGAGCGGGCGGGGCGCACTCGGGCTCGGGCTCTGTCTGGCTCACGCGGAGGCGGTCCGACGCGCAGTCTGGCGCGACCTCCGCTGGCTCACGGGCGCTGGCGTGTTGCCGGAGCGGGGCTGGCGGCGGGATGCGAGTGGAGCGGGGTGGCGGGAGCGGCTGGAGGGGTGGCGCGCGTGAGTGAATTGTTTTTTTTTTTTAATTCAACCGGCGGTTTATGACCGCCGGCATTATTTGCCAGCCGGAAATTATTTTCCTACGTCATTTTTTCCGGCAGCAAAAATTCCGCCGGAAAACCGCCGTGCTAAATTATAAAACCGCCGGAAATTGCTCAAATGCCGCCGGAAAAGGTCGCCGGAAATGGATGATTTTTCTGTAGTGGTAGCATACCAACGCAATCGATCCCATAAAGAAGCAGGAGCAAAGTTTTTGGTGTCGCAAGGATGAAACCGCATGCGAAGTGCGGGCATTCGATCAGGAGGAAGAGGAATGGTGACGAGAGGAAGAAACCGTGAACCAAGTCCGGGCATTCGATCGGGAGGAAGACGAAAGGTTTAGCGAGCCAAGTGCGGGAATACCGATGCATTTGATCGAGAGGAAGAGGAAGAAATTCTCGCCGAGGATCGTTCCCGGCAGCGCGCGCTCTATGGTGGAAGAAATTGCGCACGCACCTAGCCGGGGAGGTGGACTAAGCGCGAACTATTTAATGCCAACTTACTTTTAAGACAATTAATTAAAAATGTCTTAATGATAAAGTTGCAAAAACAAAATTTTTTTGTAGGGTATTTTCTATGTGACATCTCCATACATTTATCATGTTGATTTTTTTAGCATACATCAGTTATGTGAATCTATAATAAATACTAGTCAAATAGTAGAAATTCTACTCGGAAATACTTGGCCAAGTTGATTTACTAAAAATTTTATTGTATTATGACTTGCTCGAGATTGTAAAGCCAAGCTAGGTCAAAATGAATTGTATAAATATACATATATTGAGCATAGTTTTTTTGTCAATCTTTGAGGAGGAGCAAGTCAAAAAATATGGAAGTCTCAATTATTTTTGCAGTTACTCAAGAGGAGGACGAAGTCAAAAATATAATAATACAACTTTTTTTTGGGACAATTTGGACTCGAAGTTTTAAATCTTCAATACTATAGATAAAATCCTATATATAAGATTGAATTTTATTTCACTTTGGACCATTTTATTCTAATGATTGCGCTGTCTCATCTCACTAATAGATTTTAATGATTAATGAAAGAACAAATGTTCAATTATTATTTTATTTTATTGTATTTTTACTTTTGAAGAAGAGAGAGTTTGGGGAGATACTTCTATGGGCTTAATTTAATTCCCTTCAACAGAAGTTCATTTTTCATTTCAGAGAGAAAGTGTCTCAGGAGTCGTACAATCAAGTTATAGGTAATCAAATAAATATCAAACTCAACATAATTTCAAAACTCTCCATATATAAAAGAAAATGCAATGATATTCTCTCTGACGATCCATTCTTAAAAGTCGTTAAAAATCGGCAACATTTCAAGTAGACATTATTTTGAATTATTACGTTAGAATAGCAAGCACCCATTTATTAAGAATTTCAGCAAACAAGATGCTTATGACACAAGCACTGCAAAGACTACATATACTTTAGAATACATGCTTTTCAAATGAAGTAAAACCAGAATGTTTTTATTAAAACTTTTAGTGTCAACTTGCTATTTAGTCGAAGGCCCACGAGTGTTCCTGTCTTATCTCTTCTTCTTGTTCAGGCGTGAGATCATTTTCAATGTTGAATGTCAGACGAATTTCCTCTGGGGTTTTCCCTCTGATCAAATCCGCTACTTTTCGGCAAACCAAATCTAACAAGTCTTTCACGTTCAAATAATTTGCTGCCTATCAAAACAGTATTTAAAAAAGAATAAAAATCTATATTAAATATATAAAGGATGACATAAGAAAAGCATGAGAACTTGGTATATTACCATGAGGAGATCGTAAAGGGCGTCGACGTCAACATCGACAAATTCGTTATCAAACTCCTCAAGATCATCCATAGTGAGGTGTCTCTTGCAATATTGGAATACATAAGAGAGCACCGTGGAAGTTACATTGGATATGGGAATGACATTTCTTGAAAGGTCATCTTCAATTATGTGACGGAGGGTCTCAGACATCATGGCCACCTCCTCTTCCACTACTACTTTCTTCCCATCAGAGCCTTTCAGTTTTATCTTCTTCGTCATCTTGTTAGGTATCCTTATTCATACAGTTAGAGAACTTGGAGTATAGTGCCCAACGCCTGTTCTTATTTATACCAAGAGTCCAATTGGTTATAGCTTAGAATTATTATTTTTATTATATTAATTGTAGATATCTCACGTATAATTATACTTTAAGTAACTGCCATATTTATTTTTTGAATATTTATTGGAATAAGGAGAGAATGGAGAGGGTAACCCACAAAGTAATCCCTCTTTGGAAAAAGAATAAATCCTAATATTTACTTTTAAATAATTGATATTATTTTTAATTGTTGTGCTTTTAATTGAAGATGTTGATGGCATAATATAATTTGATAAAAGAAATGATATATGCTTCATATTTGAATTATAAAATTAAAGAGAAGTTTTTTTTCCAAATTTAGGCAATCATAACTGTAATCAATTATTTCCATATTGATGTAACAGCATAGAAATTTTAAAAATGGAAAAATATCTATATTATTATTATTATTATTATTATTTACTTAAAGAGATGATAACAATAATGGGCGAATTTTTTTAAAATATTTGCTTCATGATGAAATCCTTGTATCATGATAACATAAAAAAACAACTAAACTAATAAATTGATTTGTACAGCAAAGATATTTGAATTTTCTAAAAAAATATGTGATTTCTTCCACAACCTTCTTATTTGCAGCACAATTCCTGTGGTACAATATATTAAGGAATTTTAAATTTTATTTCAAATTTAGAAGATAATTGCAGATTATAATTGTTAATTTAATCATCATTTTATAATATTCTTTCTACTAAATTAAGGGATCATTTTGAATAAATATTTTATTTTATTTTATATTGTATAACTCAATGTTGAAAAGTGATCATTGTGGTAGACAACGATAATGTTTAATGGGCGATGATATATGTAAAGTATTTTTGGTTTTGATTGATATTTTTTGATCAATTATATGGAAAACTAATATCTTAATATAAATATATTTATAAACAAGAATATGGAAACTAAATTAATATTATTTTTTGTAAGAAATCATAGCAACGGTATTAAAAATTACATTTGTGCCCGCAGTTCATTTTTATAATACCAACAAATTTAATGCTTTGGAGAATATTTTGAAAGACTTTTTTGGACAAATAAAGCCAGATTGAATACCATAAAAATTACAAAAACATCCATGGAAACGGTATCAGAAATATTTAATTATAAATTTGATAAGTTATATTTATAAATAATATGTAAATGAATTTAATTTAACCAAATTAAAAAGTTTGAAAAAAGAACTATACACTGTCATATACTTTATCATGCATTTAGCAAATAGCTTTTGGACTTTAGCAATAAGAACATGACGTCATTTTACAAGAAGATTGATGCTTGTTACTAGTAAGAGAGAGAGAGAGTCCTGGTTTCTAGTGAGAGATTTTTTTAAAGTTCCATTAGAGTACTATTTGCAGGTGGTTCAACGTCGTCCTTTGGGAGATTCGCTATGGCGGCGATTGATCAAATGCCATCGCCGGCGGTCATTTCTTCCTTTCAAGCTGATGGAATTGTTCCGTCTCATAATAGTTTAGATTTTTAAAACCTTTTGTGGGAGCTCCCCTGATAATTAAGGATGTTTCTGTTTCATCTAATCGCTAGATTGGATTTGTATGATGGAACAGGGGGAGAATGTGATTGTCGATGTTCCAAAAGATACCTATAAAGCTTATCTTATCTCTAATAAATTCAAAATTAACAACTTCCAACAAGAAGTTCATTCAGATAAAGAAGCTTCAACATCTGCTAGTCCGATATTAAAGGTGAATAGGTTTTCTAACTCGATGAATGGAATACAGAGCCTTATGCAAGAAGAAGTCAAGGTGGGTTCTATTCCAGGAGATGGCATTCAATCAAATAAAAAGGGTTGAAATAGATGTTAACAAGAATAACAATGAGGATCTAAATAATTTCCTTTTTTAAGTTTTGAAGAACCTTGAGGTAGTTGAAATAGATGTTAACATGAATAACAATGAAGCCAATTCAGATAGTTTGTGGTTTCATGTTAGCTACAGGAAGAAGAATTTTAAATTTATTATTATATTTAAAACATCTTATCATTAGAAGAAATCAGAATTTAATTCATGTGTTTAAAAAGTTTAATATGTTTAAAATCATGTTGAAATTCTTGTTGTTTCATAAGAAGAACAAAGAATGAAGGAAGAATTCGACAAAGTGGATGATGGTGTTACTAATGAAGAAGTAAATCTTAGAAACA
Organism: Dendrobium huoshanense; assembly: GCA_016618105.1. Classification (NCBI taxonomy): domain Eukaryota; kingdom Viridiplantae; phylum Streptophyta; class Magnoliopsida; order Asparagales; family Orchidaceae; genus Dendrobium; species Dendrobium huoshanense. The sequence continues at coordinate 30,629,651 of CM028360.1, read as the reverse complement.
TTTTTGCTGAGGAATATGATATGGCAAAAGAAAATTATGCTAAGCCTGGAGTTGTTGTTGTTAAAAGTTTAGTTGAAGAATCTGGTATTGTTAAGTAGGATCTTGTAACACAAAGTGTTGCTAAATCTGCTAGTAGAAGTTTTAAAATGGATGAAGTTGCTAATAGTGAAGATAATGTTTAAATGAAAATAATGTTATCTTGCTAGAGCAATTGTAAAGGCTTTTGAGGAGATAAGGTGGTTGTTGACTCTGGTGGATCAAATGGAGCACACTTAGATATAATTCTACCTATGCTTGATCAGAAGGTCCAAATCTCAACTTCTTTTTTTCTGACAGTGGTTTTAATAGTGATGTAAAAGGTTATAATGAGGAAGTTTGTCCTGATTCTGAAGAGGTGGAAAAGGATACTCCTAAATATATTCAACACAAGACTAATCTATGGAAATAATTGAAATTGCTTCGTCCTATTGAGGGCAGCCATAGAACAAGAAAAGGTGAAGGAGGTAGAGAAAGTGATGGAGCCTCATCCCCATTTTATCTTTTATGTCTTCCATGGTATTTTTTAATTGTAGGGGAGTTAATAAAAAGGAAGCTTCCCATTTTTTAAGAAGATTGGTTTTAGAAAAGGATGTTTTTTCTGTTGGTTTGTTGGAAACTAAATTAGAAACTTTAGACAAAATTGAAGTTCGAAGAATTATTGGTGATGATTGGGATTTTCTTTCATTGTGCTGCTACTAGAACTTCAGGTGGTATTCTTGCTCTTTGGAAAAATAAAAATTTATCATTTTCCATTTTCAATTCTTCCAATCAATGTGACATTAAAAATTTAATCTCACATAAAGGCATTTCTTTGATGGTCTCCATTGTATATAGGAATAAAGATCCATAAGAAAGAAGAAAATTATGGAAAATAATAGAAGAATATACCTCTATTGATAACTCTTGTATAATAGCAGGAGATTTCAATTAATTATTATCTAAACATGAGAAAAAAGATGGCAAATGGTTCTTGTTTTCCCAAGGACTCCAAGAGAAGAAAAAATTCATTACCAAGAATGATTTTCATAATATTGGCATTGTGGGTTTTAAATATACCTAGTGCAATAGTAAGGATGGCCTTGCTCGCATATGGGAAAGACTAGATTGAGTTTATTTGAACTTGAAAGTCTTGATGAATGTTATTTTTGCGATGGTAAAAAGTTACCAAGAGTTGTATCAGATCATTAACCATTGCTGCTCAATTTAAGCAATTCTATTTCTACCAAGTATAAAGAGATCAGATTTGAGAATATTTGGTGTTCTTATGAAGATTCTAGAGGTATATATATATATATATATATATGTTTTTAAGATTATAGAGGTATTATTACTAAAGCATAGAGAAAAAGGGATTATGGTTATGCTACTGATATTCTTTAAAGGAAGGTTAATAGATCCCTTAAATTTTTGTATCGTTGGAGCAAAAAATAAGTTAAAGGAGCTGACAAATTTTAGATCAACGTTACAAAGTGAAAGTTTACAAGTCCAAGATGAGGAGACTAAGTTGAAGGTGCTAAGTCCAAAAAAACTATTGGTTCTTAGGGAAAAAAATTCAAGTATTAAACATTACTCTTGCTAGACTTGTTACTTGGAGGTGTCATCATTCTAAAACACAATGGATGGAAGAAGGACATCAAAACTATCTTTTTTTTTTTTCATGCTTATGCTACAGCAAGAAGAAATGGAAACATTATTAATTAAATCTCTTATCATAATGACATTATTGAGATAGAGTCTGAGGTAAATCTATTAGCATTTGAGAAGTTTTCATGAACAAGTTGAATAGGTGAAATTTAGAGCTAAATAATTGTCCTCCCTCTGAAATCAAAGATCAGTTAAATGGAGATATGAAAAAAACATTAATATCAAATTATTCCAAGAAGAACTTTATTCTATTGGTTTGAAGATGAGCAATAGCAAGACTCCATGTTCTAGTAGTGCTAATACATGTTTCGTTAAATCATTTTGGAGTATTGTGAAGAATGAAACATGGAATGCAATTGATAACTTCCTTATTTCAGGCATTATGCCTTAATAATGGATAGAAAAAATGGAAGTTATTATTTTGAAAGTTCCGAATGCCTCATAATTCTCCAAGTTACGTCCAATCATCTTATGCCAGACTATCTACAAAATGTCTGTTGGTATGATTCTAAATAAATTGAATGTTGCAACTCGAGCTTATGAGTTTATTTTTTTTATTATAACAAATATTATGGCTCACTTTCTATTGTCTACTTGTTTTTGTAATATATGTTTGTTTGTGTGTATACTAATATTTCAGGAATACCATGCAACATCAAACAAAGAATTAAAGCTCAAGATTGGGTTGAATAATGTTATGATGTAAAAGGGTATGTAATATTCATTGATATAATTTTGATTTCTTGACTCAAGTCTTGTAAGGGTGTATGCTTGCTTGGTGACCATGCACACATACACACAAGAGAGTGAGATCTAGTCAAATTCAGAAGATCAAGTTTTGAACTAATAGTACTGGACGATCCTTTATGATATTGGAAAATAAGCCGCCAATGCTAATTTAGGCAAGATTTTAAGATTTAATTTTTATTCTAATCATCCTGGATGATCTGAATTATCTAGTACGATCGATAAAATCATGCCTAAATTGATCCTGTGATTAGGGGATTAATTATGGTTAAATTTTTCAATTTGATTTTTGGACAATCTGTATATCGTACAAGACGATGTTTGCTGACAAACATGATTTTCCTAATTTGTCCAAGCCAAAATACCATAATTTTTCTTCTAATTGTCCTAGATGATCAACAATATCGTCCTGGATGATCTGTATATTTTTGTACTAATCAGCCTTGGACTATTCAAATATCGTACAAGACTATCAGGTCAAATTCTGCACATCATACTGAATGATCCTGCGGTCGTCCAGGATGATTCTGGGTGCCAAAATTGAGTTTTTAGGTTTTTTGAAGCCCTCCTTAAAAGCGAATCGTACGGGATGATCATGTGATCTTCTTGGATGGTATTTGGTGCCAAAATTGAGTTTTTAGGGTTCTCTAAAGCCCTCTTTTTAAGCATATCGTACGAAATGATCCGGCAATCGTCCTAGATGATAATGTTAGTTTGGTTCATTTAAGAGCCTTTTTGGAGCTCTTTTATTTAAGCTTTATGAAGGCACTTGATATGTGTCTTTGGCAGCCATTGAAGCTTTATTTTTCTGGAGGAAACTTGAAGAGAGAGCTTGAAAGGGAGATAGGAAAGGATGGAGTTTGAGAAAGGGAGAAGATCCTTGGAGGGTGTTTCAAGGGAGTATGGAGGGGGTTCCATACGGTTGCTCTGGCGAGCTTGCACCTTAGTACCATCATATTCAAGGCTCATCTTGAGAGAGTTTTGGGAAGAAGAATATCTCTTTGGTGTTAAAGGTACATGCTAATCCGCTGCACCGGGAAAGGTGGAAGTAATGTTGTAAGGGGTTCTCCACCTAGATATGGTGGCTAAAGGATAGACACTGAGTTTAGTGCAATACTCAAAGGGTGCCTCTGAGGAGTGGACGTAGGTCAAGGTTTGATCAAACCGCTATAAATCTGGTGTGTTCTTTTCTTTATTATTTATGCATTTAATTTCTATACTTTGATTTTTTTTGTGGGGAATTTTGGTTATGGATGTGATTGTGTTTTTTATTAAAAGATTTTTAAAATATCAATTCACCCTCCCTCTTGATTAGCCTCGGGACTAGTTCTTAAGAGCTTAACATTCCTAACGAACTTTCAAGTGGTATCAGAATAGGATACATAAAATTAAGTTTAAAAGCTTTTTAAATTTTGATTCATGACTAACTTTTGTAATCATAATATTGTAGAAGATTATTCAATCACCCGACCACCTTTGTTTGAAAATATTACTTTTGATTTTTAGAAAATGTGCATGTCTACTTTCTTGTAGTCAATTAATTTCTAAATATGGAAAATGATTTTAATTGATTATTCTGTAATATCACATATTATAGATGTAATTAAAACTGATATTCCTTTTAATCAATGGAGTAGAGAAGAACAAATCAATGCTCAATTGAATGATAAATCATTAAATTATTTTTTTCGGTGCTTTAAATTTTAGTAATTTTATGTTTATATCCACGTGCTTTACTGGAAAGAAAATTTGGGATAAATTACACACTATATACAAAGGCACTAGTGAAATCAAGCAATCCAGATTAAATATTTTAATGCATGATTATGAATTATTTTGTATGAAATCTTATGAGTCGATCTTAGACATGTATACAAGATTTATTCAAATTGTGACATCATTGCATTCTTTAGGTAAAGAATTTTCAAACTTTGAAAAAGGTAATAAAATTCTACATTTCTACTTAATAAGTTTGATGCCAAAGTTATTTCTATTTATGAATCAAAAAATTTGATTGAATGTTCTATTGATAATTTGATTGGCTCACTCATTGCCTACGAGCAAAGTTTGGATTAAAAACTTTTGGATGCAAGTGAGATGATAGTGCTAAACGCTAAAGACTCGGAGAAAAGTTGCTTAGTTGGTGATGAAAGCGATGACTTATCAAGCAAATTAAAAAGCTCACCACCAAAACATAAGCATCAACAAAAGAGGAATAAAGGTAAAAAAGGTAAGAATGTTAAGATTTCTTCTAACTTTATTTGCTTTTGATGTAGAAAGTCTAGACACAGGAAAAATCAGTGCCCTAATTTGAGAACTCTTCTTACAAAAGAAAATGGCAAAGCTAAGCAAACTATAAAAATAATAAATAATGAAAAGCAAAAAATCTCCTAGGCAGACCTAGCTTCTAAATCATCAGACCAGGAGCAAGATGATGTTTAAACCACTGTTTGTGTGTTTATTTTTCTGTCTATGCATGTGTTATTTATTTTTGGGTATTTTTTGAGTTTTTCTTTGGATTTATTTTTCATTCTTTGTTTCCTTTCTTTTCTTTTTTGTTAAATTTTTAATTTTTCTTTATTTTTTGTGAAGTTCTCTCTGATCAACATACACGTTTGCCTTTCTAAAAATGAAAAACTTACCTCTTATTTTTCTTGAATGCTTACGTAAGTTGTGGTTGACTTCTCTAAAAATAGTCAAAGAAAGGAAACTCATGATTTTACCTCTCTATCACTTTTCTTAAATAGGTTATTTTACTTTTAATTCAAAATCTTCATCATATTATAAATTTGATTTTAAAACTGATCTTTTTCATCTCCCTATATTTTATTTATCACATAGGGATCTTTTGCAAGTTGTTGAATCTATCTCATAATTTTCTTAATCAAGTAGTTTATTTTATTAATAGAATGGGTTTACTTTTGGTTTTAAAAGATTTCAAAAAGGTAGCATATTTGATTAAAAAAAAGATGGTCAATGATGCAAAATCAAAAGATACACAATGATGACAAATTGAGAAAGATACACAAAGTGTATCAAATAGAGAAAGATGCGTAAAGTACACCAAAAAACTGATAAGAGACATAAAATGAGCCAATATAATGTAATGCTTACCTTTCTTGTATTTCTTAAAGCTTAAGAAAACTATTAATATTTTTGATACTTGAGCTTGAAAATCATTATTCCTAATTCACCAATTTTTCACTAATCTTCTATTTCATATATTTTATGAAAGGAGTTTTAAAAAAAAATAGTTTTTTTTCTAATTTTTTCCTTGATTTAGATTCTGGATTAAAAAGTTTTTGAGCATTTAAAAGAACTTGAGCTTGGATTAACGATTTTGGAATTTCTAACTTTTTCTGGATTATGTATTGTCAATCCATTCCTTACGAGGTTTTTGAATAAAATCAAGAGGTAATTTTCTCATTTTAAGAATATTCACTTTTTTTCCTAGATCGGTGATCGTTTTATTTTTTATTTGTTTATTTGTGCCCCTCCTCTTTTTGATAATGTCAAAGGAAAAGATCGTAATATTTTTTTTATATCTATTTTCTATTTAAAAAAAAGGAAATAAAAACAACAAAATTTTTTTCTTTCCCTATTTTTAAATTTTTATTCTAGTGAGGGGGAGATTAGGAGAAAATATGTTTAATTTTGTAAATTCAACCAGTAATATTTTTCATCATAAAAAAGGAGGAGATTATTACAACTCGATCTTATGAGTTTATGTTTTTGATAATAACAAATATTATGACCCACTTTCTGTTGTATACTTGTATTTGTAATATATGTTTGTTTATGTGTATATTAACATTTCATGAATATCATACAACATCAAACAAAGAATCAAATCTCATGATTGGGTTGAATAATATTATGTTGTAAAAGGGTTTGTAATATTCTTTGATATAATTTTGATTTCTTGAGTTAAGTCTTGTAAGGGTGTATGCTTACTTGGTGACTATGCACACATACACTCAAGGGAGTGAGATCTAATCAAATCCAAAAGATTAATTTTTGATTTAATCGTACTAGATGACTTTGGATCATCCAGGACAATCCATCATGATCTTGGACAAAGGCCGCTAATACTAATTTTGGCAAGATTTTAAGATTTAATTTTCATTCTATTCATCTAGGACAATCTGGATCGTCTAGGATGATCAATACAAATCATGCCTAAATTGATCTTGTGATTAGGGGATTAATTATGGTTAAATTTTTCAATCTGATCGTCCTGGACAATCTGTATATTGTATAGGATGATGTTAGCTGACATACTTAATTTTTCTAAATCGTCCAAGCCAAAATACCATAATTTTTCTTCTAATCATCCTGGACGATCCACAATATCGTCCTGAATGATATGTACATTTTTGTACTAATCGGCCTGGACTATCCAAATATCATCCAGGACAATCAGGTCAAATTCTGCACATCGAACTGGACAATCCTGCGATCGTCCAGGACGATTCTGGACTCTGAAATTGAATTTTTATGGTTTTTTTATGCCCTCTTTTTATGTGCATTGTACAAGGATGATCATGCGATCATCCTTGATGATATTTGGTGCCAAAATTTAGTTTATAGGATTATCTAAAGCCCTCTTTTTAACCATATCGTATGGGATGATCCAGCGATCGTCATGGACGATAATGTCGGTTTGGTGCATTTAAGAGACTTTTTGGAGCTCTTATATTTAAGCTTTGTTAAGGAACTTGATATGTGTCTTTGACAGTCATTGAAGTTTCATTCTTCTAGAGGAAACTTGAAGAGAGAGCTTAAAAGAGAGAGAGGAAATGGTGGAGTTTGAGAGAGGGAGAAGATCCTTGAAGGGAGTTTCAAGGGAGTGTGGAAGGGGTTCCACACGGTTACTCTAGTGAGCTTGCACCTTAGTACCATCGGATTCAAGGCTCGTCTTAAGAGAAATTTTGGGAAGAAGAAGATCTCTTTGGTGTCAAAGAACCCAGCTACTTCGCCGCATCAGGGAAGGTGGAAGTGTTGTTGTAAGGGATTCTCTACGTAGCAGTGGGGGCTAAAGGAGAGACACTGAGTTTAGTACAATACTCGGAGGGTGCCTCCGAGGAGTGGATGTAGGTCAAGGTTTAATCGAACCACTATAAATCTGGTGTGTTCTTTCCTTTATTATTTTTGAATTTAATTTTTGCACTTTGAGTTTCTTTGTGGTGAATTTTAGTTTTGGATGTGATTGTGTTTTTTATTTAAAGATTTTTAAAATATCAATTCACCCTCCCTCTTGGTTAGCCTAGGGACTAGTTCATGAGGGCTTAACATCCCTAACGAACTTTCATTGAAGTCTTATTTTCCTATCATTATATCTTAAGTTGAAGGTGCTTTTTTATTGGTAGAAACATTTATGAGAACTTCTTTGTGGCTCATGACTTATTTAATAGAATCAGATTTTCTATAGATAAATTGGGTTTAAAATTAGACATGAAGCAAGCTTATGATAGGATGAATTGGAAAACATTAAATCATATATTGAAATATAATGGGTTTCTTGATTAAATTTATAAACTAGATAATATAATGTGTTTGGCATCCCAAATTTTCCATTAACATTAATTGGAGAAAGAGTAATTGAGTTCAAGCTGAATGTGGCTTTAGACAAGGCTATCCACTATCTCCATGTATTTTTATAATGTGCTCTAAATTACTATCTAAAGCTTTAAATGGCAAAGGTAATCATCTTGGCTTCAAACTTGCTTCAAATATAGAAAAATAGCCTCATCTACTATTTGTCGATAATGTTTTAGTTATTGCTGAGGCTTCTAGAAACAATGCAAAACTTTCAAAATAGATTCTTCTTGATTATTATAATTGGAATGAACATCATATCAACTTGAAAAAATCTATGGTTCTATATGGGAAAGTGGTCTCAAAAAGAAGAAAAAGAAAATTAAGCAAAATATTGGGAAAATATTGGGAAAGTGGTCTCAAAAAGAAGAAAAAGAAAATTAAGCAAAATATTGGGATTTTTATCTATTGATGAGATTTCTTTTTTTGTGAGTAAAAATGGAATTGAGAAGAATGAAGGCATATGATTACCAATCCGCAGTGGATAATGCAATGGAAAGATTAAATACTTGGGGCTATTGATCACTTTTGCTGGAAGGAAAAATTTTGTTAATTAAAACCACCATTTCTGTTATCCCTTCATTCATTATGACTCAATCATTGGTTCTGAATAATGTTTTACTAAAGATTGATAGATTACGTTGACACTTTTTATGGCACAAAGAAGAAGGAAGGCATGGGTTTCATTATATATCCTGGAACAAAATATGTTTATCTATGAATTTGGATGTGATATTTTTCTTATTGGGTTGATGGAGATTGTTTGTAACTAGGAGGGATGTAATTAATATAGATATATTTTTGGGAGAAATTAATGTACACTTTCATGTTTGTATTTCTATAATGGAATGCAATATGATTGATAGTATGTTACCTCATGAAGTGAAGATATTATTCTCTTTATTTTTGGTTGTAGAGAAACTGCTTGTATCCTAGTTGCATTGTAAAATTTAAGAGAGCACTAACTTTGACATTGGCAGATAAAAATTGATGTTCAATCATGTATTTGGCCACAATAAATAGGATACTACATCATTAATTTCGTAATCAAATTACAATGAAAATGGATATATTATCCCAGAGGTGAAAATTACTGCATGCCCTTAAGAATTTGATCATGATGATTATGGTATTTGATTTTCTTTTAGCCTTTTTGTGAAGAAACAATTTCCACCATATTTAGGAGCTAAAAAAATTAAGTTTATTTTAATCTAATGTCTTAAATCTCCCATAAAGGCAAGCATTTATGATTAATTACATTAAAGGAAAATTTAATTTCTTACAAATACTCTCGATCGAATTATGGAAAATATTTCATTTAAATTTTTTTCAGGAGTCACATGGAAGGAGAGAAGTTGGATTGTTAAGTGGTATTGGGTCAAATTTTAAGCACTTATTTTGTAGGCCAAATGATGATAAATAGGAAGAACTTTAGGATTCTAAATAATTCAGAAATGTAAATATGTATCTTATGATAGGATTTAAAGTTTTGTAGGAGGAAGCTTTATGTTTGAGTTTATATTTATTAAAGATTTGGGATTAAATTTCAAATAGTGATGACTTAAGATATATAGTCATCCTTTGAGACTAAATCTAAGTTTGGCACTACATGGTTGTAGATCGAACCTATGTAATGTACTTTGGACTTATATTAACCTTGAATGAAACTTCCGTTAAACAACCTAAGCACATTAAAGCTATGAATGCAGTCTCATAAAAGATCGGTAGGCTATAGTTTAAGTTTTTTTGGAATTTGGGATGCATCTAGTAAATTTTCTAAATGGCCCTTTTACATATTAATGGCATTGTTATACTTGATGTAAATAAATTTAAATTAACTTTAATTTATTTCTAAAGCAATGCTTGCAAATTTACCATTCGTGTAGAAATGATATGATGAGAACTTTAAAAAAAGGGCATAAAAAATAAGTTTTTTTCCAAGAGAGCACAACATTCTCTAGATAGAATTGCACCCTAATAGGTAAGGTGGTCAAACACGACCTGTATACGAGGAGGTGCCTAGCAAGGTGTGAAGAAAGGTATGAACATATGACAACTCTAAATAGACTCTGGCCTACTTATTCAAAATATTTATCTTTCTAAATGAGCCTTATTTCTTTTATTTAATTATAAGTAGAAGAATTATTGTTATCATTATAAGTCTAACAAAATTGAGGCTAAAATATAGAATCCATGAAGCAAAACATTAACACAGACAATTTCTAATTAATAATTAATGTAAAAATAAAACTTGTAAACCTAAAATAAAAAAAAATAGTAATCATTAGACGTCATGTGGAAAATGCAACTTAATTACAAATTAGGGTATATTGAATGTAAAGGTGGTTAGGTTCCATCAGCAGCAACCTATTTTCTACTTTAGCAAAATGACACAAGTTCATTTTAAAGCAAAACATCCCTTTCATGTTTTAGTTTTCTTAGTTTATTTCTTTGGTGTCCTTGTATTCATCTAGTTTTGGATATCTAATTAGAAAGAACCCCCCCCCCCCCCCCCCCCCCCCCCCCCCCCCCTCCCCCCCTCTCAGGGAAGTATCATTCCTATATGGATTCCAAATCTTTGATGAAATGCTTTGCTTTATGAACTTTCAAAACTCCTAGGTCATACTAAAATTTAAAAGAGGCACTATACTCCTTGTATTTTAGCTGACAAAGGAAATTTATATAGAAAACCATCCATAGAAAGCCCAAACATAATAAGCACTTGGTCATTTTGAGCAAATACATCAATTTGGCCATACCTTTAATATTTAGGGGGCTAAGCTACGAAAGCACCAATAGAATTTTTTTTTCATACTTTAATTAGCCCACTTTCATAGCTTTACATAAGCATGCCAGTTGCAGGAAATTCTATTTTTCATTCAAATTATTTCTAACTTAGGGAAATTTTAATACCATCACTGATCACATCAAAATCACTTGAAGGTATATGAAAAGAAAGGGAGATAATTAATACAACATTCAATCATCAAAACCAAAAATCCATTCCACATCCAAGCTAGAACTCATAATAGAATAGTGGGATAGCTGAGCTATCCTTGGAAGCAATCTATAGTTTGTTGAAGGGGTCTATTTAGTTTGGATATTTCCTAAGCTTGATATTTGTTTAATTTATCTAACACTTTATTTTGGTTTGTTTAAGGCCGAGGGTAGTATAATGTAAGTTTATGTATTAGTATTTTAATGATAATTTAAAATAAGTTTTAAATGTAGAAGTTGATTAATTATTAATTTTTAAAGTCCTTCATTTAATTTAAGTGTTTTATTACTTAAGCCTTCCAACCCATTACACCTTTGCTGTCCAAATGGAATCAAGCGAAGGGACTAAAGGTTTCAGCTCATCAATGATTTATTGCTTATTATTTAAGTTAAATTTTAATTGTCCTTGTTTAGACCATAGCTGTGAGTATTATTGATTACTTTAATTTCCCTTGTTTACACCATAGACGTGAGTTTTAAATTTTAATTTCCCTTGTTGGGTTTCATATTTTTTATAAATATTAAACCAAAATATGAATTCAATGTTTATGAGTTTATTTAATTTGGATTTTTCTATAGCCAATAATATCCAAATAATTTAATTAGTAGTTTTGATAGTACGACAGGGATGTTAAGCCTTAATGAACTAGTTCCAAGACTAACTAAGAGGGGGGGGGGGGGGGGGTGGGGGGGGGGGGGGGGGGGGGGGGGGGGGGGGGGGGGGGGGGGGGGGGGGGGGGGGGGGGGGGGATTGGTATTTTAAAAATTCTTTAAGCAAAATAACAAACTTAAACTAAAGTTCACCACAAAATTCAAAGTGCTGAAATTAAATGCGGAAGTAGTAATAAAGAATAAAGAAATTTATAGTTGTTCGGTCAACTTGACCTACGTCCACTCCCTAAAGCCTCTCCTCTAAGTATTGCACTAAACACAATGTCTCTCATTTTGCCCCCATAGCAAGGCGAAGAAGCCTTTACAAACCTCCTTTCCACCGACCCCAGTGAGGCAGAGAAGCCAACTCCTTTTGCTTACTCCAAAAGCAGGCAGAGAACTTAACTTATTTTGCTTTCTCCTTAAGAAGGTAGAGAGCCTTGATTAGATACTGAAGTAGACCTCTCTAGAACCCTGAACAAACTAGGGATGATGACAGGAGAAGATGATAATAGATCCTTGCTTGGAGCAACCTTTGTGAAACCCCTCACAAACTTCTCCTCACAAGATCCTCTCTCTCTGTTCTCCCTTGCTCTCCCATTCCTCTTGGCTCTCTCAGATCAGAACAACAACAAAAGATACTCTCTTGGGTCTAACAAGATGTCTTATATATAAGAGCTTTAGAATAGCTCTTAATTGCAACGAACCGACTTTATCATCAAGTACGATTAGTATAAATTTAGCTCAATCAGCCAGGATGATTTGGGATGACCAGAAGGTTTTTATTCATATCGTCTAGGCCGATAGTATATCATCCTGTACGACTAGTATAAATTGTTGAATATTGTCCAAAACACTGCCCTAAATAAAAGTTTGGATAATGTAAAATAACTTGATTGTCCATGTTGATCTCACAATCGTCCCAGATGATTAGTTCAAATAAGTACATATAGTCTAGAGCATCGCCCTGAATAGAAGCAGGATGATGTTTGTTTGTCCAAGAAGAATTAAGGTTTATGAACTAATCGTCCCCGGTGGATCCTGTGATCTTCCAGGATGGTATAATCGAGCAATCAAATCTTAATTGCTTTCCTTAATTACCATTTTAATTTAGACATAATTATATTGCATCATCCAGGATGATGTCCCTTTAAAGAAAATTACATGCTCTTTTAATTTTTAAAGGGGGACTTTGCATTTTTCTCCTTTAGAAAATCTATTAGTTTGAATCTTTACTTTACCAACTTTAATTTAACCCTACATGAGCATAACCACTTGTAAAAAATATTATGTGCATCCAGTTCATTCCTAACATAAGGGTAATCTATCTCCCATAACATCAATTCATATGTCGCATTAAGTAAATAAAAACATCAATCATATCACTTAACCAACATACATTGAATGCCAAGAAAAACCCAATTTATAATAATAGGAAAAAAACACTAGCCTAGCCTAGATTTAGTCCAGTAAACCTTCTAAAGTATGTGGAGTAGGTTATGTGACTTGGATATATCCTACACTGGTGAATTTAATAAAGTTATCTAATATTTTAATTTGTTGAAGGATGAAAGATATTATGTTCGAGTTTAAGTATTAGTATTTTAAAGTTAATTTTAAAGAGGTTTTTTTTTTTAAAAGATTACCACCTTTGTTTACACTAAGGCCGTGAAATTTAAGTACTAGTTTGAATGATTAAGATTAATATTTTCTAGAATTTTAGGTTAACTAGTGAATTTTAGGAGTTTTTAAATTATTTAAAAGTATTAATTAAAGGGTCAACTTTTGAATTTTTAAATTAAAATTATTTTTGGAATATTAATAATAGACCTTATGATGTGTTATTATACTCTAGGTTTTTTAGAATTCAATTTCTCTACATTAAGTTTTAAATTTTAAAAGTTTTGATCTTGATTTAAACACCAATTGATGAGAAAGTTAACTTTTTGACTTTAATAAAATTTGAAGGCTTGACATTTTTAGAAAATACTATACCTTAAGTGGAGTTGAATGGTTTTGAGTTTGGCTAATTTGGAATTTTCTCAATTTAATTATGATTAATCAAAGTTTAGTTAATTTATGGAATTTTTAAATTACTTAATTAAGAGGATTTATTGATTATGATCATAATTGATTCTAAACTTCTTGAAATAACTCCTAAAGGCTAGGAATAACCCAAAGGAGTATTCTCAAGTGTTTGAGAAATTTTGAATTTTAAATTATATTTTTTTAATTAAATGTTATTTTTATTAAAAATTAAATTAAAATCAAAATTGAAGTCAACTGATATGCTTTTAATTTCCATGGGCAGAGGGATGGATTATGATCAATTAGATATATTACTCATATTTTATGGATTTTGCATGAATTAATTATGTTTAATTAAGGTTCTATGACAATTCAATCGACTGATTTAGGGCTTCCTATATAGTGGACCAAATATGGTCAATTTTAGTTAAACTTGGGCCATGAGTTCACCTGATCATAAGGACCAATCCCAAAGAATATGGGCCCAACTTGAATTCTCTAAGGTGGCTAACCAAACCACCAAAGTTAAATATAAGGTTATGTTACAAAATTTAGATAAAGATATCTAGGCTAGGGATTGGGGTGATATTGAAGGCAAACTAACCCTTAAGTTATTCACAATTAACACACCTAAGCATACCAACTAGGTCTCATTGGAAAGATAATTAGGTTAATTTAAATTTGAGGCTCAAATAATGACCCTAAATTTAAATTGTTGAAAACTAGACCTTAATCAATTCAAATAGGGTAGAAAAATTTTAGACATGTGGGAGGCTTGCCCAAAATAAATATCCCAAAATTTCAAGCGAAGGTGAAATGTCCTTAAGAAATTATTATAAATACACCCCTAGTAGTATTATTGGAATTAACAAAATTTCATGCATAATCAGAACTTGAAACCATAGGGCTTTCATAGGTCTCCTCAAACCCTTTATAATGAACCCAAGAATAACTAATTTTGCCAAGTATGTAAGGAGTTATTAATTTTTTATGTTTCCCTTAACTTCATATAAAATAAAATCCAGATTTACATAATCAACCAATGCTTTATATGTGTGTGCCACTTAATTGTCCAGCCAATATATATGGCTGACTTTGTAAATGTTCAATTAAATATAGTCATTAGATCATTGATCAAAAGGCTATAACCAAACAGACTCTGGAACCATGGGATGAAATCCAAACTTTTGATTTAAATTAATGTTTAAGATTATTTCCTCAGCCTCCTAGACGGTCTATAAGCTATAGATCTTCTCTTGTGTGATCTGAGAGATCCTACTGGTTAACTCCTTCAAAATTTTATAGGGAGGATTAGGAAAATGTAAACTATCAATCCAATGATTAAGTTCTGGTGGTATGACAATTTAGTTCACACTTGACCACTATTACCTATTTTAGAGCTCTGAAATAGGATTTTATAATGTAAAAAGCCATAATATATGATATTTTCTATCAAAAAGGTTAAGTGGATGAAGGGGACCACTTCTCCTTCAGATGTGAAAGACAAAGGATATAAAGAAGTAGGAGTTTGAGTGGTAGGAGAAGATTTTTTGCTAAAGTTTGCTTGAGATAATAACAAGAAGAGGATGGGATGCTGAGGAAATGGAGAGAAATGTTCAGGGAGCTCGAGGGAGGATTTTTAAAAGCTTGGAAGCTAATGGGAATGTCTGGATTGAGCTTCCCTACTAAAGTCATTATCATGGCCTTGGATGGTTGGGATGGCTCAGTTGAGCCATTGGATTGCATCTAAGTGGAAGGGGACAAATTAAGGAGACCTCTTAAGCTCAAAAGAAGTGAATTTAGACCTTAGAGAAGGTTATAGCTAGGTCACATGAAGGGGAGACCTTCAGAGCTCAAATTTATTTGCTTAAACTGCTAGCTTGGTCAGGCTTAGTTTGTAAGTCTGTTAAGTGTCTGTTAAGCTTGTATATGTGTTCAATTGGGTATGGGGAGGTTTAGTTCATTGAAGTTGCTATTGGTTAATAAAAAAATGTATGGTTTGGGAAAATTTGGGGGTTTCCTTGGTCATGCTAGGTTATGGGATTGATGGGAAAGATAGGTTGAGTCAAGTGCTACGAAATGCAAGGGGCAATTGGGTTTAAACTTATTTGTTTTTGAAGATGTCTCAGGTCAAAGTGGTTTTAACAACTTTTTGCTAACTTGTGTGTTGACCAAAGTCAACATAAGGGTTGAGCTGACTAGGGAACATGTGTAGGACCAAGGACCCCTAATGTAAGTGTTAGTCGGGCTCGATGAAGGATAAGTCAAGAAATAGATCAATCCATAGTGGCTTTGACAACTTTTAGCTACCCTAAATCTCAGCATGAGTTGACCTATGGGCTGGGTCAACTAGGGTAGGTGCATTGGTCATGGGGGACCTAATGCAACCATTAATTTGACCAAATTTAACTTAGGGAGAGAATTGGCTTTTGGGGACTTCGCTTTGGACACTTAGGTCAGGATAAATGGATAACCTAAGTAGGCCCAAGTCTTAAGCCTAAACATGAACTTCAGTAGGGGCATAAGAAGTCATCCCATAGATTTGAGTGGGTTATCCAACACTAGGGATTCTAATCCTAAGGAAAGGATGCACTAGGACTCACTACTAACCGCTAGGAAAAGAGAACTGGATAATCATATGGAAGGAAGTATTGGAACTCCTACCTAATGAAAGGATCGAGACTGGATTAAAACTTGGATAGTACTACAAATGGTGTTATCCACCACTAGTGATTCTACTCAGAAGGAAATGAAGCACTGGGACTCACACCTAACCTTAAGGAAAGTGAATATGATGGAATGATTTTGATGATGATTTTTTTTGAACAAAAGTAATCCAACACATTTTTGAAGTCAAAGATATTTTATTGATTGAAAATTCAAGCTACCCAAGGCCTTAAATCTCTTCTAGCTAGAATAGTGCATTCTGTTTAGTCGTGATTTGATTAGAAATCATAACTCTAAGTGAGGGAAACTTTACTTCTAAGGGGAGTGTGACTTCGGACCCCATACACTAATGCAAATGGAGTGGTTTTGGTTGGGTTCCTATAAGTGATCTGATTGGTCCATAAGGCTTCCACTAACCTCTCATCCCATTGATGTTTATTATCATCAAGAGACTTTTTGATGTTCTACACAAGGGATTTGTTGAAGGCCTCAACCAACCCATTAGCCCGTGGGTAATAGATTAAAGAGTATCACCAATAAATATTGTGATGACTTATAAAATTATTAATTTTCATAAAATTGAAAGCGAACCCATTATCAAATAAGATTCTACAGGCTACACTAAATTGATATATAATATGGTCATTAAGGAACTTCATGATATGGTGAAATATTATATTTTATAGGAGAACTTCTACTGCCCACTTTTAGAACTAATTTATTGCTGCTAGAATGAAGTGATGACCCTAAAAAAAAAGATAGTCAATAGGACGGATAGTGTCCATGACCTAACTTTTGAATGGCCAAGAAGCTATCATGGGATGTAACATGTTAGGCGGTTGATGTAATATCACACAATTTACTTAGTATTGATGATAACATTTTTCAACATTCATGTAATTGTCAGTCAATGTAGGCCATTAGTTTCAAGTCTTGTAATTTTCAACTTCATCATAGGACCTAATTTATGAGCACCACATAATCTAGAGTAGGCCTCATTTACAATCTTCAGGGCCTCTTATTTATCTAAACAACATAGCAACATCTGATCAAACGATCGATGGTATAACATGTTATTCCCAAATGGGTATGAGAGGGCATGCTTTTTAATTTGATTGTCAAGGGATTTATCTTGAGGGAGTTTTCCTTTTGAAGGTAGTCAATTAAAAGTTTTCTCCGATCACCTTCTAAATTGATTGTTGAGGAGGTAGAAAGGACCTAGGAAGATTGTCTATTGAGGTGCTCCAAATCTATAAGAGATGTGACCTGATGACCTTGAATGTCTATAGGAATGGAATTCTTCTGGGAAGGTAAATTCCTTTACAAGTGTCACAAAGGCATCCCACTACAGAATTCATTCCTCATGGAATTCTATATAAAGTTATGATTGAAATCTATTTGTGCATGTGATTGGTGTATTGATGGTATTTGAGGAGTTTTGGATTCAAAACCATATAGGTTTCTGGAATTTTGTTGCTCTCTAGTTAAGAATTGCCAATGTTTTTTATCTCTTTTATGTCCATCAAGATTGTAAGTTATAGACCAGCTATTAGAGCTTTATACTCAGCTTAATTGTTCCAAAAAGGCTCCAATTAGTGGTAGGAAATGTGCATCATTCCCTTCTCCGATGGTATGAAATCAAGCCAATTCTTGCTTTTTAGGAATCATAGACTCTTAAGTTTTTCCAACTAAGAGGATGTCACACCATCAAAATACACTTCCTAGATACGATCATTGGATTCCTTTAAACTCATGATTTACTTGTCAGGTAAATCATCATTGGAAGGAGAATTTTCCCGTAGTAATATTGATCTCATTTTTATATAAGGTCACGAAGTCAAAAACAAATCTCCCTATTGTTATCTAAGGGCTAATAATTTTTCCCTTTTGGTCATATAGACCTAATCCAAATTTTAGCCTAGGTCCCTGATCAAATCCCCATCCAAATCTCAACTAAATCAACAATCCTTTATACTAAGTCAACCATAAATAAAAAATCAATCATATTAAGATCAATCCAAATCATTCACTTGACTATTATTGGTATAAAAAACATAAAATTTGTCAATAATGCCCAAAATCCAATTAGAACCTAAAATTCTTAAGTCTAAATCCAAGGCCAAAAGCCTAAGTCGTGAAGCCTATTCTGGGTAAAATTTCTATCACATGGAAACCCAGTCAAATAACTCCTCATCAATGATCTATTAGTTTTATACTGATTAGGCATGTTTCTATGGTCTACCCCTCCAAATTTGAGTTTATTCTGAGATCTCTTACCCTAGAAACTATATCTATTTCCAAATGATACAAAATTTTTAAATTTATATGGCTTACGCCATTGGACATATCAACTTGTTGATTTTAACCTTAGGACCCCTCCGAAAGCCTTGTCCATAACTAAAACCTTTGTTAAGGTATGTTAATTAGTAAGCATATAGTTTTGGACCTAATTTGACCCAGAGTTGACTAGAGGTCGAAATGACCAAATTGCCCTTTAAAAGATTTTAGGACATTTGGCCAAATCTCAACTTGGTTAAAACCTCTCCAACCCATGAAACCTCATCCAATGAATTCCAAATATTATTTGAGATCTACTATCCAAAGACTTAAGTTTTGGTTTGACTTGGTTGACCAATTCAACTATGGTTGACTAAATACCCATTAAGGGTCCAAATACCCATTTTGGACCAAATTACCTCACCAGTTCATGAAACCACCTCCAACACGTCCCTTTGAGCATTTCAAATCTTTTGAGCATAACCCATGTGTTGTAAACCTGATCTAAGTACTATGATTTTGATGATAATAAATATTATTGTGGATGTTACTACTTTCTCCTATTTCAGTAATATTTTATTTTTATTTTATGTGTACTAATATTTTTGGAAATCAGTCCTCGGTTCTCTTGCTATTCTGATCAACTCAAGATTAGGTAGACTTGGGTTACAATCAATTTTTAATTTATTCTATATTTTTTCTTTTCTTGGGTCGTATTAAATATTTGGGTGGATATTTTTATTGAGTAATCTTGTACAAAAGGGGAGAGAATTTTTTTTTAAGATAGCTTTTTTAAGTACATCATACTGTATGATTTTGGCTTCATATTATACAACCTTATTTAATATTATTTATTTTTAATTCATATTATATGATTTGTTGTGCTCTATTAAAATTATAGCTATTAGAGGTTTAAAATGATACTAATTATGTACTGATTAAACAGTATGATTTGGTTCATACTATACGCAACAATAAAATCTTTATTAATTATTCCCTTAATATTAGTTAATAAAATCATGGATAATTATTATGACCGATCATACAATATAATATAGTTTGTACAATATAATTGAAAGTGTTTAAAAATTGTCTTCCTAGAGATCAAACCAAATGAAATCCATAATTTTTGTACTGATCATATGGTATGATGTCTATAATGTTGGATGATTAATAGTGCATAAAGTTGGCCATCCCAAGAGTCATCTCAAATGAATAGAATAAATTTCTACAATTTGTACCCTATGGTATTTTTATTGTACTGTATAAAATGACATAATAGTTAAATAGTTTGTCTGCATGACCTTGCTAAATGAGTCTAAATTACACTGATCGTATTGTACGATACATGTATCATATTGTACAAATAGAAGATGGAACTCTTAAAAATTAGGGTTTCTTGAAGCCCACTACTTAAGATTTTCTAATACTTCTATTAGAAAATCTTTTGCTATTGAGACTTCATGAGAGAGAGCCATAAGAGAGAGAAGAAAGAGAGCTTTATGAGAGAAGAGAGAGAGAGAAAGTGATTTTGTGAGAGAGATGATGTGAGTGGATTCACAAGGTTGGTCCAAGTATGAATCTTTCATAATCTTTCATAATATCTATAAGCATTTGTCTGGATTCATCGTGGCTCCAAAGAAAATGTTCTTCAGTAAAGATCGTAGTTTTTTAACAATGACCTAGAGAGTGAAGATAGAGTTGTGCTTCTCTAACCATCACCTGAAGGGTAAAGAAAGAGTTCTTAGTCTCTGAACATCATCGGGAGGGTGAAAATTGAGTTGGGGTTCTCTGCCTTGCTCTGAGAGAGAAAGGAAAGTTGATACTTTTTAGTGCAATACTTAAAGAGGGAGTCTTCAAGGAGTGGATGGAAGTCAGGCTAACCGAACCACTACAAATTTGGATGTATTCATTCTTATTATTTTTGGCACTTTGTTTTCTATAATTATATGTGTGTTTAAAAAATATATCTTATTTTGTCTTTTGTGATATTTACTTATTTTTGTATCCGTTGTGTCGATTATCGTATGTGGATTTGAAAAGTTTTTAAGGAATTTCTTTTTCCCTAAAGATATTTTTAAATATCTAATTTAGCCCTCCCCCCCCTCTAGCTTAGCCTCGGGCTAGTTCTTAAATGTTTAATAACCTTCACAAACTTTTAAATGGTATCAGAGCAGGATTCATAAATTAAGTTTTAGAAAACTTTTTAAAAAATGATAAATCGATAACTTTGAAAATTGTAACATTACAAAAGGCTCTTCAATCTGGGGGCCACCTTTATTTTAAAATTTTTTCTTTTGATTTTTTTAAAATTCATATGTCTACTTTCTTGAAATTAATTGATTATCAAATGTGGCATATGATTCAAACTAATTATTTTGTACCATTACATATTATAGATTTATTATATACTAATATTCCTTTTTCTAAATGGAGTACTGATGAAAAGATTTAGCCCAACTATATGCAAAGTACTTAAAATATTTCTTTCATGCTTTGAAATTTAAAGATTACATGCATGTATCTACTTGCACAACTAGAAAAGAAATCCGGGATAGATTCTGCATAACCTATAACGGAATAACTAAAGCAAAATTATCTAGGTTAAATATTATACTCCAGGATTATGATCTCTTTTGCATGAAACCTTGTAAATCCATATCTTAAATGTATAGTAGGCTTGTAAAAATCATCACATCTACACATACTTTAGGTAAAGAATTATAAAATTTTAAAACAGTAATTATAATTCTATGTTGATTACCTTCTTACTATGATGCAAAATTTATTACTATTACTAAATCCAAAGATCTGAATGTTTACTCCATTGATAAATTACTTGTATCATGTATTGCTTATGAGCAAGGAGTGAGTCAAAAAAAAATTTGAAGCTGGAGAAAGATAGTGGGAGAAAATTGTAGCTTTATAGGCTAATGATTTAGACAAATCCTTTGGTAGAGGAGAGGAAGATATCGCACTGATGATAAGATAGTTCAGAAGCTTTCTAAAGAAAAAGCAAAAGCATCATCATTAGTGGAGAAAAGGTAAGAATTACAAAATTTCTAACTCTTTTTCTGATGTTATCTAATATAAAAGCACGAGACTAACATTAAACTAATTTCCCAGATCTTAAGAATCACTAAATCAAGGAAAAAGTTAAAGAAAAAGCTTAGTTCTATAAAGAGAAGAAAAGATCATAGAAAGCCTTTTTTGCTGACTCAACTTCAAATTAATCTGGGATAGAAGCAAAAGAGGAAATGATAAATCTATGCTTAATGAAAAACAACTTTCTTGATTAGTCTGATAAAGATGAGGCATGTCAACTTTCATATATGAATAACTTGATGTTTCAGAAAAGATTCATGAATCTACAAAAATTAAAAAATAAGCACATTAGCTTGAAAACTGAAGCTCAATTTTGCAAAAAGAAAATGAAATGCTCACAAAAGATGTTCCTGATTTTGAAAGCATTGCATCTTGAATTAGAAAAAATAATTTAAAGAGTTAGAAGCATGTGATAAAGCTTTAGATCTTAGTGAAAATTTTAAAAAATTAAAATATCTACTCTTAAAAGTGATAATGAAAGTCTATTAGAAAAAGTA
Source organism: Dendrobium huoshanense (assembly GCA_016618105.1). Lineage (NCBI taxonomy): Eukaryota > Viridiplantae > Streptophyta > Magnoliopsida > Asparagales > Orchidaceae > Dendrobium > Dendrobium huoshanense. Next base: position 30,607,401 of record CM028360.1, on the reverse strand, counting down.
AAGACTTTTCTAAATAAACCTTCTCTTAAGCACTCATAATGTCATGTAAGTCATAAACCTAGGATTATGAATCATAGCTATCATTGGTTAGTTAATCCTTTTCCTAATATTAGATGTTATTCTTGTGTCATGTTAGGACACATTAGCTACACTTGCATAATTCACTATCAAACACATTTAGTTTAGAGGCTTAAGTTGCATCAACCACACTAAGGCATACATTCTGATGATTTAACCAAATTCAAGAAGGGACTCAAACTCACTAGGGCTTCCAAAACTATTTTACCATGATCATTAGTTTTAGGGCTTTCATAAAAGACATAGTGTAAGTATATGGTTTTTGGGCTTGATAATTAGTTCCTATCACTTGAAATCAATCGTTCAAGAGCTTTTCAATATTTGTGTTGTGTCTTGCATTTTTTTTTGTTTAGAACTTTATTTATTTTTTTATTTTACTCCATTTTTGGTTGATTATTTTTTTTTATTTTTTTTTATTTTTGTCCTTTTTGTTCTATTTTGACTAATTATCATTCTTTATTATTGTGTCCTAATTATAACACAAACCAATTCATTAAACCTCACTACCTTTTACTAAAAAACTAAAAAGTCATCTTATATTGTAATATACGAACTACATTCATACTGTATGATGTGTATAGCAATGCTTTGATTATAACCCTTGGCTTAATGAATGATCATGTTTGTATCTATGCTTGACAATCGTATTACATGTACACCTATTCGTCTGGAAGATACACATGTCAATCTAGATTGGGATGAATACATTTCAATTGGTATGACATTTTTTATTGATCATACTATACATACACATGTTCATACTATACAAACATTTTAAAAAATGTCATACTGCCTGACTCCTCGAGATGATCTCCATGTCTATAATTATCTGATACGATTCCTGGTCATAATGTACGAACAGACAACCTTACGATCTCTTAAATGTATTGTATGAGCTCATATAATTCTATTTAAATTGCTCCAATTCATTCAAATTATTCACATAATCCTTCCGTGTAAAGGCTAGTGGTGGAAAGCGTGGTTGCCAAACCCAGGGTGCTTCCTCCTATTGTAACTCTGTCGATGATCATTTTCTAATAGCTTCTAATGATGCTTCCTACCGTAAATACAAAGAAGCCAAAATCACTCCTTCTGAGCTTCTCAACCAAGAGGCCTTAAACTTTCTGGTGACGAACCTTTTCAAATCCACTACACTCCAATTCCTTCTCACTTTAGCCCATACCTTCCATTCTGAAATCCTCTATGAGATCCTTATAAATCTTTGGATTAGTGGGGATGCGACTATAATGTATTCTAGTATTTTTTGTTAAAATAAGGTATTAACCAAAGAAGATATAAGAATCCATCTTCAATTAAATACCCAATGAACTAGACCCCTTCTTATGGCTTCCAGATCTGATTTTGATAGGTGTGTTGTAAAGCTATTGCTTTGAAATGCTACTCTGAACCACCACTAACCCTTGGTTTGCACTCTTAATCAAAATTCAGGGTTATCCAACACGTTGTCAGAACATTAATCATCCCTAAAGTTGGAAACCGGGTAAACATCACTCCTTACTTTCAATTATCACTTACTTTATGTTATCAAACTCTCAAATGAATGAAGCCCAAGTGCTAATTGATTATTCCAAAACCTTACTTCATTCGACTCTCAGCCACTAGAAGTAAATAAAGAATTACTCTAGGACATGTAATTGGTTACATCTTGTATAAAAAATATAATATCACATATCCTGCTCCTGACCACACTCCAATCTTCTTCTCGGATTCCTCCTTCCATATGCTCTTTCATAGGGAATAGAAGCTAGAAGAACCACTATTTGATGAAAAAAAAGATGCTTCCCCTATAGCTGATCTTGCACCTGCACCACCTCTTCACCACTACCCATATAAGGAGTTGGTTTAGTATTTTGATAGACTTGATACACACCAGGATCAATAGAAAACCGAATATGATAATGACATAGGTTGGTTCAAAGAGAAATTTGGAACTATCCTTTATCAGTTCACCTCTATCCAGTAGCATTACGATAGCTTTAGTCAGTTTTGAAAGTTTGAGTAGGTTTTTAAACCTTATTGAACTATCCTAAGGCTAACCAAGAGAGGGGGGGGGGGGGGGGGGGTTAAATTAGTAATTTTAAAATTGTCTTGGATTTATTAAAAACAACTTTAGAAAGTTTAAATAATGATCCTGAAATATGTTGTTTTGAAATAAACTAATTATCACAATAAAATTTTCACTACAAAATTTTGAAGCGTAGAAAAATAAAAATATTGAAAAAGTAAAGTGATTAGAAGAACAGTAAATTTATGGTGGTTCAGTCCAAATTAAAACTATGTCTACTCCCTGGAGACCCTTTCCCCAGGTATTGCACTAAATGAAAGTGACTCTCCTTTTTCCCCCACAGCAAGGTAGAGAAGTTCTTATAAACTCTCTTCCACCAACCCGATGTGGTAGAGTACCGACATCCATTCTTACCCTCCTAGTGATAGTAGAGAACCTTAATCCTTTATCACCCTATTTGTGATAGTAGAGTATCAATGTCCTTTCTCACCTTCCTAGTGACAGCATAAGACCTTTGTCCTTTTTCACCCTCCTAGTGATGCCAGAGTACCAATGTCCTTTCTCACCTTTCTAGTAATGACAGAGAAGCTTCATCCTTTTTCACCTCCTAGTGATGGAAGAGTAACATGACACAATATTAAAGATCTTCTCTCAGAAACCTTTAGTTGTGATGGGTAAAAATTTAAAAGAAGAAAAAGAGATCCTCACTTTTGGTAACCTTATGATTAACACATAACTCCCCCTCACTTGATCTCTCACACTTCACTCTCATGATCTCTCCCAAACACTCAGATTTAATAGACACTCTCAAGAGAAAAACATAGCAAAGATATTAAGTGTCAGTTTTTAGGACTCTTATATATGAAACACAAGAAAAACTATCTAGAAAATTGAAAATTACAAGTCAACCGACTTAAGATCGTATAGTATGATCTAGGATCATCTGTACAAACAGTTCAAAAATCTATTTATGATCTTATACGAATATTATTTCATATTATATCAATCATATGGACTTCACAAATATTTTAGAGAAGGTTGCCTCGAGATTGGAGATTTCGGGAATGAAATTCATCTTTACTACCGGGAGATTGGTGCTTATAAAATTGGTAATGCTCTCTATACATGTTTTCTACTCTTCACTATCTCTAGTTCCCATGAGTATTTTGAAGAAACTGGACAAAATGTGTAAGTATTTTTTATGGAACAAAGATAATGGGAGAAATGACTTACATTATGTGGCTTGGAAGGATATTTGCAAATCGGTCTTAAATGGAGGACAAGGAATTCATTCGGCAAGACACTCTGTAGTACCATTGAGAGCAAGGCTGGCTTGGGAATTTTTAAACAAACCAAATACTATTCTCAGTAGATCATTATTGGCAAAGTATGGAGGGAATGTTTGGGAAGATGAAGGGAGACCAAATACTTCTTCAACTTGGAAATTATTGTTGAGTGGAGCAAATGCACTTAAACCAATTGTTAGATGGTAGATTAATTCTGGAATATCTGTGAATATCCTGAGAGGTATTTGGGTATTAGATAAAAGCTTTTCTTGATGGCCTACGTTCATAGCAATGGTGGATGGAGAATTTCCTAAACTAGATAGCTTTATTTCTAATGGTACATGGAATCTAGAAAAAATGCATGAGTTCTTCGGAATAGAATTGGTAAATGTCATCTGTAAAGTCAAGATTAGTATGGGGAATTCAAAAGATGAAATAGAGCTTGTGAGAAGGTATTTGGGTAAAACTATTACTGTTTTAGCAAGGAGCTATAGGTCAGCATGTGAGGAAGAAAATTCTGCTGTGATTCAGAATTGGAAATGGCTGAAGGAATTAAAACTGAATTCTCGGGTGGAATTTTTTTGGTGGCACCTTATGAAGAAAGTAATTCCAACAATAGATTTTTTAATGTATCTTAGGATATTGAATAATAACCTTTGTCCTAGAGGTTGTGAAATGAAGGAAGACATGGAGCACGTGGCTATTAGGTGCTCAAAATTGATACAAGCTATTAAAGTGGCAAACTAGTGGGGCTTCGATATACCAATTTTTAAAACTTTCAGAGCTGCTTGGAAAATCTTACTAAGCTAATAAAGTTGAAACCATTTATTGCAAGACTGTATTGTTCTTTTGTTTTTCATTCTTTGAAGAGTAGAAATACTCTAATTCATGAAGGTCATGAGCTTAGCTTTGGATTTATTGTTTCTAAAGCAATTAGTTGTGCATCTATATCTCTAAAGTTTAATCTATATTCAGACAACTAGGGTGCTAACCCGCATTATATGCTAAATTCTTCTTTTTGGCATCCCCCTCCACCCGAATGGATTAAGGTGAATATTGATACAACTCTGATAGTGTCTAATGAAGATGGAGTTGGAGGAATCTTCAGAGATCATAAAGGAAGAATGCTGTTTCCTTTGGATTCTCTTGTTTGCATTGAGACATTGGATACTTGGAGCTTTTAGCTTTTCGTTCATTGAGCAAAGTAATAAAGGATTGGATGATGGATGCTGAATGCTTGATCATAGAGGGAGATAACTTGAACATTATGAAACATTTACAATGTTTTATTATCCAAGGTACTCGAATGGAAGAACATGTTGAAAAGGAAGACTTGTCTTTCCTCAACGGGTTTGAAACTATTTTATTTCATTTTACAAAGAGAGATTATAACTAGTTGGCACATTTTTGTGCTAATTATGCTTTGAAAGGTTATTTTTTTTGGATGAATTAGATTGTAATAAGGTTCCTCCTCCCTTTTTTTTCCTTTGTTGAAGGAGGAAAGTGATAGAATTACTATCACTTTGTAGTTTGTATTAGGATTTTTTCTTTTAATTAATGAATTCAACGGTGTTATTACTCATCTCCTATACGCTGATGATGTGCTGATCTTTTCTCATGCATCCGTGGATTCAGCAAAGAATTTGAAGATTATTGTGGAGGACTTTTGTAAGTGGATTGGACAAAGAGTGAATGTAAGCAAATCTCAAATGATGTTTGGCAAGGTAGTAAGGTACTCTATGAAGAAAAAAATTTCTAAAGCTCTTTGTTTTAAAGTTGTTAAAGAGATGAAGTATTTGGGAGTGAAGATGTCCCTTAAAAGAATTAAAATGGCTAATTTTTAAGAAATTTTGAGTAATGTGATGGACAAACTTAATACTTGGAGTAAAAAGTCCCTTTCATTAGGAGGCAAGTTGATCCTTATTGATAGCTCTTTGCTATCTATGCCTAATTTTCTAATCACTCATTCTATGGTACCCAAGAGGGTTTTACATGAGTTGGAGAAACATTGTAGAAGTTTTCTTTGGCATAAAAATGATGGGACCAATGGTATGCATTATGTGGCTTGGGGTGATATTTGTAAACCAAGATGTTTTGGAGGATTGGGTGTCCATTCCCCACTTGATAGAGTTGGATCTCTTAGATCCAAGTTGGCCTGGAGTTTTACTCATAAACCGCAATCTTTGTTCCATCGTGCTATGGCAGCTAGATATGGAAATGATCTGATGAATGGAGCCCAAAGGAAGATCACTTCAACGGTTTGGCAAATTCTGGTGGATGGTGGTAAATGTTTGAGAATGGCAGTTCGTTGGAGAGTGGGCAAGGGTGACAATATTAATGTTCTAAATGAGACATGGCTGTTGGATAGATGCTTCAACCGTTGGCCAACCTTTATTGATTGTAATTCACTGGATGGTGTATACGTTCAACAGTTTTTACTTAGTAATGGTAAGTGGGATTGCACCAAGTTACAAAAGGTTTTCCACCCAGATCTGGTATCCTTGATTATCCAAATTCATATTGAATTTGAGGAGGAGGATCAGCTGGAATTGATGAAGAATTGTTCGAGTAAACCTATTTCAGTAATGGTGTATGAGAAAATGTTGTTTAATAAGTAAAATCAGAAGGATGTTGACTAATTCAACTGGTTACAGAAATTAAAACTCAAGAAAAAGGTGGAGATCTTCTGGTGGAGGTTGGGGAAGGCAGCAATTCCAACCAATCTATTTTTGAAGAACCGCGGGATTTCAACGGATGATTGCTGTCCTAGAGGATGTCAAGTAAGTGAAACATAAGAACATATAATGGTAAATTGCAAATATATGATTGATGCTATTGTAAAGATGGTTGAATGGGGTATTTCTATTCCCGTTTTTAGCTCTCTTGATTGCTGTTTACGAGGTTTAAAACACATTGCACAGAATAATTCTAGAATTGTACAGATTTATTGCAATATTGTATATCATTCTTGGAAGAATAGGAATGCTGTCATGCATGGTAAGGGTGCATTGCCAAGCTCTATGGTTGCTTCGAATGCTTTGTTTTCAGCCTTATCAAATTCTGGTCCATAAGTTACTAGCTGGGGTGCTAATCTCCTTAGGGAGTCTCAAAGTACTTGGTGCCCTCCACCAAAAGATTGGATCAAGATCAATGTTGATGCTTCTTTTCTTAGCTCCAATTTAGCTGGAGTTGGTGGTGTCTTAAGAGACCACAAAGGCAGGTTTATAAGTGCATTTGGGAAGAAGGGAACTCATTGGGATATTGCTCAATTAGAGCTTGAAGCAATTTTTTCGGTGAAAGATTTTTTGAAAAGCTGGATGTTGGAGTGCAAAGGGTTGATCATTGAGAGTGATAATGCCAATATTATCAAGTTCATTCAAGACTCTCTAAAGAAGAACAAGTGGCATGTTGATAGATGGCCGAATAAGGATTTGTGTTTCCTTAATGATTTTAATAAAGTTATTTTCCTCCATGCTCATAGAAGTTATAATAAATTAGCTAATTGTTGTGCTACTATAGCATTGGAGAAGAGTTTCTTTTTTGATAGGTTTTCCTTTGATTGCATTCTTTCCTTGTTGTTAAATTTACTCAAGGAGGAATGTGATCCGCTCCTTACTTGTACTTAGTTGTGATTTGGTTTTAATGCAATTTTGATGCATCTTTCAAAAAAAAATTGGTGTTATTAAAAAAAGGTTGGATAATATAATGTTGTCATGTTTAAGAAAAAAGGATAAAAAATTCATGAATTTACATATCCCTTCTTATTTCCTTTACATGTTAATTCCTTATGTGAACTTGAAAATCTAAATCAAAATGGAATTGAGATGGTTGAAATGAAAACATTTTCATTATACTAACATTTTTTATATCATGAATATATTATGTAATTTCACAAATGACATTTATTATTTTTCATAAATATGGCTATTTATTCCTATTAGAAAGGTCAGGTTTATTTTGTAGATTATTTTTCCATATATAAGAGGGTGAGTTACTCTTCTCTTCAATTTGAAAGATAATCTTTTCAACTAAGATTCATATAGATTTTGAATGGAAGCAATTTACCAAAATTATCAAGAGGCACAAAATGAGCCAAAAATCAAAAGATGCACAATGGTGCCAAAAGTAAAGGATGCACTAAGTGTATCAAAAACAAAAGATGTGTAATGTGAACCAAAAGTTGAAAAAAGAGGTACATCCCAACTTAAATTAACATTTCCTTCTTGTAAATCATTAAATCTTAGAAAATTCCTGTGTCTCATAATATACATGATTTTGGAAAATCTTAGTTCTTCATTCATCATTTATTTAATAATATTCTATTTGATATATTTCTTGCTGATAGTAAGAAAAATTTATGTTTTCTTATTTAATTGTAGTTCATGAATTAGATTTTTGTTTAAATAAAGGACTTTAGCCTATGAGGATTTTAAACTGGGTGCGCAAACTCTAGAATCCAATTCCTTTGGTCATAATAAAGTCATCACTAATCTTATTTAGTCTTTTCTATTTATTGAATAAATTTATTACAGTTTTAAAAATGCCCATGATAGCTATCATAGCTTTGATGTTCTTTCTTTTCCTTGAGTTGTTAATCTTTTTGAACCTATTTATTTTTTTGTTTTTGTTTATGTTTTTCCTTCATGTTGTTTTTCCTCTTTTTATGATATTAAAAGGGGGAGAATTTTATTGTTGTTGTATTAATTATATTGTTGTTGTTATTCATTTATTATTTATATATGGTTATATTCTATGGGCAAGTTTAGAGGAAACAAGCTTTTTGAAAATCCATAGAGAATAATATTTGCCATCATAAAAAAATTGGGAGATTATTGCAAACTTGATATGAGCACTGCAATTTCAATGATAACAAACATGATTGTGCATGTTACTTCTTTCTCATATTTTTATGATATTAAATTTTTTCTTTGTGTTTACTAATATTTTAGAAAATCAGCTTAACATTCACTCGCAATTCTGATCAGCTTAATAATAGGTAGACTAGGGTTACAGTCGGTTCTAAATTTGTTATGTAATTTTTCCTTAATTAAGCCGTATCAAGTATTTCGGTGGATATTTTTATTGAGTAACCTTGCAGACATAAAGGGGGAGAGAGAAAAATATTTTAGAGTGTTTTTTTAAGTATATCATAAAAAGTTTGTGAGGGTGGTTGAAACCTAAAAAATTAATCGTGAGGCTAACCAAGAGGGGGGCTGTATTGGTAGTTTAAAAAATTATTAATCAAATTAGAATTTTAAACCTCTTGATGTGAAAATAGAACTAATTTAACAATAATAAAAATAGATATCTTGACCACATATCAAATAATAAAAATTATGGAAATTAAAATGCGGTAAAACTAATAAGACAGAACATACCAAGATTTATAGTGGTTAGGTAAACCTAACCTACGTCTACTCATTGGAGGCTCCCTCTCTAAGTATTGCACTAAATAAAAGTGACTCTCCTTTTTTTCCTACAGCAAGGCGGAGAAGCCTGTAAAAAAATGTTGTTTCACATCGCTGGTGGGTTGAAGAATCATGACTCTTTTACACATAGAAAACCTTAACTCTATTTTCACCCTTTTGGTGATGGTTAGAGAACCATAAATATATTTTAACCCTCAAGGTGATGATTAGAGAACCATGATCTTTGCTGAAGAACTTATTCTCTAGAGCCATAAAGATTCCAGGCAGACACTTGCATGTACTAGGCAATATTCTTACCCAGAGAAACCTTGTGAATCCCCTCACAACTTTTCTATTAAGCTCGCTCTGAAGAAGACTAAGTAGCCAAAGATATCTAACAAGAGTGTTAGTGATCCTTAAATAGAAGTCTTAAAAAAACCTAATTTCCAATTTCTTTCTTATTTGTTCTTATAATATGATAGACATATCGTCTGGTATGATTAGTTCATATCAGAATCATCCAAGAACATGGATCAAATGAACCATTCAAATTTTACTATACATCATACAATATGATAAAAAAATGCATTGGACAATATACAAAAAATCCTTTTGTTCATTTTGTATGATCCTTGGGACAACCAACTTTGTACACGAATGATCGTCTAGCACTATGGACAATGTACGATATGATCAATACAAAAGTTATGGATTTCATTTGGTATGCTATGAGGGATCATCAATTTCATACATGGGTAATCGTACAATATGAATAATGTTATACAGTATATTCAATCATAATAATTTTACATTATTTGATTACTTTATATTGCAGGATTAATTAAGTAGGATATTAATTAGGGCATACAGTACGATACATATTATATTGTACGATCAGTAATGAATTACAATCTTCATTCATATTGGTTGCTAGGGTTTCGCAGAGCATAATAGATCATACGGTATGAGATTAAAGTGTATTGTATAATACACATATCATACAGTACAAAGATAAATCATGTAGTATGAATCACTTTATTCTTAAACAAATTATATATCTCCCCTTGTGTGTGTATAATGTTTTTTAACAAAGATATCCATTCAAATATATGATATGGCTCAAGAATGGAAAATTACATAATAAATTGAAAATAACAGACCCAGTCTTGAGCTGAACAGAAACGGTGGATATAATTCTTAAAATATTAGTACACATAGAATAAAACATAATATCATAAAAAAAACAAAAAGTAGTATTAGAAAAAAATAATATTTTTTATTATCAAAACACAAACACAGTACTTAGATCAGATCTGTAACACTTCATAATATATGATTTTAGCTTCATAATGAATGACCTTATTTTGTGCTATACAATTTTAATTTGTATTATATAATTTGTTGTGCTAAGTCAAAACCCTAGCTGCCACTGGTTAAGAAAGATACTAATTATATGGTTATCATATAATACAATTAAAAGTTTATTAGAGATGTTAAGCCCTTACGAACTAGCCCAAGTTAACCAAGAGGGAGGGGGGGATTAGTATTTTAAAATTCTTTCATTCTTGGGTATAACAAGAGGTCTTATATAGAAGAGCTTTGGAATAGATCTTAATTACAACAAACCAGCTTTATCATCTAGGATGATATAAATATCATCCTGGATGATCAACAAAAATTTTGCTCAATCAGCCCGGACGGTTTGGGATGATCATAAGGTTTTTGTTCATATCATCCAGATTGATATTATATCATCCTATATGATTAGTACAAATCAAAGAATATCGTCTAGAACATCGCCCTGAATTGGTGTCTGGATGATATAAAATAACTTGATCGTCCAGGCTGATCTCACGATCATCCTGGATGATTAGTTCAGTTTAACACATATCATCCAGAGCATCGCCCTGAATGGAACCCGACCAATGTTTTATCATCTAGGAACAACTAAGGTTTTTGAATTGATCATCCCAACTAATCCTGAGATCATCTATGATGATATGATTGACCAATCAAACCATATTGCTTTCCTTAATTACCAGATTAATTTAGTCATAATTGAAGGACATCATCCAGGTTGATGTCCTAGATAATGATTAAAAATTAAAGATACCCAAATAGATTTGGTGATTGATTCTTTCTTATTTGAGCCTATCATCCAGGCCGATACAAATATCATTAAGGATAATCTACTTAATTATGGCTACCTTAACCATGATGCCCTAATTAGGGTTTCTATTTTTAACTTATCGTCTAAGTCAATTATGCATCATCCCGGATGATGTGACTAAATATAGTAAACTCTAAAAGTAGTCAAAAGTTTTTCCCCCAAGGGTGCGTGTGCAAGGTTACTTAACATCAAGAACCATATTATTTACAATTGACTCAAGAAATGTAAAAGATTACAAACTAACTCAGACCTAGTCTACATAATATTGAGCTGGTTTGAGTTGCACTCGATCTTGTGGACCAGAATGTTAGTAGGCATGGCAGTCGTAGATAAGTAGAAGTATCAGAAATGTTTTCTCTCATCAAAATTAAAATTCCTGAAATCAGATTCACAACAATAATTTGGTTCATAATATACGCCATAATTAAAATCCTTCTTAATTAATCACTTGATATCAGTCAATTAAATAATTTATAATTATTATGAAAAATTATACTATATGATATAGTTCATATAATATAATTGATAGTGTATGAAATTGGTCATCCTAAAGGTTATACTAAATGAAATCCATGATTTTTTTACTAATAATAATGTATGATGTCTATGGTACTAGATGATTGATAGTGTATGAAGTTAGCCATCGTAAGAGTCATCCTTAATGAATATAAGAAAATTTTATAATTTTTACCATATAATATGTTGATCAAATTGTATGAAATGTCATAATGGTAGAACAACTCATCTACACGACCTTGCTGGATGAGTCTAAATTATATTGATCATATTATATGATACATGTATCGTACTGTATGAACAAAAGACAAAACACTTGAAAATTAGGGTTTCTTGAAGTCCACTACTTAAGGTTTTCTAATACTTCTATTAGGAAATTATTGGTTATTGACACTTTAGCATAGAGTGCCTTGAGGAAGACAAGAAGAAGAGCTTTGTGAGAGGAGAGGGAGATTTTGTAAGGGAGAAGTTGTGAGGGGATTCAGAAGGTTACTCCTAGAAAGAATCTTGTCTAATATCTATAAGCATCTTCCTGGATTCTTTGTGTCTATGGAAAATAAGTTATTTAGCAAAGATCGTGATTCTTTGACCATCACGTAGAGGGTCAAAATAGAGTTGTGGCTTTTGACCATCGCTAGGAGGGTGAAAATATAGTTAAGGTTTTCTTTTTTGTAAAAGAGTCACAGTTCTTTGTCACATCAGAGTGTTGACACATTATCTGTATTGCTGTGAGAGCAAAAGAATAGTCACTTTTGTTTAGTGCAAAACTTGAAGAGGGTGTCTTGAAGGAGTGGACATACGTCATGTTGACCAAACCACTATAAATTCTGGTGTGTTTATTCTGATTATTATTTTTTATTTTTTTAATTATATGTGTGGTTAAAAAATCTGATTTATTTTATTTCTATGAAATTTACTTATTTATATATTCATTGTGTCGATTATCATGTGTGAGTTTGAAAAGTTTATAATGTATTTCTTTTTCCTTAAAGAATTTTTTAAATATCCAATTCAACTCCTCACCCCCTCTTAGTTAGCCTCAAGCTAGTTCTGAAAGGTTTAAAAACCTTCACAAACCTTCAAATTGCCCCTATGTCAACCTGGATGACTAAGTCAACTTACATTAACCTGATTAACCATGAGCCCAAATCTACAACAAACTCAATCAAACTTCTTTGAACACCTCCCCTAGTGGTTTGGACGTGTATGGACATTTTGAACAAGTTAATAGTTTAATTTGTCAATATTTGACTTGATCAATATAGTCTAAGCCTGGCCAATTTCTCCTGTTCATTAAAAAAATTCCCATCTAAACCCTAGTAAACCTTTAAACTTATTATATTTCATGGCTTAAGCATGTATTAATCATGGGTTTAATCAAAGCCTACTAACATTGACCAAGTTAAATCAAACTCTTGGTCAAACCTCCTGTGTTTTCACCCATGCATTAACTTTAAATTTTTTGAACCTCTTCACTTTAGCTTAACAAAATCTCCATATCCTCCTAATGCCACATCAACATCCTTTAACTTTTTAACTAACAAAACAAGTGAACTCAAACTTAAAACATTTTATTTCAAATTTTCAACCCTTTTAATATATACTACAAGAAAATAGGTAATTAGCGATAAACAAAATTGGTCGCTAAAAATGTTAATTTGGACGCTAAAGTAAATAGCAACCAAAAATATTTGGGTCACTGATTTGTTGCAGTAGCCTCGTCGCTGAGGCTTTTAGCGACCAAAAATTTTTTTAGGTTGCTAAATTAGCGACCACTAATTAGTATTGGTCGCTAAAATTGGACTTATTAGCGACCATTTTTTTATTGGACGCTAATAATATTTATTTGGATGCTATTTAGTAATTTTAATAATTAATTTTATTTATTACATTTTCCCTTTAGCGACCAAAATAAAAATTGGTCGCAAAATGATCAACCTAATAAATCACATGCCCATGTAATTTCATGAAGTTTTGACATATATTTTTAGATATAAAAGTTTTGACATTTAGTAAAAAAAAATATTATCCAATTATTATACCTTGGACAATTAAGGTCAATCCATTACTCCTTTATATTGCAACTAGTTAGATAAATTTCATTATATAGAAATAACACATTTTATTAACTTGAGGTAACAATAATAAAGAGCATATATCACTAGTTAAAAAAAAAAAATTCCGCTGTATTTGCGTTTGCTACAAAGGCTTTAGCAAAGGTTTCATGAATGCAGCTTCATGAAGACTACAACAGCGCTATTAGGAATTGTTAAAACCGTTGCTAAAGGATAGCACAAATTAAATATATATATATATATATATATATATATATATATATATATATATATATATATATATATATATATATATATATATATATATATATATATATATATATATATATATATAATGCAAAAAACTATTACATCAAAAATAGTTTTCTTTACGTTTTTCATTCTTTCATTCAACAAAAGAACAAATTTAAAAGAAACAATAAAAACTAGTAGTAGGCGCGCTGTTCAAGTGAATATAATTAATCCAATATATTTTTACACAAAATTACTTGAATTCAAGCTAAAAATAAAACAATATTTTTCTTCAAACCTCCTGTAGCAACTCTTACTCTACCTGATGAAATATCAAGACTTGCGGTGCTTATATACTTCAAAATTAAAAATTGCCCTAATCTGATCCTCTCGGAAGGCATCAAGAGTGCAGACAACTAATAATTGCCATCTCATACTCAGCAATCTCAATATAAGTGAACCATCAGTGTTGCTAATGGAGCCATTGAGAAGAATTGCCTCCATCCAAAAGCTGTGTTGAGGAAAATGGTTAGCTGGTTTCATTTCCAAATAAGGCAGAGCAGTGGTTTCAGAAAGTTAGAAAATCCTTACATCTCTGGTGAGCTTAAATTTACTTACGACAGAGACGAAATGGGATGGCGGGCTACTCAACTATCAAAAAAGTGAAACATATCAAATGGTGGATGAAATATAAGTGAAACAGATCAAATGCTACTCAGCTATCAAAAAAGAAACTCGAAATATCATGGTTTTCCTACAACAATATACTTGCAAATATAAGCTTGACCAAAGATGCTTAGAAGAAAAATAATTATTCAAGACAGTTGATATTTTTCTAACTTCACTGACCTTATGGATAGATTAAAGTAGAGATCCTATGAGAAAACTTCAAAACTTGTTTCCTCCTCAAGGTCTGCAAAATGATAATAAAGTTTTTAAGCAACATATAGAATAGATTATATGGAGAGTAGTGAAATGCAATCATTAGCAAAAATGCTCAGTATAATAGGAAAAGTAAATCCACTAATTACAACAAGCTTTGATCCATATCCTATTAAGCCCTTACTCCAGGCCACTACATCTTCAGAATGATATGAAGAAAAGTATTAATAATAATTAGAAATGCAAACATAAATATGATTCATAGAATTAATTGAATGCCAAGGCAATGGAAAAGGTGAGAGAAGGAAATGGAAAATTAAGTCAATAGAAAATTAGTCAGATAGCGAGAATAGATGTTTGAATAATCTTCTAAAAAAAGAATTTATAAGGAAAGAAACAAATTCAAAGAAGCTTGCTCCTCAAAATGGTACTTGGGATATAATAAGCATAACTCTAAAGAAGAATAATAAAAGAAAAATTAAAGCAACTGAAGCTTGAACTTAAGATATTGATAAGATTATACTAAGAGCCTATAAACAATGGAGCCTATAAAATTTTTGAAATTTCCAAGTTCTTAAAAATAAAAATCTTCGAAGGACCATGCAACAAAATAAGCATTATATAGTAAGTAACATTAGAATTTGAAAGATCTTTTTAACTAATTTAAGAAAAAAATTGAATTTATTAACTAAACAAAAGAGAGACTCAACATGTAGGTACCATGAAGAAAAACATGTTAATGTAAGCATACAGTTGCATATAACAATCATATTATGTTTAAGATAAGTATATTGTTATGCACTTGTAATAAAATTTTTATTATTGACAAAACGCATAAGCAGTCGAAGTGACAAATTAGTTTAGTAGGAGTTACAACATATGGCAAGTATAAGAAAAAGTTAATTGATAAAAAAAAAAAAAATACATGCAACAGAATGTTCAAATATAACGAATGCGTCAACTCTTAAAGATGCAATAACCTGCAAAAAAGATACATATAGATAGATAGATAGAGAAAGAGAGAGAGAGAGGGAGAGGGAGAGGGAGAGGGAGAAATAAAAAATGCATATCTAGAGTTTCAAAAGAAAATATAGAAATATCCTTGTTGTCATCTAAGAAATTCAATCAAGTATGAATCACTTGCATCATAGTTTATTAAAATAATGATGGAACAAATAAGTATGTATTGGAAAAAAGTTCAAGTTCTCAATTACGACATTTAAATACCCAGATTTACTTGGTAAGAATCCTTAAACTACACATTAAATAATTAAATGATTCAGGAAGGCTAATAGAGTTAGATAAAATTTGTTTAGAAAACTAAATGTTATACTTTTAGACAAATTAATCAAGAAACTAATTAACGAAAACATAAGCAACTATATATGTCAAAACTCAAATAAATTTGAATATGAAGTCATAGTTTAATATTTGTTCATATAAGTAGTTTCAAATATGATCTTATAAATATAATAAAATTATAAAAAAACTTTATATAAGAATGTAAAAGAAAAAATAATGAACTTTTTTGAACATACCTCCAAGTTCATTCTTCCTTCCTCTGTTTTTCAAATCATAGATAAATTCCACAATTTCTTTTTGTTCTATAGAATTAAAAACACCTTCATCCAAAATATTCACAAGTCTTCTATTTATCCTCTCAAGGCTAACATAATCTTTCTTTATGTCGAAGCTTCTAAAGACTTGTTACTTTATCTCCTCTATATAGAGTTTGGTCTTCTTCAGATACAAATTGAGCTACTATAATCATTATTATAAATCTCTGCAATGTAATTTGTGACGCTAAACAAAAGTAAGATGCACTAAACTCAAGTTTGTTTGAAGGAAATGGTGACATTAAGAAAGAGTGTGTGAAAAGCTCAAAGAAAATTTAGATATTTTGGATTATATCCAAATAAGTGTATCAGTGCATCATAGTGCAATGCAAAATTGGAGCTAAAACCTACAAGGCACTTAATAGATTACTTTTGATAAAGATTTCATGTCTATGCAATAGAGAAATAGATAAATATAAATTCCATATTCACAAGTCTTCTATTTATCTTCTCAAGGCTAACATAATCTTTCTTTATGTCGAAGCTTCTAAAGACTTGTTTCTTTATCTCCTCTATATAGAGTTTGGTCTTCTTCAGATACAAATTGAGCTACTATAATCATTATTATAAATCTCTGCAATGTAATTTGTGACGCTAAACAAAAGTAAGATGCACTAAACTCAAGTTTGTTTGAAAGAAATGGTGACAATAAGAAAGAGTGTGTGAAAAGCTCAAAGAAAATTCAAATTTTTTGGATTATATCCAAATAAGTGTATCAGTGCATCTTAGTGCAATGCAAAATTGGAGCTAAAACCTACAAGGCACTTAATAGATTACTTTTGATAAAGATTTCATGTCTATGCAATAGAGAAATAGATAAATATAAATTCCTGAGGAGGATAACACACTAAAAACACTTAGTTGAGGATTAATAGTGCATAAAATAAGATAAGTTGCAAATAACTTAAAATAATAAAACTGCAAATTTTTTTTATATATCTAAGAACATTTAAACTTTTAGAAGAGTCGACAATTGTTAAACCATAATAACTGGAAAATATTATATATATATCATAAATTTTATACTCCCATAACATTCAAATTCATTACTTCCACAGTCATAAATCTCCTATTATTTAAATCAATTCATATACATATATTTAAGTCTATATCTTAAATAAATCACAAGCTTCAACGAGACCATAACACTTAATATCACACAACGTAGCTAAAGCTTGTTTAAATCATAATCAATAACATAATCTTCCTTCCGCTAATTCCTCAATCTGTCACATACTAGTACAGGAACATGGATTTCATGTTAGTAATACACCATGCCTAAAGACCAAACTCAACCAGATGTAACCCCAAATCTACCAAAAAATCTTGTGTGCATTGAATCTCATAAATGGCATGAAATTTATATAGAAGAATAGATAAAAAATTGCACACAAATCCTCTTATAATAATGACATAATTTAATACAAATCTAGAAGTTCTTTTAAAATAAAAATTATTTTCTTAGTTGATAAAATTTAAACTTAAGTGATAAATTTTTAGAAGATTATTTAAATAAAAAAATATTTACATAAATGTTTTCAAACTGATAACATTATCATTGCATATTATAGAACTGATAAATTGCTCCAATAACTTACACTATCTACGTTATCATAGCAGGGTTGAAAACATTTTTTAGTGTTTGATGTTAGCCCTAATAGAAATTGCATAAAAAGAAAGAAAGAGATAAAATAAAGATGTTTAGAGTATCACACTTACCCTCATAGATAGTTCTGGAGTTTAGAGTAAATCTAGAATTTCTTTAATTTATTTGTTATTTTTAGGTTTATCATATTCTTCTATTAAATGTTTGGCTATTGAATATAATTTTTTTGTTCTTGGATTTGAAGTTTTTTTTTCTTCTTTCAGAATTATTTAGATATGTCATTCATGCACCAAGGATCATACATTTTAGTGAGAGGGAGAAGAATTCCAATTGAATAATTAGTTTACAAATAATCAAATGATAATTTACAAATAAGCAACTGATAAATTGTTTGCACTAATAAGCTTACATTTTCAAGTGGACTCATGGGTTCAACAAGAGGGATTTCTGCAGACTGTTGGGTTTAGCGAGCGGGTAGAGGGAAATCCAAATGAATAATTAGTTTACAAATAAGCAAATGAAAATTTACATAAAATTTTTGACATTTTTTCAAGTGGATTGATGGGTTCGGCAAGAGGAATTTCAGCAAACAGTTGGGTTCAACGAGCGAGACCATGTTACGAAGAAGGTGAAAAAGATGAAAGTGATTGATGAGTGACAATGAAGTAGAACAACAACAAAGAAATGGAGAAGATGAAAAGCAAAGCTGAAGTCGAATAAAATTGAAGAAATTGAGAAGAGGGGTTATTAAGTTTACCTTTTCAAATGGATTAAATAATGAAACTGCATAAAAATATTCAAAATAATGAAGTAATACAATTGATACAAAAAATGTAGTTATTATTAAGCGGCAACTTCTCATAGTGAAACTCCAAAACAAAATAATTGATTAAAACTTCTGGCATATGTAAATGATTATTGAATGTTGAAGTAATAAGGAATGTGATAAAGGTTGAGGGGATTTTTCACTGGTAAAGCGATAGTTTAAAAAAAAATTGCATCAAGCTACCAATCTACCATAATATCTTTGTCTTCACCATGTTAGTGCAAAAGCTTTACATGACTTCAAAAAGTGAGAAGCAAATGCCCTATAATAAGAAATAAAGAAAAAAATGCACTTTATTTTTATTAACATATAAGAATTCAACATGCAAGACTTAAGGATGTCAACTTTATCTAGGCAATTTGATGGGTCCAAGAAATAAAAGCAATCATCCCTTGTAATACAACATTAACCAGAGTAAAATTTATTTGAAGTTAATATCAAAAAATGTTTTAATTTATAATTTCTTTCCAAACAATAACCTAAAAGTTTAGTTTCTTGGTAGGTTCAATGCGACTAATACATGCATAATACCTAAAACTTTTAAAAGGTACAACTAAGAATTTATACTAAGATTACACCCCTTTTTTTTGCACAATTAAAAAATAATCAAAATTATTTTATAAAATTCTAAAGAAATGATGAAAACAAGATAACCCATTAAGAAATAGACTATATTGAGGTAATAAAGATATTTAAATTTGATTCCATTTAGATTATCATTATCTTGATGTAAAAGAATATGGGAAAAAATCCTTTTCAACATCAAATAAAGTTGTATTGAGCGAAATGTGCTATACTTATCATGAATAATATTATCATCTAAAGAATACCACTTCTAAATGTTTCTTTTGATTAAATAGGATGAACCAAAGATCCTTGAACAATACAAGCTGTTATTTAAGTTTTATAATTTACACGTTACCTTTTAAATGCAAGAATCAACGCCATAAAGCTCATGACTGTAGAAACAAAATCTCTTTTAAGATATATCATAATATGAATCCTCAAAAATCAATAACATTACTAATATGAATAACACAATTCTAGAAGAGATGTGCTAGGTAAATTGAAGTATATTACCGAATAAGTGAGTTGAAGGACATGGTGGCATTAAATAATCCCTTTACTTGAACTTGAAAGCATTAAATAATAGGTCTTATTGCCATAATATTAATCCAATGATTTATGTTAACCATCTCGACAAAAAATCATTTCTTATTTTAGAAACATGCCGAGGTTTGAAATAAATCAAAAGATATCTTTTCAACTTCATGTACAAACCCATTTGATCCATGAAGAAGATTATGAAAACCTTTAATTTCTTGTTTTAGATTTTTAAGCATCAATTCATTTCTTTTTCTACAGAAAATTGTATGATATATATTATATATAATAAAAACAATTCTACATTTGAAGATAAACAGAGAGAGGGCAACCATAATAATGGATAAACAGAGAGAGGGCAATCATACCTTAATTCATTTGAGGAAAGAAAATAAGCAAATTACTTCTATCTATTCATAATAATAGAAAGGGAAAAATAGAGAAGAATCAAGGGGAAAATAATTGAAAATCTCATAAGCATTCCTTTAACAAATCTCATTATACTCTCTATCAACATGCAAGATAAAGATAATTTGAGCAAAATTTGCAAACACACATTAGATTTTAACAATGAGTGACAGAAATCCTTTTTTTTTTTTTTCAGAAAACCAAGAAGAAGGGAACTAATGGAAGGGAATTAGAGAAAGAATGTAGAATAAATACCTACAACAAAAATGGCGGCTAGGGCAAAGGCAAGATTGGCGGTAGGGGAAGAATGCTTCGGCGTCAAGAGAAGCAGAGAGGCGGATGGTCTTCCTAGGCGTGTAAATAAGAGAGACAGAGCAAAATTTGCAAACAACCATTAGATTTTAACAATGACGGACAGAAATTCCACTTTTTTTTTTAGAAAACTATGAAGAAGGGAACTAATGTAAGGGAATAAGTGAAAAAAGGAAGAATAAATACCTACAACAAAAATGGCGGCTAGGGGAAAGGCAAGATTGGCGGTAGGGAAAGAATGCTTCGGTGTTGAGAGAAGCAGACGCTCTTCCTAGGCGTGTGAACAAGAGAGATGGTCTTCTTAGGCATGCGATCGAAGGGCAACGGAGTGGGGATGGGGAATTTTTGCCTTGGGGAGTGTTCATACAAATCAGAGGGAGAGGATTAGATATTTTTTGGGATGTTGATTTGAAGTGTAGTGAGAATATGAGAGTTTATGCGGGATGCTTTAAAACGAACGAAGAGTGTAGGGAAGCAAATAAAAATGAGAAGGGATGCATTGAAAGAAGAACAGCCGATTTTCATTTGCAAGCAGATGAGGATAAATCGTTAAGAAAATAAATGATGGATATGAAGATTAATTTTTTTAACGGCCAGGATGATGTATGGGGAGAATCACAAGAGGCACTTTAATAGTAATATATATATATATATATATATATATATATATATATATATATATATATATATATATATATATAATATATATATATATATATATATATATATATACATATATATAAGTAATTGATAAAATTTAGATATTATATATTGTAATTTATTTCATCAATAAATTATTAGTTTTATCATCATTAAAATATAAATATTAAATTAAATTCATCATTTTAATTATTAATTTGAATTTCAAAAATATTATTATATAAAAAAAGTTTTCCCATTAGGGGGTGTTACCCCCTTCGATCCCTGATATATTTGTGAAGCGTTCGATTATGTACACAATTAAAAAGAATAATTATTCATTACAATGACATGTATATATTTGAGAAAACGATTCTCTGAATTTTTAGCAATAAAATTAGCGACAAAATTTTTTTTTGTGGCTAATATCAAACTTCCTTATTATTTAGAGGCCTTACTAATTTTTTGTCGCTAAAATATATCTTTAGCGACCAATTTATTTTTGTCTCTATTTTTTTGGTCGCTATTGACCAATTTTCTTGTAGCGTCTATGGTTCACCCAAATTATTTCAAGACCTTGGAATGAATTTGACCAGCAACCCATACCCCTCACCTACCACCTCAACACCTTTGAATCCTTGGCTAGTTAATCTAATCAACTTAAATAAAAAACTCCCTCAAATAATCAAACTCTATGCTAACTCATCCTCCCATGATTCTGGCTATTAGGATAATCTATTTAAACCCCAAAGCTCTCCCAAAGTCCCATAAATTAAGCTATACTTCTCATTTTGCATAAATAAGAAAATGTGGTCCCCCTCATGCCAAAGCCACATAATTGGAGTTGAGCTCAAACAAGGCTTCAGCTTAGCCTTCCAACTACTTGGGACACTTGTCCCTCATCATTGCAAGGGCATTGATAAATCATAACCTTTGAATTCAAACCCTATACATCAAATCCCAAGGAGATCTCACTTTTATAGATTATAACAGATCTCAGCCCCCAAGACATATCAGAGCCTTATTTTATTTTGTTTGAGCTCCTAGCAACTCCCTTTCTATTAATTTAGTCAAAACCTAGTGGCCAAAGCTCAGCAGCGGTGAGATCTCTTACGAAACAAGGCCATATTTCATCCAAGGCTTCTTTCATTTAATATGTAGCTTTCTGACCATGATTCCTTGAGAGAAAAGTTGTGTGGACTGTCAACAAGCTTAGAGAGTCCAAGAACATGAAAATCTAATGTTTTGATTATGGTATAATCTAAAACCCTAGTTTAGAACACATTAGACTAATTAGCTTTTTATATACTACAGTTCAATACATGATTTCAAATCCCCATAGTGCCAAGCACACAACATGAGTTTAAAATCTCATTATGTTTGGTCCATTCGATCGAAAGAATGAAGTGAAATAGTGTTATAGGGCATTTTTGAAGCCTTCATTAATTGTATGTTTTCTAGATCGTTTATCTTATGATCAACTGTCCATGTCACATTGTTCCATAATTTCCATAAATTTCGTAATGCTTTAAGTTTCTTGAATCCTTGTTCAATGCAATCTGGACCATCATTTCCAAACCATGTGCAATACCATGGCAGGCGATAGCTGCTACGGCAGATAAGTGAATCCACATCCTCCACCTCCTTTATTTGGAATTAATGGCCAATGATTATAGTAACACAATTTTTTTCTCTTAATTGCACCACAAACTAATGATTGTCATGATTTGATTCTACAAATCCCATAGCGCCATGTAGCCCTCTTGATGCTAGATTAAAGTTTAATTAAAATTAAATAATTTTAATTATTTTAAAATCAATAAAACATAAAACATTCAATAAAAATTATACATTAAGTAAAAATTTAAAAATATTATATCAAAATTATAAAAAAATAAAAATTTAAAATTTAAAATTATAATTGACTTATATACTTTAAGTTATTTTATTGATTAAAAATTTAATATTTTTAATTAAAATTTAATTAAAAACATTTAAAATATTTTTAAAAATTAATTAATATACCTTAAATATATGCTTTGATTTTCATAAAATATTGTAACACTTATATTGATCTATATTTAAAATTATATTCAATATTATTTATAGTTAATGCTTTTAATTATATTTAATTATTAAATTATTCAAGCAATCATTAAAAATTTTAAATTTAATTATAGAAATACATACATTTTATATTAAGATTTTCAAAATTTAGAAGAATTTAATTCAAAATTAAAAAGTATTTAAATTATATAATTTTTTTTAAATATTTATTAAATTCTTTTTATAGAATTATTAAATATTAAATATTTATCTCATATTTAATAAAATATAAAGTAATTTTTATTCAAAATTTTATAAAATAATTTTTAAACATTTTATAGTTTTTTGGAAAATATTTTAAGATTATAATATTATTTTGAAAGTATTTTAAAATTAATTATTTAACATTCTAATTATAAATAATTTTGAATACTTAAAGAAAATTTAAGTTAATTAAGAATTAAAAATAATTATTAATTACTATTTTACTTTTTAAGTATAATATACTAAAATTTATATTTAAAAATTGTTTTAAAATATTATTTATCAAAAAATAATTGTAAATATTTAGTTAAAATTAATCAAAAATTAAATTAAAAAAATTTAAATTTTTTTTGGAAAAATATTTTAAATAATTTGAAAAATTCAACGAACATTTAAAAATTATTCTAATTTGATTTTAAAATTATTTTGATTATTAATTATTTTAAATTATTTTAAGTTTCCTTAGTTACTAGAGAAACTAAAAAATTCAAAGATTATTTAATTAAAATAAGATAAATTCATACAATATATCATTTTTCTCATAATTTTATGTAGTTAAAATTATATTTATATTAATTATTTTAATATCTAATTAATATTTAGTTAAACATTAAAATAAATCTTTTCATAATTAAAAATTAATTTTAAAATATTTAAAAAATAAAAGAATTATTTTAAAGCATATTTAATTTAAAATTTAAATTTATTTAGGATATATAAATTTTTTAATTAATTTTATTTATTTGACCTTTAAATATTTATTTCAATAATCAACTTAATTCAAATATTTTCAAAATTTTAAAATTTTAAGATTATCATAATAAAATTAGAAAAATTAATTCCAATATTTTCAAATAAAAAATAATTTTAGATTTTTAATGTCTTTTATATAATTATATTTTTAAATATTAGAATATTTAATTAATAATTAATTAAATTTGTACTCATATATTTTTCAAAACTAAAAAATTTTTATTTTAAATTATTTTCAAATTATTGAAGTATTTTAAAAAAAATTATTTTGATATTAAATTTTTTTTTTGATTTATCTTAACAAATGTACATTTTAATTTTAAAGTATGTAAGTTAAATCAATTATCGGCTTTGAGTGAGGGTTTTGAAATCTTAAATATTGGTTGAGCTTAATTTATTAGATTTGATGGAGATGGATTAGTAAGTAAATGTATTTTAATTATTTATTAAACAAATTATTTTTTGTTTTTAGTAGCTTTTTTTTTATTTCCATGCATGTATAGGATGCACAAGAACCAAGTTTTAAGTCACTCCTATTTCTAGAAAAATTGATTGTGATGTGTTATAATGCATTTTATATATGTCAAGGGTTAGTAAAACTTTGATTCAAAACCCACATAACTTAGTGACATTAAGGACAAAAATTAAGTCATGTCTTAGGCAAAATTCCTATAATAAACTTCTTTCCCTTTGACATCTCCAACTCTACAAACAATTCCCTTC